>CM068370.1:118950291-119360291 GCA_034769895.1 Magicicada septendecula
AGTACCTTCAACACAAATGTTTCTTTATAATATGAGTAATTATACAAGTAGTTATATAAGTGATAGGTAGGTAAATAGACAGGTAGAAAGAGAGCAAAAGAGAAAAAGAGAGACAGGGGTAGATAGAGAGAATAGTATAGGCAGTGTATGTCAGCCTCAATTATCTCATGTTTTTTCGTTTCCCTTTGTTTTTAGTTTAAAGCGAAGGTCTTGTTTCATCGCAACTGTCACACAATCTCAGGGCACTTTATATTGTATAATACTTTATAATTTATAAAAAATGTGTTACATCGTGTTATAATCGTTTATTTAAGTACTAAGTAGGCCTGTAATTTGAGCGCTGATGTTGCTTAGTATAAGTCTATGTAGGCCTACTTGTGCTTCGCATTAGGTTACTAATTAATGATGGCTACATGTTCATAGTAGTTATGTTATATCTAATAATGTGTATTTTATCTTTGTTCTTGTACTACTAATGATGGTCATAGTGGGCATAGAAGAAACATCTGGAAATTCAGTATTCAATAAATGGTGGCTTAATAGCCCGCATGATAAATGTAACACTACAGTTAATGGGAGTCTTTGAGAATAATATGTGGAGGGACACGACTATCAAAACTTCTCAAGCTGGATTAAAAGCTAGACTGGTAGTCCTAATAGGCCTGAAGGACATGAATTTAAGAACTCTTCGGTTTGTGTTTTTTTTTGTACAGGCGACGAACAATTTTCTTTTTCACCAGAAAAATTTTGCGAATTACAGTGATGGTACGGAGATCCAGAATTTGAACAATAGTGTAGAGACACCGTATCTTAAAAACAATTCTGTTCTTGTTATGGGCAATGTCTTCCTTCAATGTAAAGCAGTACCAACGACATCTTATAGGGGAAAAAAGTATGAATTGGTTTGAGAGGCAAAAGGGATAAATTTTCCAGAGGACGGCCTGAAGAATCAATTATTGCATTTATAGGAGACGTACAAGGCAATATTCAGTGAGTATGATGATAATTTAACTTTACTTAAGATAGCTGTGTTAGTGGTTATAATCAGAAACAGAATTATCACTGTTGCACACCACTATAGAAAAATTATTCCGATTAGCACTTTCAAGCTTCTCAGCTCATCGTCAGATCGGAAATCCGTATCACTGTTGCACACCACTATAGAAAAATTGTTCCGATTAGCGCTTTCAAGCTTCTCAGCTCATCGTCAGATCGGAAATCCGTCAGATGAGCTGAGAAGCTTGAAAGCGCAAATCGGAATAATTTTTCTGTAGTGGTGTGAAACAGTGATAATTCTGTTTGATAATTTAACTGACGAAAATCAGTGTCTTGTGCGCTGGGTTACTCCATCAATATCACTGTGAAGTCAACCCGATAGAATAAATTAGTACTGAGTACCGTAATGCAACCTGTAGGCAAGAATTATTCTATAACCTTTTGCATATAGATTTTTCTTGTGCAATTAAACAATAAATTACTAACGTGAAGGTCATTGACATGAAGACATAGTCTAACAATTGTAACATACTTACAAAAATCAGTGTAACACACATTTACTCATGTTGATGAACGCAACGCATTTATTGTAATCATCTTTTAATATGCTCTTTATTAATAAAACTAACTCCCAGCCTGACAGGTTTGCCTAAATGTTACATAATATGGTTTGTATCATCCGCCATTTCGTTTTCCAAAATTTTATATCTTTGTTGACACTTCTAAAATCAAGACAAGTGACTTCATACCTCATGCATCAAAACTGGTCCAGCCGTTTTAGCATTACAAGGGAACAAACTAACTAACGAGCATTACAAACTAACAAACAAAACTGTTGTAAAAAAGTAATTAAATATGGTTATTTAACAGAATACAAAATTCCTTAAATGATTATAAAATACACATTATAAGATATAACATAACTATTATGAACATGCAGCCATCATTAATTAGTAACCTACTACCGAAGCACAGGTAGGAATTCATAGACTTAGGCCTATATCAAGTAACATCAGCGCTCTCATTACACGCCTACTTAGTACTTAAATAAACGATTATAACACAATGTAACACATTTGTTATAAATTATAAAGTACTCAAGTAAATATTATAAAAAGTAATATAGTAGTTACCAAAACGAAACTTATGTGAACTGTACAAACGTAACGTATTGTGTCGCATTATATGTATTGTGCTGCCGCGCGTTTAATTAACGCTCTATGCAAATTATGTCATGGGACTTCTAAATAATGAAGTATGGTAAAAAATGTATACAGCTGCCCTCCGTCACTGTACCTCTCTCTCATTTTCTTACTCTCACTCTCCCCCCTCTCTCTACCCTCTCTCTCTCTCTCTCTCTCTCTCTCTCTCTCTCTCTCTCTCCTTATTCGTTTTATTTCTTTCCTCATTTTTGTTCAAGAATGAGCCAAGGAACTTAAGTGCATTTACACCTGCCGGACAACCCTAAGGGTGCCTCTGTAAGAAACAATAAAATTTCTCAAGTGTTTATGAAGTATGAAGGACACTAGCCTTTTCTACAAATGTTATGCACCGTTTAATCTGGGTTGTGGCATCGGGAATTCAGAAATGGTTACTACACGTCAGCCACTACTGTGTATAGTGATAGTGTTGTGTCTATTCAGCGTAACACCACAGGCCTCCAGCTTCCAGCACAGCGATAAGATTTTCATTCATCTGAATCCCGCCAAGAGTATTCAAGGTCAAATAAAATTCCTAATGTGTAATGGCACAGCCATGTATGTTTACAAAACATACTACAGTTTTGGCTGACACATACAGTGGAAATCGTTTAACGCGAAAACGGTTACCACAAAATATCGGTTAACACGAAATACCACTCGGGTACCGATCGCCGTTTGTTATGTACAGTGTATTATTTGTATGGTTAACATGAAAGGTTTACCTGAAAAATATCAGTTAACACGAAAAATTTTTGTTAAAAATAATTTTTTTTTTTGCTGGCTTTTAAGTAACTGCATACAAAATAAAGCCACACAAGTACGCCCAAAAGCTTGTTTTCGATGTAAAGGAATACATTCTTCATCTCTAAAAGAGAAAGAGCAGGTAGTGACCATAGTTTGTTTTGTCTACCTGTTTTGTTTCGTCTTCAGTACCAAGTTCTATTTGTAGTACGTACTGTATACAGTGTACCGTTGTTTACGAGAACCATAGACTCTCCTTCAGCACCAAATGTGTTGTTCATTGACCGCAAATAAACCGTTATCGCTTACATTAACTACTGTACCTACTCTATAGGGTGTGGTGAGTTCAGTTCAGTTGTATTCTGTGCGTGTACAGCGGTGGTAAAGTTTGCGGTACGGTACCGATAACATTTTATTGTAAAAAATTTACTCAGTTGTGAGGATTAACTGTTTACTTTTTTTCTGTACAAACTTCTTAGTCTTTTATAGCCAGTTAAGTGACGTGTACGTGTTAAGTGAAGTTACGCTTTCGTAAATTTCGTTTTTGCAGTCCGGAAGTAAAATGGAGAAGAAAGTGCGTAAACAAAGTGCCCTCTCTTAAGAAAAAAAAGTTGAACTCCTCCAAGCTGTTAATGAGGGTATTCGAACTAAAAACAGAAATCTGTAAAACATTCGGTATACCAAACTCGACGTTATCCACGATTATAAAAAATAGATAAAACTTTAGAACTGTATGAGTCGGGCAAGTTTGAACCAGGCAGAAAACGTTTCCGTAAGGCAAACCACGAAAACTTAGGCTGCTCTTCTTGTTTGGTTTAAGCAAGCAAGATCACAAGATGCTCCTATTTCTGGACCACTACTGATGGAGAAAGCAAACGTTTTTGCTGAACAGACGAACTTAAATTTCACTGCAAATCCTAGCTGGCTAGAAAGGTTTAAAAAACGAAATGGCATAACCTTTAAAACATCTGTGGCGAATCAAGACAGGTGTCACAAGAAATGACATCATCGTGGTTGCAATCTACACTGCCTGCAATTTTAAAAGACTATCCACGTAAGGATATTTTCAACGCCGATGAAACAGGACTATTTTTCCGTTGTATGCCCGATAAAACACTTTCATTCAAAGGGGAGCAGTGCTCTGGTGGTAAAAAGTCCAAAGAGAGAGTGACAGTGATGGTAGGTTGCAATGCTGATGGGTCAGAAAAACTTCCGTTACTTGTTATAGGAAAACGTTTAAAGCTGCGCTGTTTTAAAAATGTTAAAAAGTTCCCAGTAGAATATAGAGCTAACAAACGAGCGTGGATGATGTCTAAAATTTTTACCGAATGGCTGGTTTCGTTAGAAAAACATTTCACTTCTCAGAAGAGAAAAATTGTGTTAATTATTGACAACTGTCCTGCCCACCCATGTGACCTAAAATTGATGGCAATTAAACTTGTTTTTCTACCACCGAACACGACTAGTGTCCTACAACCTTGTGATCAAGGTATTATTCAAAATTTAAAATTTCAGTACAGAAAGTTACTTCTGCGGAAATACTTGGCCACTATTGAGGGGAAAAAAGATTTTGTGTAAATGTTCTGGATGCTTGTAATTTGTTAAGAACAGCGTGGAACCTCGTGACGCCTACAATTCAAAATTCTTTCTCTCATGTTCGATTCATTTTGAATTCAGAAACTGAACAACCCGAAGAAAATGAAATTGATCCTACACTATCTGAAATGTTTAATCGTGTGTCATCTGTATTAAATGTTTCAATTTCTCTACATGAGTACGTGACTGTCGACGAGAACGTAACTACGGCTCCCGTATTAACAGATACCGATATCGTGGAAACAGTGCAAGTTGACAACTGTGAAGGTGATGATAGTGACGACGAACTTGACACGGAAAATGATAATGAAAATGTTCCTACCGCTACCGATATGCTTTCGTTGCTGAGCCGTGTTCGTCGATATTTTGAAGCCAACTCGGAAGGTGAAATGTTTGAACACGTTGATAAATTAGATCAATTTGTTGAAAATAAAATAGTGCAAAATTGTGTGGAAAAGAAAATAACGGATTATTTTAAACAAAGATAAACACGAAAACTACGGTAAAGTTGAAAGACATACAGTAGTCTATAAGAAAACCTAAATCACAGGACTAAATTTAGAACAGCTAATAATAATTTTAAGAAAAATTAACAATAATAAACCATGAGGATAAATAAAAGGTTGTATTTGTTGCATTTTACTAGACAGTACAATAAATAATCTACAGTACACTATTTGTTCACTTCCTCATTTTGTTTCACTTTTTGTTCGCTTAACGCGAAAATCGGTTTACACGAAAAAAATAACTGGTCCCCGTCATTTCGTGTTAACCGATTTCCACTGTATATACAGATCTACGTCTGACCTAATGCAACCTCTTAATTATCTGTACAACAGTTGTCTGTTTTTACCTTTCCATCAAACGTGTTGATAGGCTGACGTGTTCGTACTCCTATTATTAAACTGAAATCAGAAAATTCTACAATAAGGTAAACCAAGGTAGGAAACCCTTTAAGCCCAGGACAACAGCTTGTCGTGACACTGATGGCACCCTACTTACAGAAAAGGGGAAGATCCTCGAAAGGTGGCACAAGAACTTTGAAGCTCTTCTTTCTAAGAATGACGAGGTGGACAACTATGTACCACCTGTGCTAGATGAACATAAACAAAATCGAGCCTCCGGATGAAGATAATATGATAGCTGCAATAGAAAGCCTTAAAAACAACAAAGCTCCTGGTTCTGACGATCTTCCTGCGGAGCTTTGCACAAATGGTGGCCCAGAGCTGGTTAAAACCCTTCAACAGCTTGTCATTGATATATGGATAGAAGAGAAACTGCCAACAGCCTGGCAGAAGACAGTTATATGTTCCACATGCTGATCAGGTGATTGGTCGATATCAGTGTGGATTTAAAAGAGGAAAATCGACAATAGACCAGGTTTTTACACTCCGACAATTTCTGGAGAAAGGTAGGGAACATAAACTACAAACCCATCACTTCTTCATAGATTTCAGAAATGCATACGACAGCATTGACAGAAATTGACACAATTGCTGATCGCAAAAGAAATCGCGATGTACGGCAGGAACTGAATATTATATGTATATTTGATAGGACTGCCCATTATAGGCTAAGATGGTTGGAACTTTAACCGAAGCGATGACTGAAGCATTCTCAAAAAACTATTGAAATTGTAAGCAGAAATCGACGGAGAGGTGTGGGGCGTCCCAAGAAGCATTGGAATAACCAGCTCTAGTATATCTGCTTGGGCCCGGAACAAACTACTTTTGTATAACCCTTGCTGGTCATGATGATGGTTATTACTTTTGACGTTTGCTTTTCCTCTAATTTATGGAATGTAAATGAGTTTAATGAAGATATCCAATATGGTTCTTATTAATATATTAATAAAACATAGTTACTGAAATGTTGTCCTTGATGTGATGAATTATTAGAAAGCTAAATAAAGTGTAGAGAGAACATTTCAATTTAGATTATTACAAGCAGAGTTCATAATTATATCAATTTTAAACAAAAATATTTATTTTGAGAAAGTAATCAATGATAACTTTGTGATTAAAAAAAATTATAAACGAAAATTTTGAAAATTCAAAATTCTAATATGATGGAGTCTTCAAAAGTTCAAAATGAAGGTAGCTAATTCAACGTTAAACTGCAGTTTGAATGAATAAGTCAGTATTGTTTACCTACTTGAGAATTATAAATTGTTAATAATTATGATAATTTGGTTAAACATTAGCGTTAATCTTTTTGAAATTTAAAAATCTTATGGGCACATTCAAGTTAAGATTTTAAAGCCTAAGAGTGGTGATGCAGGAAATAATAAGAAAACAAGAGAGTAAAAACATTTTTCAATTTAAAAAAATCATAAGGCTGGAAAAAATAAGTTATGCTTATACAAATGTCTTGAGATAGTGATCTGCATCAAAGTAGAGCATCAGTACCCTATCATAACAAATTGGGACCGAGAGTAATTCGGGTACAAGAATATTTGGATATCCATACAGACATAAAATTTGTCATAAAATATATTAAAACATGAGGTTGGCTTTAGATACACTTTTCAGATATATACTTCAGTAGTGTCAATACTGCCAAATACTGATCTACGGTTTCTTTATTATATGTTTTCAGTACACTTATCACACTCTACACAAAAAGTGCAAGTCATAATAAAATGTTCAGTGTAATAGCGGAATGTTTTAAAAATGTATTTATAACTTTTAATGTTGGGACATAACAAGCATAGTAACAAATTGTTACAAAATATAAAGTTATAATAAGTTAACAGTTGTCATGATAACAGTAGGCTTCTGATTGTCATGCTTCTGCTCAAGCCAGTACTACGGACACACCTAGTAAATTCAGAGTATTGACTTTTTGAGAACTTAAAACAAATTGGTATTCATAACACAGACTGTAATGCCCTTATTTCCCAAAAGAACAATACTGAAAACTACTCGAACCGTTTTAAAAACTTCCTCTCGAGTGTTCTTTTTTTTGAAGGAATTAAATACAAAATGCTAGGGAATGTTTTTAACTTGATAATAAATAGAATGAACTGAATGACAAGGAACCTACAAATTGTATAAAACATTTTGATTATTTACTTACCAACTAGTAATACCAGTACTAAGAATTATGTTCCTTCTTTAATAGTGGCACATCGAGAGCTGGACTGGATTACTACCTGATTTGACCTGAATTGTAAATTTTAAAGTATGAGTTTTCGTTATTTAAAGCGTATCAGAGAAGAACACATGACAGTAAATTCTTGTGAATCAACGGCATTTTTAATCTTAATTTAAATTAGAACTTTGTAGTTCATACTTAATACAAATACATTACAAAACGCAATCGAATTTAAGTATCTTATTTTAACAGCTGAATAAAATAAATACACATTTCGTTTAACGTTACGGTATTCTATACAATATGTTTCCCACAAGAAGCAAAGTCTAAAAAAGGTTGTATCTATAAAATATCCACGATTGGAGTCTTCAACATCATACTGTCGAAATGTCATGAGTTTTTGTGTGTGTGCATGAGCGCGCGTGCGTATTCTCGTGTTTATTCCAGGTCATAAACTTAATAGCATTAATACAATACTGGCAACAGAATATTTGCTAAGCTTAAAGCATTTTAAACAAATATACACTAAATTAAGAGATCGTTAGGCCTACTTTTGTTCTTATAAAACTTACGTGAACACTTAAATATTTCTGGAGTATTTGTGTAAATATGTAATAAAGTAGGAGTAGTAATGTAAATACTTGTTAGACTGTTACGTATAATTTATTGGTAAAAATTAGGTTTTCAGGGCTGCAAACTGGTTTTGAGGTCTAAATTACTGATTTTACTGACTAAAATCACTGAAATACTGACTTCTTACTGACCTAAGATAAAATAACTGACCTTAATTACTGACCTCCATCGACCATATTAATATTAATTTACAAGTAATTAGAGATAGTTTAACACATATTTTTTATAATTGGCCACCCTTCTCCCCACTGAGCAGCTGTAAAACAAAATCTAACATACAACGGCATTATTTTAGTTTGAGACTTATTAAAAAACATTAAAAACTAAACATTGTTCAAGTAAAATCAGCAGGCATATTGTTAACTGGTTTACAGCTACTCAGGCCAATTTCCCTTGCCACCATTATAAGTTAATTTTGTATATTTATTTTATTGACATATTATTCAGCGCTTAACTTACATCTTATATCTAATAAAACTGTAACATAATTACCCATCTTAAATATTCCTAGAATAATATAATGTACATACCAAGAGAACGTTAAATATTTTTGGTACTCTATGATCAGTCTGCTTAAGAATTGTAATTGAAACTCATTGCTTGGGTTTTTTATTGAAAAATGAAGTAATTAGTGAAGATTTTCTTTTCTCAACATTTTTCTGAATTTTTTCCGCATCATGTCTTTTTATGTCAGCTTCTTCTTTAACTTTCTGAGCACTTTCCAGGATTGCCTGTGCAACATTAGCCGCAACAAGATCCTTATTTTTAATAGCCTGCTTTAATCTTTCATTTGCATCTTTTAAAAGAGTATCAGCTACTTTTCTTTTCTCTTCTTCATCACTTTTCATTTAAACATATTTAAAGCGGTCCAGGTCATTGTATGATAATTATATATAATTTACCTTAATTTCCGTCCAGTAACGTCAAGCGTAATTTGTATTTGGTTACGCGTTTCAGGGCATGTGGCCCATCCTCAGACCATCACTCCAAGAGGAGCTCGTTAAAAAATATAAAAAAATCCACATAAAACAAACACATAATAAATAAATACAAAAATATATTAAAACATATAAAGGCGTTCTATTACATGAACACGGTGCACCGCGTGTAGCATGCCTGAACTGCGTCAATGGAACCTGTTATCTATTATTATCTGTAATCGATCGCAGCGCGGTATCATACAGTGGGTTGGACCTGAAGTTAAGTTTATCATTAAGTATGTCGTTACACACATCTGGGTTATTATGACCTCTATATATCTCGAATTCTTCAAGCGCATCCATATAACGGCCTTTGGCACAATAATGTAGGGGTATGAAGTTATTGTTGACATTTGTATAAGAATGATTACATGAAATCAGATGCCTTGTAAAGTTAGATTTAATATTATCTATGGAAAAATTACCCCTGTTAAAATGGCTTTGTGTTCATGGAATCTTTTGATGAACGGTCTACCCGTTTGGCCGATATAAAATCGGTCACAATCGTCACATATAAGCTTGTAAATACCAGTTTTGGATTCAATTGTTGTCTGAATGACTGGGCGAACTAAGTTCCGTAAACGGTTATTTGTTTTAAAAATGACAGTATAACCTAATTTATTTAAAGTGGATGTAAGGATCTTGGGCATCAACTCAGTGTATGTTGTTGTGATGTATTTGTTGTTAGGTGTAATATCATGTGTCTGTTTGGAACGACGGGATTTGTGTTTTCTAAGAATATTGTCAATCATTTGGGATTCATATCCGTTGGCCAGAGCTATGTGTTTAATTATGTTGAGTTCACACTCGAAATCATTATTTAGGGGGATCATCAAAAGTCTGTGAATAAAACTGTTGTAGGCCACTAATTTTTGAGAGAAGGGGTGGTGTGAGTCTGCATGTATGGTCACGTTCGTGGCGGTAGGTTTTCTGTAAATCTTAAAGTTTAAGCTGTTAAGTTGCCTGGTGACAGTAAGATCAAGAAAGTTGAGTTCATTATTGGTTTCAGTTTCCATTATGGAACTTAGTTCGCCCAGTCGTTCAGACAACAATTGAATCCAAAACAGGTATTTACAAGCTTATATGTGATGATTGTGACCGATTTTATATCGGCCAAACGGGTAGACCGTTCATCAAAAGATTCCGCGAACACAAACCACAAAGCCATTTTAACAGGGGTAATTTTTCCATAGATAATATTAAATCTAACTTTACAAGGCATCTGATTTCATGTAATCATTCTTATACAAATGTCAACAATAACTTCATACCCCTACATTATTGTGCCAAAGGCCGTTATATGGATGCGCTTGAAGAATTCGAGATATATAGAGGTCATAATAACCCAGATGTGTGTGACGACATACTTAATGATAAACTTAACTTCAGGTCCAACCCACTGTATGATACCGCGCTGCGATCGATTACAGATAATAATAGATACCAGGTTCCATTGACGCAGTTCAGGCATGCTACACGTGGTGCACCGTGTTCGTGTAATAGAACGCCTTTATATGTTTTAATATATTTTTGTATTTATTTATTATGTGTTTGTTTTATGTGGATTTTTTATTTTTTAACGAGCTCCTCTTGGTGTGATGGTCTGAGGATGGGCCACATGGCCTGAAACGCGTAACCAAATACAAATTATGCTTGACGTCACTGGACGGAAATTAAGGTAAATTATATATAATCACTTTTCAGTTGTTTTAATACTACTTCTTTTTCATCAATACCTTTCCTCTCAGCTGAGAGTTTTTCCCTAATTCGTTTTCGGCAATACGCTCTTTCTCCTTAGCTTCTTCTCCTTTCTTTTCCTGTTCTTTCTTTAAACGTTGTTCTTCTAGGTACTGCCTATGATGTATATAGGCTGACTGAGCGAGATTCAAGAGCTCTTTGTTTATATGAACCAAATGTACTTTTCCATCATAGAGTTTATGCAACTTAACGTGAAGATAGGCATCCAGAGTTCTTTCAGACATACTTGCCCAATCGGAGGTCATAAATCTCTGTGAGCTGGAGAAGCCTCTTTCCACATCTGCTGAACCATGAGAAAGAGATAAAGCTGCTTTGACAACCTTAGAAACAAGTGGGTACTTCATCTCACCTGCCTCATCAGTTTTCTTAAAAAAACTGGTTCCAGTAAACATCAATGCGATTGCTCTTGCTATGGAGCTCATCTTCTTCCAAACTCAGTAACTTCCATTCATCAATAAGGGAGGCTATGTTCAGATCAATAGGCAATGCTTTTGCCACTTCAACGATGGACTTCCAACTATTGTCTTTTGTTCTTTCGGATGGGATCAAACATTCAAAATGCTTCAATAAAGGTTTTGACGTCAAGGAAGACTTGGTAAAAATGTGTTTACAACTAGCAATGAAATGCTTTTTTGCTTGGAGCAGAAATGCAAGTTTGTCCTTTTCTGGTAACATTTGTAATTCTTTTACATCTAATCCACAGTTTACTTCTTTAAGAGGAAGAAAACTTTTCTCATCATTCCAGGAATCTAACGAGAAGATAACCTCAGAATGACATATACGAGTCATTAGTGTGCTTGTTAGAGTTTTGAGGTGATCGATCATACAGAAGGTGAATCAAAGGTTCTTCTTTCTGAAAGTGACCAGTAAACTGTGAAAATATGTGAGCACTGGAGCAAGCAAAGTTTATTTCCACTTTCATTGTGTTAACTTTCAGAAGACTAACAATGTTCTTGTATTTGGATGATATCATTAAATCACTTTTATATTTTGGCACAAATACCATGAAATACTTCGTGACTGCTGAAACAAAAACACAGATGAAATGTACTGTTAAAAATATTACGGTGCTATAAAAATCTGATAGTGCAACAGGAATTTATAGCACCAATATTGCGCCCTCAGTTAAACATCATTGGGCAAACAGTACATTCCAGACTGCTTTTTATACTGGAATGCAATCTCACAATCTGCTTTTCATACCTAATCTTAATTACAGTATTTATTTCTGACAAAAAAATTTTTAATTATCATGTTAGAAAGTAAGGAAATAAAAAAAATGAATTGCCGGTATTGAGTAAAAACCCTTTCTTAAGAACCACTAAATTCTGCTTTAAAAAACTGACTTTACTGACCAATTTAAAAAATACTGGCTTTTTACTGACTTGCTCAAAAATACTGACTTTTACTGACTTTACTGACCAGTTTGCAACACTGGGTTTTTACAGAAAATGTAAATAATTTATCTAAAATGCACATTATTATTTTAAAATATCACTTGGGGATATAGCATTGTCTTCTTTTGTTCATCAACCTGTCTGGTGTTTATAATCACATAACAGCTGTGACTCCTTACGCAAGACCGCACACCGAATGAATACGAGTTTGTTTATTCAAACAGGATTGCGTATTATGTCTTCAACTGCTTGTGTGCGTATTATACACAAGGCAGCTGATGTCTGTTATTACATAGTTCTCCTTGATAGTACCACATCTGACAACAATTGCTGCATACCTTCACAAAACAAATTTGTTAGTCATCAGTATGAAAACTTTTACACATGACAATTGTAGTAAGCAATTCGAACTAACCAAATACCCGGCCGTGAATTGATCACAGAACTTATCTGGACGTTATCGAGAAATAGTTATTTTCGGGAAAAAATCTCATAACAAATAGAATTTTCGTAAGAATGTATACAACTATTCCTTCAGGTTATAAATAAAACTTTCCCATGAGAAATTACTGTCATGTGTTACTGTCATGATCTTATGATGCCAAGATATTTCATTTGTTTAGTCTGTTCAGTCACCAAGCAGCTATACATGCTTGATATGTTTGACATGATGATTCATAAAAAACAATATGAAAATTCAACCTTCTCTCTCAAAAAGAAAATCATATTTTTTCACTTAACACCATAATTACTAAATCAATACTTTAGATTATCTAATTCGACAATCATTTAACTTGAAAATAAAAAAATACATACAATAGTTATTTATTTTTAATTTACTGTTTTAATAAACATCGTGCCTGTGGCTGACACTTCTCTGAAGAGTGCTCGGCGGGAAAAATTGCGACAAGACTACTTGCCCGAACTTACTGTCTAGTGTAAACGGAGTTTCATACATCTGTCGAAATAAATTACGACATTAGCTCACGCAAGCAAGTAGTGAACATTTCCAGTATCTCTCGCGGTAAAAACTGCGTCTTAGTGCAAACACCTACTGGACACTGCTTGCGTATTTCCTGTCGAAATTTTCTCACAGTGTAAACGTAGCTTAACAGTCGCATATTCATTCGCTAGCCTCTCCCCCTCCTCAGGCGTCTCGGTAGTAACGCTAATGCACGTACTACGCGTTCTTTTTACTTTATCTCGCTCAGCCTTCTTGTCTCGCTCCCCCCCCTTCACACTCTAATAGAAATTAAATTGCAAATGACAATCAAATTTCTAATATTTCTACTCTGTCACTAGCCCCTCTCACTCACTCTTTCTCTCTTGCCTTCCCTGTCGCTCGTTCACTCTCACTATTTCCCACACCATGTGTCCTTTTGTTTTACCTCTCTCTAACCCTTCGACAGAAATATATAACTTTTTAATATAAATGTTCTCTCTCTCTCTCACACACACACACACACACACACACACACACACACACACACACACACACACTTTCTCTTTCTTCACGCAAAAATTAAACTGTTGTGAAGAATCAAATTTTTAACTTTTTGCCCCGATCACTCTCCTCTCCCTCTACCACTTTTTCTCTTTTGATTCAAGACTTGTACTATTGTAAAGCACATAATCAAACAGTTTATAAAGAGAATAAAATCGAAATTGGGGAAGGTAAGAGAAAGTAAAATGAGGTAAGTGGGAAAATTAACTGATAAAATGAACATAAGAATATGAGAGAAACGAAGCAAATAAATAAAAAAGGACATAAACTTTGACCCACTTCGCACAGTCTGCATCAGGATTGGATTGCGTTTGTCATTTGACCCTGTGCGTTTACGCTATGACAGTGTTGCCATATCCACGGATTCCACAATGATTGCAAACGAAATGAAAAAAAAGGCGCGTAGAATGTATACAGACGATGGTAGTACTACGTGGTGGACAAACCATGAACCATATTGAATATCAATTTTCAAAAGTCTGTCAATTTGGCATCCGCAGGTAAAAATTTAAAAATTCATGGTGCAAAAACAATGAGTTGAAAGTTAAAAAAATTAAGATGTTTCATTAGTGATGTGCCCATAAAGGATGTTTGTGGAACTTATAAACTTTTATTCCACACTACACATTTTCTATAAGGGATTACATTTTGGCGTCCGATATACGGACGTTAAAATGTAACAGACGCCAGAATTATGATAAAATTTGTTAAGACGGACGCACAAATGTTAGTAAAACATATATATATATATATTGTGACAATACAAGCATATGCTGTACTAAATGCTGTAAATTAATTTTAATATAATGTAATAGACGAGCAGGTGTGAAATTGGAAGCTGGCTTATAAACAGGAATCAACAGGAAACATCACGCGATTACCGCTGTATGCGTGTACACAAGTAAATAGAGTGTGCGTGAAGCCTGTTCGAGCCTGAAAGTTTGCAACCTCACCCCAAATAAATGCTAAATTAAGATTTTATTTAATTTTAAGCAAACCATAAATATTAGAAAGAGTGTAAAGACTTCTAAAAATGCGGAAAAATCAGACACATGTGCAGTGCGAATTCTACGTAATTCTGACATCAGTGCGATTTTTAAAGCATAATAATTACACTAATGACGCGACCATTATGATAATTACATATCACATGTGTAATTAAATTAGACAATATTAGATCACCTTGAAATCCGCATTAAACAGTGCGATTGGCGAAAAAGTGCGAATATGTGAAATGAGACGAGAGTGGGGGCACTGACGCCGTGGGCAGTTTTTTGACATGTATATTCCTGAGCCAACAGGTGTGGTTTTCTTGGTGAATATAAATATGAGCCCAGGAGGGCCAAACTCTCTCTTCAATCAGTCTTCAGTCGTGGCGGTACGCTATGTCCGTCAGCGATGAGAATTTTTAATTACTCTTCTATCAGTCTTCAGTCGTGGCGGTACACTATGTCCGTCTGAGACGCGAATTTTTAATTACTTCGGACAGAGTTAGACGCTACGTCTAACATCAACAATATTTTTATATCATAAACTGTAAAGTATTACGGAAAATGTTTTATTTCAAGTAGTAATAAAAGAAAAAAAAGAACCGTATCTAAAATTGTCGGACGTCTATGAACAGTCTACAACTACGGACATCAACTCGAGACAGATGGCGAGAGAATATCTAGCAGAGTAACGATACGCAGAGCAATAGAGACTGTTTCTATCACAACAGCAGCCGATCCAGAGCAATACGTCATTACAGACTACAGCAGCCGATGGACCATGAAGGACGAGACGGGAGGACGACCGCTGAAACCAAGAAATGCAAGAGGACATCCAGTAGGAGAGGACTGACGGATCACTGGAGGACATGGGACAATCTGCAGAATTTGAGGTGACGAAAAAACAATTTATAATTATCAAAGAATAAAGACATTGAAAGACATTAATAAAAACATTTTAAATTAAAGAATAACTATGTAGATAGAGATAAGAGAATGTAATTTACTTGTAATCAGAATTTTCTTTAACGATTTTTCTTTAATGAATGAACAGTCAATATAAAGATAATTTAAATCCTTGCTTGGAGTATTAATAATTGATTTAATAAGTTAAATTTTTTTATTGAAAGCACATAAATTAAAGTAATTGGAAATAATCAATTAGTTTTGTTAAAATGATTATAAAGCCGTAAAAGTTATGTCAAGTAAAGAATAAGAAGGTAAATATTACCAATTATAAAGCACACATTCAGACTGAGTAGTCGAGAATTTATAATATGAAGAAGAAATGTTTTACATAGAATTGATAATATAAGACATAAGAGATAAAATATATTTTTATGAGGAATATACGGCAATCAAAGAAACATTGAAACAATAGATAATGAATTTCTTATGGCGAAGTAAATATTATTATTACCTTATAATATTTATTTTTTTATTTTGTTGTTTGAATAAATAAATGAAAACATATTACGATTCCTAAAAGGACTACTCTTATTATAATTACACCTGAACTCCAATTATACATACACGTTGTTAATAATGTTATATAAAGTGTATGAGTTAAATTAATGAACAAATTAAATTACACAGAAAATTAATTTGTTACAATATATATCATACTTTTTAGAGCAATTAATTCAAAATGAATATGATGATTAAAAAACTATTACTAAAATAAGAAATCTATGTGCATGAATATGTGTGTATAAGGTAAGCATGACATATGTAACAAGTAAAGCATATATTAACTACATTTTATACATTTAAAATGTATACCTTGTCCTCAAATTTGATTTCTTCCATTTTTTTTTTTTTTTGGACAAATTCCTCTTGTCAACACCTGAAACAAATGAAAACACACTGGTAGTTATAAGACTAAACCTATATCACACACAAGTTAGCACAAGAATAGCATCTGCTTAAGAACAATGTTTTCTATTTAATGCATATATCATTATTAATAAACAATGTTTTCACATTGTCAAACCTCAATTTCACCACTACGGGTACCTTATTTTAGTTTGTATGAGGAGTTTCATGTTAATACAATAAAGTGTTTCTGGCTGAAAAGAGATTCGAGACAACTTATGTATAGGAGAACTCACATTAATGCTCCCTGCATATGTAACTATTATAAGAAGAAATTCTATTATAAAAGACAGTCTAGAAGGCATGGTTAGAGGAAAAAGAAAAAGAGGAAGAGACGACAGTTGATGGACAACATCAAGGTAGAAAACTACATTACCACAAAAAGGCTGGCAGAAGACAGAGAACAGTGGAGGAGTTCATAAAGAAAACCTGCTGTACAGCAGAAGGACCGATGATGATGATATGTAACTGGGATGGACTAATGTATAGAAGAGTATTGAAATTGCCATGCTAGAAACCTGACAATAGAACCTAGCTTAGAGATGTGCAGTGGACAAACATCTCGTTGCGAGGCTAACAAAATTTTCATTTATTCGGCACATGCGCACAACAGTCTTGTATAGTGTTTTATAGAGTGAACATCCGCTGCAACAAGGCTGATGAGAACAATGGAAGCATGTGTGTGACAGCGAGGGAGATAATATGAAAGTGAGATAATGAAATGTTATAACGTCATCTCCGCTCCCTTCTCTCTAGTTAACTTATCTATACTTGTAAGAGAGAGTAAGTTATGCACTGGGTTGGTGCAGATTACTGTTCAGGACCCACATGCGGACCTACAGGGTCCGTCACGGGAATCGCATGGTTTTCAAATAAGACGTACTTAGTCAGTTTGTGACGATTTCATTAAAAAAAAAAATATGTTAATTAAGTTGATAATGTATAGGCTGAGAAATTTTAAATTTTTAATAAAATCTCACATTTTAAACAAAATCTTATTGCTATCATTAAATAATAATATTTAATAAAAAGTCTAATAATAAATTAAAAGGAATACGATTGTACAGAAAGGGTAAAGCTTGTTAATTAATCCTGCATAAACAGGCGCTAACCAGAATCAACTTGTTTTCCGACCCCTTAACTAACTAAAAATAATTGTAAATTTGGTATTATTTAAATAATTAAACTAGATCACTATAATGTACGTTGATAGCGATTGTAACTAAGAATCTCCCTACTTAATTATTTAATCTACTTTAGTCCTTTAAATAAAAAAAGAAACTTGGAACTACTTTTATGTTGAATTGAACTGTCGCGAGATTACTACTCTCACCCCTAACTATTTTCGCCCACTTGCAATGGAGCGGTCAACCCGTAAGCTGCGTACAGCAGATATGTGCAACGTTAAAAATAGTTTGTTTAATCCTAAAGTGATTAATCCGTCAGTTAAGACACAGAGGCATTCTTTATACTATTAAACAATGTGTTGCGTTAATATAGTTGAACCGCGATTCATATAAATATGTTGTAAACGAGTAAGAAAGAATAACGAAAATTTAGCGCCTATGACATCTCTACAAAAATCTTAAAATATAAAACTTATGTAATTAAAACTGTGGTAATACCATAAAGTGAAGTGCAACAATCAAACAATCATGTGAAGTGGATACAGGTGAATGAAACTTTTGTGTTAATCATTCAAATCAACGAGCTATTACTATCAGTTAGCCAAGAGCAGAGAACCAGGACCCACTATGATCTAAAAGACTTCAGGACTACACCATTCCCGGATACGAAGATAATGAGAGATACCTGACCTACATCAAACATGCTGCAACCGAGGACCTAGGACTGGAATAACGCAGAGCTGGAGGACATACAAAAAGGTGACACGGAGGCAAGCCTTCCGTGCTTATGAAATACTAAATATTATCTCCAACAAAAGACAATTAAATTAACAACATTAAGACATTTTACGTACTGACAGTAATTGTATACTTATTCTTAGTAAAAGAGTTATAGCTCTAAACTGTAAAGCCTTATTGTTTAAAAAGATTAATAAAGACCATTCTTCAAATGGCAAAATTTTAAAGATTTTATATGGCAAGGTAACCATTATTAACGTATTAGACTAAATCCCGGATCCGGGGAATTAATTAAATTTGATGTACATCTTATTTTGAGGGCCCTTGTAAAAGAATAAAATATAATCATCATGTAAACTGTAAACTGTTGAAGCATATATGTCGAGAATTTTAAGTAGAGCAATTAATACCATATGTAATAAAGAGATGTCATCAGGAGTACCGACTAAACTGAGTGCATAAATCAACAGTCTCCCCTTCCCTGAATCCTTTTATATTTATTGTTTGTTGTTCTGATTAATTTTCAGCTCGTCACAACTAAGGCAGCCTGTATAATTGGCAGAACCAATTATTGCGGGTTCCCTAAGTTATAACACAAGAGAAGATGTTATAAGTTTGGCTTAAAAAATATTTTTATTTATGACAATACATAGTGTATGTTGGGAATTTTTTGTTCATTTATGTTTTGAAGATCACGTCGCTCAGATGTTGGCCATTTATGTTTATGCATGATTGTAGCCGGTCCCGAAAACTCCGAGTAGCGTTAATTAACATCTGACGTGGAATACGAACGATTTCCTCCTGGATTGTCGTCTTCAGATCTTCAAGGCAGCATGGCTTGTTAACATATACTCGGGACTTGAGATATCCCCACAAAAAGAAGTCACATAAGCTTAGATCGGGGGAGCGAGGAGGCCAGCGAAGATTGCCATATCTGGAGATAAGGTGGCCTGGAAACTGATCCCGTAAGACAGCCATTGAATTACGAGTTGTGTGTGCAGTTGCACCATCCTGTTGAAACCATACTCTCCTCATTGCCCATCTGCGACGTCAAAGTTCTGGGAAGAAGAAGGTTTGGAGCATCGTAATGTAGCGCTCTGAATTAACAGTCACAGTAATGTTGTTTTCCTCAAAAAAGTACGGGCCAATAATGCCCTTCAACAAAAACCAAACAACAGCCAAAAACCTATGTCAACAAAAATAGAAGACTCGATTACAAATATAAAAGAGCAAATTAAAAATGAAGTCGAGCAGTGCCTGAAGTTACAACCAAAACAACTTTGTGAACAGACTGTACCAATGATGAAGACTGAAAAAGACGCAGAAAATAAGTTAATAGAGAAAGTCACTTTGCCTGCAGTAGGGACAGTTCATGTCAAAGCTCCAACCTTTGACAGAAGCAGTCACTGGGCAACGTACTTCTGCCAATTTGAAGCTGCTGCATGCGCAAAAAATTGGACAGAGAAAGACAAGGCAGCCTCACTCGTTCTGGCATTAAAAGGACCCGTGGCAGAACTACTACAGAAAGTGCCACCTGACAGAACATCTATGCCGAGTTGATAAAAGCTCTAGAATTATGGTATGGTGATAAACATTTGCGAGATGTGTACTGTACCCAGTTGAGAGCAAGGCGACAGCATTCTGGGGAGAGTCTTCAAGAGTTTGATGCAAGTATCGACAGGCTAATTAGACTGGCTTATCCTGAAGCACCAGAAGATTTTCGAACGAGTTTTGCGGTGCAGACATTTACTGCCGGTGTCCGAGATAACAAACTACAGCAAGTGTTACGAATGGCAAGACATCAGAACAGTGCGGACGCCCTGGTACATGCTTTGCAATTTGAGGCCGCCAAATCAGTGTCTGGTTGGACAAGTCATAAAGTGCGTGTGCTAAAAGATTGTGACGGCACAGACGATGAGGAAGAACAAGGAACAGAGACTCGACGGTCGGTGCCACAGAATAAAATAAGAATGGATGGAGGACCGAAGTGTTATAGATGTCGGAAACCTGGACATCTACGAGACTGTCGGGTTAGAATTCAGCAGCAGGGAAACGAGCAATAGTCAGTACAACGGGGCGTGTGCTGACTAACTGGAGGAACGAAGCCCCTAGACGATATGCAATTTCTACACTTCAGAAAAACAGTAGGAGCATGGTAATTACCGGATTTGTTCAAGAAAGGCCAATCTCGATTACAGTTGACACAGGCGCAACAGTTTCTATTGTGCGCCCCGACGTGGTGAAAGATCTCAAGCCAATCTGGTGCTATTGCAGCTTGCGAACAGCTACTGGACAGCCTGTACAAGTGTATGGAAAAGTGGAGATACACCTACGCCTTGGTCGACTTGAGTTTAATCATCAAGTACTTGTTGCAGACATTCTGGATGAATCAATTCTTGGTGTGGACATTATGAATGCATACGTATTTATAGTCGACTTCAAAAACAATGTCTTGAGAATCGGAGGCAAAGAGGTAATGCTATCAACAATGACGACAGCAGAAAAATCGATGGACGTCATAAACCAAGTGGCCGTAACTGTTCCGCCAAACTCTGAAAATGTCATCATGGTTAGAACCGAGGTAGATACTCGAGGGCCAACCAGTGCTCTATATTCGAACCCCGGGTAGTCAGCACACCGGGCATACTAATTGCCAGAAGTTTAGTAAACGCTGACGAAACCAGAAATGTACCTATTAGAGTGGCGAATATTTTGGATCAAGCTATCACTTTACAAACCAATACACTCCTAGGCAAATTGGCTCCTGTGGCCAGGGTAGCCAGAACAATGCAACGAAGATCCAGTGCTTCGGATAATTCCAAATTACCAGAGGAACTGCAAGAATTATTGAACAGATCTCTTAACGACCTCTCAAGTGGTGAGGTAAAAGAACTGAGACAATTTTTGCATGAATTCAGATTGTTTTGCAGTTCGGGGACAGTCATTGGGAAGAACCTCTATTGTGCAACATCGCACCAATACCGGGGACACAACACCGATACGCCAACCTCCTCAAAGGCCTCCATTATCTAAACAAGAGGAAATGTCTCGGTTAGTACAGGAAATGTTGACAGAGGGAGTAATCGAACCTTCGTCAAGTGCTTGGTCTTCTCCTGTAGTGCTGGTAGTGAAGAATGATGGTGGATTGCGTTTCTGCATAGACTACCGGAGGTTAAATGGCGTTACAAAGAAAGACCGCTATCCATTACCTTGCGTTGACGATACACTCGACACGTTGTCTGGAGCACAGTGGTTTTCCACATTGGACCTGAAAAGTGGATACTGGCAAGTGGGTCTTCATCAAGAAGACAAGGAAAAGACCGCTTTCTCGACCCCAAGTGGCTTATTCGAATTAACATCACGCCATTTGGACTCTGTAATGCACCGGCAACATTTGAAAGATTGATGGACCTGGTACTCCGAGGCCTGACATGGAAAACTTGCCTTGTTCATTTAGACAATGTCATAGTCATCGGGAAGACCTTCAAAGACCATTTGGAAAACCTTAAGGAGGTTCTAACTAGAATTCATGGTGCCCAACTGAAGCTGAGCCCAAAGAAGTGTTCTCTATTCCAGAAGGAAGAACAGTCTGGGCCATCTGGTTTTGGCAGCGGGTGTTAGCATGGATCCTAATAAAGTAGACACCGTAAGAGACTGGCTAGTGTGCTGAAGAGTAAACACGAAGTTCAGAGTTTCCTGGGGTTATGCTCATATTACAGACGTTTTGTGAAAGGCTTCGCTACAATTGCTAAACCACTACATGAGCTAATGGAAAATAATCGAAACTTCCAGTGCTCGAGGGAGTGTGATCAAGCATTTAGGGCTTTGAAAATTGCATTATGTTCCCAGCTAATTCTCGTTTTCCCAGCTTCCGAAGGGAAGTACATCGTAGACACTGACACAAGCAATACTGGTCTAGGAGCAGTTTTGTCTCAAGTGCAAAATGGTGAAGAACAGGTAATAGCATATTACAGCAAGACACTTTCTAAACCAGAGAGAAATTATTGCGTTACAAGGAGAGAGTTGCTGGCAATCGTCCCAGAGTTGGACCACTTCCATAAATACCTCTATGGAAGAGAGTTTTCACACGTACCGACCATGCCGTGCTTGCATGGCTCTTGAGATTTAAAAATCCGAAAGGACAGTTGGCAAGGTGGCTTGAACGTCTGCAAGAGTACAACTTCAAGTACAACATCGACGGGGCCACCTGCATGGTAATGCAGATGGCTTATCACGATGACCGTGCCCGGAAGACTGCCGACATTGCCACAGAAAGGAAGAACAAACTCAATCGAACATGTTCAAGCCATCACTGTAGATTTCCTGGCAGATGGCTGGACAACACAAGACTGTCGACAAGAACAGATGACTGATGAAGACATTGGACCGATCTTGACAGCAAAAGAGGAAGGTCGCCGCCCGGATTGGCAAGATATCTGCCATGGTTCTGAAGTGGTGAAGGGCTATTGGGCACAATGGGAATCTCTCACTTTAGAAAACGGATTCGTTGACGAGAACCAAACAGACTGGGACCAACGTATACCACTATTCCTCATGGTGTATAGATCACCAGTACACGACACAACCGGCATGACTCCAGCAAAATTGGTGTTTGGGCAGGAGATTCGTCTTCCTGGGGTCTTAATGTTCAGATCACCTGAGACTCAGTCCCAAGAGCCACAGAACTACTCCTCGCAATTAGAAAACCAACTGCGAGAAATCAATCGCTTCGTAAGAGAACGGCTGAAAATTGCCAGTGATAAAATGAAAACTCGGTATGACATTCGCAGCAATAGTGTGGGTTCCCAAGAAGGAGATCAGGTCTGGTTGTTCAACCCAAAGCACCATCGTGGTCGCTCACCTAAGCTTCAGTCTAACTGGGAAGGACCCTACACTGTGAAAAAAAGAATCAACGATGTTGTTTATCAGATTCAACAGGAAGTACAGCGAAAGTTCAAGGTCGTCCACCTAGATCGCCTGGCTAAGTACTACTTCAGAGATGGTTTCCCTGTTCATCCCGAACTGGCTTAAGGAGGGGGCAGTGTTACGACATCATAGAACAATCTACGTGTTTGTCAAATGTGCCAGAAGAATCTCGCTCTAATGTGTGTGGCTTACGTGACTGTAGACGCATTCGCGAGAGTTTATTTCGAAGGCACCAGCCGCGCGGACTGTGTCAAGGCTGAAATTAATTACGTCGCACACTCTGACACTAACACGCATTATGGAATAATCTGGTAATTTGGGGTGGTATAAATACCAGTACTCAACGACGTTCAGTTCAGTACAGCTGCGATATATTTACAGTGCAGTTTGAGAGTTATTATCGGGCAATATTACTGTGCGCGTTCAAGTGGTTATTAGTTAAGTGTTGTGTTTTATAATCAGATGGTATATTGTAATACAATTGTGTTTTAATATTAGTGACATTTATTTGCATGTGAACAATTTTTATTTGATTTGTTATAAGAGACTGTGTTGTTAATTACGAACTGTTAACTGTGAAAATTAAAGCTGGTGATTAGTGACGTAATTGGCGTCTTGTACTTATTTTGTTTTCCACTATAGCTACAACGATCAAGTAGACCGTCGTAACAATATTAAATGCCATGAATTGCCTTAATACAATATAATAATACTCACCAAACCAATAATATTATATACAACCCCTTCCAAAAATAAAATTTTCCTCAAAAACTACAAAGCAATTTTATACCCCTGTCTCCATAAACCTATTTCAAGTACAACATAACATGGCTCCATTACTATTTATTTACTGATACAGTTTGATCCTAACCAAGTTGAACTGCACTGCCTTTACATTACACAAACTTATTCAAGTAAAAGTGGACATTACATACATAAAATATATACTGAAAATAACTATAACTAAATAAAAAGTGTATAGAATCTGAAAGTGTTATTTCGCTAAATGTTTTCTAATGTATTTTGATTTTGGAATCTACAAAATGGTTTACTTCATTTTATTCTTCAGTTCAATACAAATTATATAATAAATGGTTTCAATAATAATATACTGAGCATGATATTGTTTTCTTCTTTTCACTTATTGTTGTAAAAAATATATTTATTGTCTCCAATTTGTTGTTAACTTGAAAAGCCAGGATTTTTATTTTTCATGTGTACTGAATCAATGTGAAAACATTATCACAAACGCAGTTTTGAGAAACCATCATTTACTTATATTCACATGCCTAAATGTATATTCATGTACTGTACATGTGTTGCAATCTACACATGTAACTAACAGTAATACTCAATTTTCTGTTGAATATTTGTATGTTTCAATGTTACTGTATTCTTGCTGTCATTTATCTATGGTTATTTCAACTCTTCATTTTTCGAAAGCAAAAGTCAAATCACAACCTACGCAGTCACATTAGTAAACCCCTAAGCGCAAGAGTTAAGCCTATTATATCTTAGTTAATATTTACATAATTAAACAACAAAAATTGTGACACGAATACTAAATAATCCACCTTGCTATGGGGAGAGATATAAAGTATTATTTCCACGCACTATGCTTAAACATAGCAACTTTTACTACATTTTATAATTTCTCATGCGATTTTGTAAACTGGTTCACCTTATATTAAAAAGTCTATGTACGGTATCTCTTTTGTAATAAGTACAGTATGGTACGAGTACATTACAGTAGTAACAATGGCACTGCACTGTTCATTACAATGGTCATTATCACACTATATTCAGATATGACATTAGTTTATACTGAACGAACATCAGTCATCAGTCTCCCAAAACCATTGCTAAGGATCACATTTTAACAGATATGGGCATCTTCATTTTTTCGTGTAAATAACCAACTGTTACATGATTAAACCAACTTTTTGTAAATAAAATTATGTCCAGTGTTATCACTGTAGCCTACACTGTGTTCAATGACCTATCCTACTGACTAAAAACTGTGAATATAATGTATACAACTGCAGTCTGAAACATGAAAATTTTGTAGGCTGCGCTAAAAATTTTGAGTCTTTATACTTCAAAATGTTCACTTAATTGTTACCGATATGAGTCACATAATAAAGCAAAAGCAGCCTAGTAGAGCAGTCTCGTTAACTGTTTATGTTAGACATTAAAGCAAAGCTTACCAGTTGTAATTAATTTTTTAGCTTCAATCACATAATTACATTTTTTATAAATTCCTATATATCACTTACACGAAGGCCTATAACGACAGCAGAAAGATGACAGGATGGGTCGGCTCCATTTGAGATGATACGCTGCAGTTGCTGAACGCTAACTGCAGCAGTGTTCAGACAACGTGGATCGGACAACAAAACATCGTTATGCAAACAGGACACTCTATCTGGTGTACATAGATGGTATCTCTGTTCTAAGAATACACTATCATATAAAAATGTTTCACATGAAAACCTAAGCACGCGAGTTATATACATTATGCAAACAGTATGTTATCAGAATAGCTCTTAGACTGAACACAGTACACAAGAATACAGTCTGTACCAGCAGTCGGCAACCTTGTGCCCATCAATAAGGTTTGACGCGCCCGCGAACCAATTTGTAATTTTATTTTCTTTTGAATGAAGGAACACACCCGCATTGTACCTGCTTGGAAGTACTGCACTATAAAATGGTACAAGCCATTTACCGAACTGCGCTACATCTTCCCCCAATATGATGTTGAGTTTGTCACCAGAGCTTCTAAATACATTTCTCCCCAAAGTGATTTTTCCACGTTTTACATTTCTGTGCACTTTATAAAAATAAATAGTGTTATTGTGGTAAGTTCTTTAATTTATTTTTGTTAAAATATTTTCCTGTTTAACCATTTTTTTGTTTAAAGTTTTGTTAGTTTTAACGTGCGTGTGCATGATGAGAAATT
The DNA here is from genome assembly GCA_034769895.1 of Magicicada septendecula. NCBI lineage: Eukaryota > Metazoa > Arthropoda > Insecta > Hemiptera > Cicadidae > Magicicada > Magicicada septendecula. The sequence continues at coordinate 118,976,812 of CM068370.1, forward strand.
GTTGATGACCTACTCCTAATATGAACAATTCTCACAAATTTATATGAAAAATACTGCAAAGCTTTTATTGGTTTGGTGTTCCACATCGCTAAATATAAGTGCAAGGGTATTATAAAGCGACATTAAATGTTTGTAACGTTCGGCTATTGAACTCCGCACCTTTCTATTTTCCATTTATGGGGTGGGGGAGGGGTGCACCCATCAAACTGGTCCTCAGATATATATGCGCCCCTACAAATTCAAAGGGTGCCTATGACTGGTCTATACTATATTATCTTTATCGAGATTTAAGCGTATATGGTATTGAAAATTCCTCTAGCTGGTCCCAAAATTAGGCCTAACGCAACATCAATGGGAGTTATACAAGGCCATATGATAATGTACTGTATAAACATAGAAAGCATGTATATACAATTACATTACATTACACTATATACATTATACACATTATGAGTTAACATGTATTCATGTCATTCTATGCCATATAAAAAAGCCTCACAATACAATATTGCACAATATGTATTATAAAGGCTTTTTCTAGTATACACGATTTTGATTAAAGTAATCAGTGTGTTTTCTCACTGTCATCAAAACTACCACATAACAATTACAAAATAATTAAACCTTTGAATCCAAATCAGATTCCATATTCACAACAGTTTGGTCATGCATCCTGTGCCTGGATCACTGCATTCATTGTATATGTTATTTTCTACATGCACCTACTACAAATGTTTGGGTGGAGTGTGTGTAGTATAAACGTTTGAAATAGGCCTAGGTGCAATCTGTCAGCTAGTTTATGAAGTAAAGATTACAATAGCCAAATTTTATAGAAAACGTGTTTTGTTCAGTCAAGTGTTTTTAGGTTATACCGCACCACAGCAAGATGTTGTTAGAATAGGCCCTATAGTATACACACATTGTGATAAACTCAAAAATATGTATGCCTCATAATTAAAATAAGGTCTCTTATTAAAATTTGGGTATGTAGTACCTAGTGCATACACTAAAATCCTAGTACACGGTAGGCCAATAGAAGCCATTAAACTTAATCAAATTCAAAAAAAAGTTTATTGTTTATTAACATGCTCTTATGATTTTAATAATAAATCTAGCTATGTACCTATTTCATATACGTTTAGAGAAAAACATATGAATTTTACTATTAGAGCACTAAAATTGGATTGTAGTAAAACTATAATTTTTTTAAGCAATTTAGTACACTGCATGTAGCCAAGGACTGGGAGTCAAGTTTTAATAATATACTGTAATAAGAATACAACTACTATCTTAACTGAGACTTATGAACCACTTGATACAAAATATGAAATATATCTAACCAATCTGTTACATTAGGCCTAATCCATTGAAATATTCATAACCATAATGAGGACTGTAACCATAATGACAAAGAAAACACATAACATTTCATATTTATTATTCTCAAGGAGAAATGACTTATTGATTTGTTTACATATACAGAAAGGTAGGTAGTACATTCTAATAACTTGTCCAAGTGGTTTTATTATTTCTTTATGATAGATTCCATTCATCGTTTTTTCTGTTTATGTACACCTGTTGCATAATAATATAATCACAATTAACAACAAATTCAGATAATATTAAATGGTATCCGATAGATTTTACAGTTTAAATTACTATAAGAAAGGCACTGATCATTACTTCTACTGAATGCACTGAGATTTTTACTTCTACTTTTCCTTCGTTGTTTTTTATACAAAAGAAACTTCCAGCTATCTTATAACCATCTTCATTGTTAATTACAGAAGTCTGTATTCTGACTTCATTAAAGTCTGTATCAAACCTGATACTAACCCTAACATTAAAAACTACCACTTCAACTTCCAAAGGTTCGGAACACAAAACCTGTATAGTATTAAGGACTGAAAAGTAAGGATAAAACAAAAATCTAACGATGCCAAGCTAACCTGTGAACATGGTCAATGTCGAAAAGAATTATTGTACTTACGCAGAAAATAAAACTGAGTTCCTAAACACAAATAACAATTCACGATTCAACACAATTATCTGCACGCAAAATAGATAACAGAGGTGCAAAATAAATAACATAGGTAAAAACACTTCACCAAATTTGCAGCCCAACAACAAACACCAATGTAACTAGAATAATAAGGTAGGCCACTCCGGCCAATTACGCTCCCATTGGTTGCTTCGCTCTGACGTCACTGGTGGAAGAAATACGCGCGAGTCTTGATTTACCATGCAATCTTACCTGAGACAATGTCCTACTTAGCATCTCTCTGCTGTTTACACGAACTATTAACAATACTGTAATTGTAATGAGCTATTCATATAGAAAAAGGATTAAACAACAAGATTAAATGGTTTGCGGCAAAAAATAATGGTAAAATCTATTTCTACATTTAATAGAAAAGTAAGCAAGTCTGTCCACATATAACATTGACAAAATGGCACAAGATGTAAAATTAAGTCGGAAAGGAGGCGATATTATATATATATCATTTTTTATTATTCGTTAATTTTATATTAATAGAATTATTTCGATTGTTATTAATTTACTTAGAAACCTCTGATGATACTGATATTTTTCAGTGAAACGTGCGTCAGGTGTTAAAAAGAATACTGTATACGAAATTTACTACTTGCAGAAGAAACAAATTGAAAACATGACAAATTATATATATATATATTACATTTAATATTTATAATTAAATTTACCTCAAGATGTTATTTTTATCCTTTATTGGAACATGTTTCGGGTACTATCTTGTACCCATCCTCAGCCTTCCGGTTTTTTTGTCTGGTGAAGTACATATGTTTTGTTGGTTGACTATTATTATTGTGGCTTCCTGTTGGCTTCTGGTATTTGAAATTGGTTTTATTGTGTGTGATTTTGGTGTATGTGTTAGTTTTTTGTGTATTTTCTATGTTGAGTGCTTTGAATATTGTGTCATGTTTTGTATTGATTTGTATTTGTTCAGGTATTAGTTTGTTTTCTGTTTTATGTTTGACTTTCATCAATGAAGCGGCACTTGAATGCGATGTACCCGGCCAGATATTTTAAGGCGTCTTGAGGAACATCGTTGTCACTTGCAGAAGGGGCCAAGTCCTCTATTTTTAACAATTCTGCTTCGTCGGTGTCATTATTCGGAGAACTTGGTATTAACGTATGTTCAACTATGTCTATGCATAGTTCATTGGTAACAAACTGGATGAAATCCTCGTCAGAGTCATTTGATTCCATAACTTCGGTGGAATGAATGCTACCATCCTCAGCCACAGACGCACTTCCAGATAACGGTATATCGTCCGTGCTACCCGTTAAAAGCAAGAGCCGAATTCTGTTGCGCACTTCAAAGGGAGTGGGATTATTATAAAAGACGCCTAATCCCCGAATTCGTGAAAAAAAGTTTTCAAGGCTATCTTGATTGAATCTAGCGGTCAAAATGTACGTCACCCCATTAATCATTGTCATTTGTTCATAAAGGCCGAACAATGAATTTAAAGATATAACGAAACCTTTCTGAAAAGGTAGTAAAGTTTTTTTACTTGCTACTCGCATGTTAGTTATTACTTCCAAAACCTTTTTAAAGTATTTTCTTGGCTCCTTAAATTCATGCCGTACCCACTTCTGAGGGGCGTTTTCTGGTCTTTTGGAAGTCTCGAGTTTAAAACATCAAATGCATCGTTTACCAGTTCGATGAAGCTGCTTTCGCGCTCTTTATTTGCAACATACTTCAGCGCCTTTGCTGTACGATTAGAAAACAACTGTGCAGCAAATCTTACATTTTGACGAGATCGACCAGTTACGTTAAGGTGTATCTGACTAATATTGGGTAAAATCGTCAATTCTCCTTTTTGTTGCTGTAACAGATTTTCGATTGTATCCTTTTTAAGCTCAGTGCCGTCGCAAAGTAACAACCCATGGTCTAGAAAATGATTTCTAAGCAGCTTCAAAAGATGAGGTACGTCACAGAAAACCCACACCTTATCGTTTGTAGTCCGGTTAATGAAGAAATTTTTTTCTGTGTTTACATCTAATTCCTTCCAGACTTTTGAATTATTTCCCCCCATATCACACGTCACAGCCGCTACATGAATATTACTGCTCTCAACGGCACTGATAATGCTTTTAAGCAATACATCTGTCATGGTCACATCAAAATCATAATAAATGGGTTGCTTCCACTTGGCAAACAGACCTCTAATCATGACCACCTGAACATTACTGTGGGGCCCCAGAATTACGTCATCTGATGAATCGTAGCACACACGTCCAACGTAGATTTTGACCGCTAGATTCAATCAAGATTGCCTTGAAAACTTTTTTTCACGAATTCGGGGATTAGGCGTCTTTTATAATAATCCCACTCCCTTTGAAGTGCGCAACAGAATTCGGCTCTTGCTTTTAACGGGTAGCACGGACGATATACCGTTATCTGGAAGTGCGTCTGTGGCTGAGGATGGTAGCATTCATTCCACCGAAGTTATGGAATCAAATGACTCTGACGAGGATTTCATCCAGTTTGTTACCAATGAACTATGCATAGACATAGTTGAACATACGTTAATACCAAGTTCTCCGAATAATGACACCGACGAAGCAGAATTGTTAAAAATAGAGGACTTGGCCCCTTCTGCAAGTGACAACGATGTTCCTCAAGATGCCTTAAAATATCTGGCCGGGTACATCGCATTCAAGCGCCGCTTCATTGATGAAAGTCTAGGTGTGAGAGGCGAAACATTGTGTCTTTCCGGGGAACATAGTCATGGCTGGATATCGATTACCGGTATATCAAAGGGGGGGCTTACCCATCCGTCAGACGAGTGGTTACAAAAACTGATTCAGTTTGAGATAGTTTTTACTTCTTTCCACGGACGTACAGTATCAAAACAAGTGAAAGTTATCTCTTATTTGGTCACCTTACTCAAATCTAAATTTCCACAGGTGGACGAGAAAGTCATTTGTCTGTACGTCAGGACAAGAACATTCATCAGAATCCGCCATCTGAACAAACAGCTCAAACTCAAGTCACTTGAAAAGTATGCAGCAACAAAGAGTCGGCTCTGGGTAGCTTCGTCTTCAAAAATTTAAGTCACCTATGAAGGTATGTATCAACTAAATAACCATTTTCATTACGTTGATAAAAGTATTTATGTTTACAACTAAACGTACTAGCTTCAGTTTTTAACGTTATAACAATGAAAATGTAGATAAAGAAAATGATTATGATATTGATTATAATTATAATAATTGGAAGCTTGTTTCAAATATATTATACTACATAGAAATGTGTATACACGCACTCATGCGCGCACGCGTGTGCACGTACGCGCACCCACCCACGCAGGAATAGTATACATATATATATATATATATTTTAGTCACTTTTTGCTACAGTCCGTTTCTTGATATATATAATACATTTAATATTTATAATTAAATTTACCTCAAGATGTTATTTTTATCCTTTATTGGAACATGTTTCGGGTACTATCTTGTACCCATCCTCAGCCTTCCGGTTTTTTTGTCTGGTGAAGTACATATGTTTTGTTGGTTGACTATTATTATTGTGGCTTCCTGTTGGCTTCTGGTATTTCAAATTGGTTTTATTGTGTGTTATTTTGGTGTATGTGTTAGTTTTTTGTGTATTTTCTATGTTGAGTGCTTTGAATATTGTGTCATGTTTTGTATTGATTTGTATTTGTTCAGGTATTAGTTTGTTTTCTGTTTTATGTTTGTATATCTGTATATTTTCCCAAATGTTCATTATGGTGCCTTTGTGTGGTATATGTTTTATTAGTGTTACATTGGTTATGTCTGGGAATTCATGTCCTGTGTTTATTGGATGTGTGGCTAAATTGGATTTATATATTTTTGGCTTTTTGTATGCATTTAGGTGTTCAAAATAACGTTTTTTCAGCTGTTTTTTTGTTTGTCCTATAAATAAATGTTTGTCCTTTTTGCAATAAATGTTACATAGGACAAACAAAAAAACAGCTGAAAAAACGTTATTTTGAACACCTAAATGCATACAAAAAACCAGAAATATATAAATCCAATTTAGCCACACATGCAATAAACACAGGACATGAATTCCCAGACATAACCAATGTAACACTAATAAAACATATACCACACAAAGGCACCATAATGAACATTTGGGAATATTTACAGATATACAAACATAAAACAAAAAACAAACTAATACCTGAACAAATACAAATCAATACAAAACATGACACAATATTCAAAGCACTCATCATAGAAAATACACAAAAAACTAACACATACACCAAAATAACACACAATAAAACCAATTTCAAATACCAGAAGCCAACAGGAAGCCACAATAATAATAGTCAACCAACAAAACATATGTACTTCACCAGACAAAAAAACCGGAAGGCTGAGGATGGGTACAAGATAGTACCCGAAACATGTTCCAATAAAGGATAAAAATAACATCTTGAGGTAAATTTAATTATAAATATTAAATGTAATATATATATATATAATTTGTCATGTTTTCAATTTGTTTCTTCTGCAAGTAGTAAATTTCGTATACAGTATTCTTTTTAACACCTGACGCACGTTTCACTGAAAAATATCAGTATCATCAGAGGTTTCTAAGTAAATTAATAACAATCGAAATAATTCTATTAATATAAAATTAACGAATAATAAAAAATGATATATATATATTTATATATATAATATCGCCTCCTTTCCGACTTAATTTTACATCTTGTGCCATTTTGTCAATGTTATATGTGGACAGATTTGCTTACTTTTCTATTAAATGTAGAAATAGATTGTACCATTATTTTTTGCCGCAAACCATTTAATCGTGTTGTTTAATCCTTTTTCTATATGAATAGCTCATTACAATTACAGTATTGTTAATAGTTCGTGTAAACAGCAGAGAGATGCTAAGTAGGACATTGTCTCAGGTAAGATTGCATGGTAAATCAAGACTCGCGCGTATTTCTTCCACCAGTCGACGTCACGCGCCAACAACAGCTGATCGCTAGGTTAGCGCGGGAAGCCGGAATGGCCCCCCCCTGAACAAACACTATTCACACTAATGATGCTAACTACAACTACGTAAAGAAAACACTAAATTTTGTATACATTACACAATCACACAAGTTGAAAATAGAGCGAATATTTTAATAAGTGACATGACATTTTTCCTTTTGCTTTCATTTATAAACGACCCGGTAAAAAGAACTAACTATTATTCGTTAATTCGGACTACAAACACATAAAAATTCGTTCGGCGTTTTCATCGCAGGAGCTCTGAATGCGTAGTAGTTGTGAATTTAACTGGTATCTGTTTTTTCTTTCGTTAGTTAACAATAATATATTGACATAATTTTATGTTAGGACTAACACTTTACGGATATTTAATACTTTGACATCTTTAGCGTCCTAGAACTGGAGTAAGTTTAATTGTTCGGTCTTGTACTTGATGTACGGTACGGTACTAGTGCCGAATTACAGTAGGGGTTTTTCGTAACGGGGCACACAGGGCAAAGGGGCTTCAAAGCTGTAGTTTGTAAACACCGGGTAGATCGAATTTGTTTTGTGCTTTGTGTGTGTGTTTTGATAGTGTGTGTTCTGTTTTGTTAGTAGTTTTGTAAGCGATTCTGTATCTTGCTTTTTGAATTTGTGGGCTATTTTTTCAGTTTGTTTGTTGGTGTATATTAGTGTTATGAATTTGTTGTTTTCTGTCTTTGTCTGTTGTTTGTTTTGTGTAGGAGTTTGCTGACTGTTTTTCTGTCAATTCGATCTACCCGGTGTTTACAAACTAAATTGCTCAAATTGCAACAAATTCTACATAGGCCAGACAGGACGTAGCTTCAAACAGAGATACATTGAACACACAAAAGCACTCCACTCTACTACAGAATCCACCTTTGCAAACCACCTCATTGAAGCAAACCACACATACAAAAACATCGACAATAACATGAGCATTCTACACGTACACACAAAAGGCCGAAAACTAGACACTCTAGAACAATTGGAAATATACAAACACATAAAAACAAATAAAAACGATATCCTAAACGAACAGACACAATTCAAATCGCACGCATTATTCGAACATATCTCACCCCACAAACACAACATCGATCTTTCGAAATTCGATTCCGTCGCCCACAACAGGACGGACAGCGCTACCAGCGGCAGCCTCTAAAGAAGCCTTTTAAAGGTGAAAACCGGTTCAGGTTTTAAGGTAAAGCTTTATGTTTTTACTTATAAAAAACTTTGTGTTCCGAGTCGTTAATGTAATAGTTATATTTAGTTAAGTAACGGACACGTCATGGACAACGAAATCCAAGAATTTTACAAACTGTTCTATAAGCCCATTTTCTTATGGAGTGAAGATAAAAAGTATTTTCTTTGAGTTTCCAAGACTTTTTACATAGAATATTCTTGCTTTCAGATTCAAGAGATTTCCTTGCAGGCCATTTTTTTCTTTTTGCTTGCGGGCCAGTGCTGATTTCTCGCTCGGTTATCCCACTCACATAGGAAACATGGTTACTTAGTATAACCACTCTGCTGACCTAGAAGCATGGTTAATACTTTTAAATCTTCACACACCATCCATCCGTGACCCTTGTATTTAATCTTTTCTAGAACCAGTTCAATATTCTCATAGCTTTCTCTTAAGTGAAATGAGTGGCCGACTGGTACTGAAGCATACTGGCAGTGAAGCATTCATTCACTAATGCTAGTAAATATTTCGGGTTAAATGATAAAAATTTAAAGTTTTTTGGAATAATATTAAAAATAAATACCATTAGTAAAGAGAATTAATGTAACTAATTGTTAACAGATAGCTTACTTGACTTATTTATTAAATATTAATTTTTATTATTATTAATTAATTATATTTTAACCAAAATTTAACAAAATGTTGAATGCAAACCCTGAGTAACCTCTTGTTATATGAAAATGGAAAATATGCATTTTACAAAAAAAAAATCCTATGTGATGGGGAAATTCCGATGCAATTTTTGAATTCTGCACTAAAGGAAGATAAAATTAAGAAAAAAGGTTTTTCATTGCACGGCTGTGTTATTAATTTTAATGCAACATAAACTCTTAATAAAATTGAAGATATATCCTAATGCGCACAGGGGGTGCATAGGCACTCCCTAATTAATCCCAGTTTCATAAAAAATAATTAGTAAAAATTTTGAAAAAGTGCTGTACATAACATGATTTTTACTAGTTTGATGTGTTGCACTTTTGATCACGCTTCCATTTTCATTGTTTTTGGTATAAGTTGTAGAGCAATTAAAGGTGGTGTGCCTTTTTTAAGCTTTTTTTGCAGGGGGAAGCTAATATTAAAAGTTACAGTAGCAAATATGAGTTACATTCATTTACTGAGTGATTTTTTAATGGTTATTTATAAAAAATGTTAATTTTTTCAGTAAATATTAGGCCTATTAAACATTAAACTGTTTATCAACATTAAACAGTAATTACTTTTTTTTGTCATTTAGCCCTACAAATTAAAACAATTCCAAAATAGAAGGCAGGACTGTGGACAATGCAAACTGTTTTAACATAAAAGGTGGGTTCAATAACCTTCAACAAGGCCAAAAAGGAGAAGAAGAAATACAAATAAGTAATTGTAATATAACTGCATATTATAAAAGAATTACATCTCTACAGCCTGGATAAGTTTAAAATAATTTTTTGTTAATGTCCAAACCTCACTACTATATAACAGAGTAGGAACAGCCATTACTTTATAAAATTTCAATACAGTGTCCCTTCGCAACTTTCTTTTGAGTGTAATACTTATTTTTAAATGAAATACTTTTTCATCCTCTGTGTTTTCAAATACGTACTAGGATGCGCTCACTGTATCCCCAATATCAAGGTTTCTGCACTGTGATTGTTCATTACTTCAGCTGTCTTCCCCCACAAGCGAAAGCTTCAGTCTCTCCTTAACCGAGGATTGCGCTGGGCGTGCAAAGCCCATTATCTGACCTCAAACAAAACGATCTGAGACTCTCTGCGTGTCCGTTCCCTGGACGCCACTATATGGACACTGTCCCGAAAATTTTATCGTCGCTCCGCCCGATTCCAGGGCAACCATCTCATTAACGCCGTCGGTCGCTACCAATCTGTGCCACGAGAGTGGACCCAGCCTCAGCGAACACTCACCCTCGATTAATTAATTAATTGAAATCCCACGGCCGGTAGCAGGCCACACCCAAATCCAGACCCTATCAATAGACCCTGCGGCAGTAGCTCTTTCTGAAGCTCGGAACACAGTACATGAGCGGGCGACGGGCATGCCCTTCGCTCGCACAGCCCCCTGCTCCGCGAGTTGTCTTCTGCTCCTGGATTTAACAGTATTTTAGCATTCCTGTTTGTATGGGGTAGTAACTTTGATATTAAAATGAATACTAATAATGAAGATGTAACATATGAACTCTAAACCTCTAAATTTATGTAACTATTTGTTTATGATACCATCTCAGATATTATGAAAATGTAAGATATTCTTATAGATGAAAATTCAATGGTCTAATGACAAAAGTAGACTATAAGTTAAACACACTGGCTGTGATTCTTTAAGTCATCCACACTTTTCAAATGGATTGCATAGAATTCTATAAGTATTTTTAAGAAAAAAATAAAATTCAAAAAAATGCTTGTGTTCCTGAAGAGTACTCACAACATAAGGTCTCCAACATCTGAAGCATTAGAACCTGGTTAATACTGTGTGCATTTTATCGCATACGATACTTATTGATTGAACTGATTTTCCTGTATTTCATATTTCAAACATATATGCTAATGCTGTGTAATAAATCTGTTTTGACATGGAATCCATAGGTATGTAATGTCTTACTCGCACGTTTCGCGAAAATCGACCGTTATGTTTCAAATGTACTTTCGGCATACCACTATCTCACGAACCGCTCAACCAATACCAGCAAACCAGGTGTCAGGTGATCGAGTCACTCGGCCCCCTTCCAACAATAGTACTGAGAATTTTGACAACTGACTTCAGTCGCCTCTAGGCTTTGTCTGCGTGAGGGTGTTTTTGCGCCGAAAATTTCTAAATTGCTCCACTAAAACTTAAATATCTCGGAAACTACAAGTCCGATCGCGAAAATACAAAATGCGTTGTGATCCTCAGAACTAAATCTCTCCAATAACACCAATTCCGAGTACCAGAAACACTCACAGAAAATAATAACAACATTTGAAATGCCTCGACATAAAAATCGCGATAAAACTCGAACCAAAAATTTCAAACCGAAAACCGGCAAATCCTATGCAGAGCGTCAACAGGCCTATCGTTTGGGACTAAAATCAAAGAAATCGACCGAGAACTTAGAAAATGGCAACCATTTGAAGATTGACGAAACCCCGTCAGCGCCCAAGCGGCCCGCATCTCCGATACCTGGGTCATCCGGCGTGCCCCCAAAGCGACTCAGATCGAGCGTACAGCTAGCTAGCAAGAAAACCGACGATGAGAACATTAATAACTTGTGCTTCGACAACATTGGGCCCTCGATGCTCTGCGCAGAACAGCCCGGTCCAAGTAGCCGCTTCAAAGGAGTCGACGAGGAATTCTCTAAGCACTTTATTAACAATCCGTTCGGCTCGGTGTGTGGGATCTGCGATAGCTTGTGGTTCAAGAGTGATCTAAGACCGTGCGTACCATCATACATAAGTCTCTTGGCCACAGCCGTTCGGAGCGGACGAGTACTCAAGTGCGAGTAATATGGAAGGCGTGTGCTCTACGTGTGTTGCAAGTCTCAAACAAGGCAACGTACCGCCGCTGTGCAAATCATTCGGCTTCCAATATCCACCGATCCCGCCAAACTTGCCGCCACTGAATCCCGTTGAAGAGAGACTTATATGCCCGCGGTTACCGTTCATGCAGATTCGTCGGCTCCGCTATGTAGACGGTATGTATGGGATCATGGGCCAAGTCATAAATGTGCCAGTGAAGGTAGACAACATGGTTAACGCGCTGCCTCGCACTCTCGAAGACGATTACGCCATCAACGTTAACATCAAGAGGCAGATAATTCACAAGTCCTCATATCTCTCTGGGACTGTGCGCAAGTCAGTACTGACTCCTTGGTTGAAGTATCTAGTCGAGACACCGCTGTACAAGCGATACAATGTAACCGCTAACTTGCAACTCGTAGACGGGATCGCCTCGTTCGGTCAGCCACGGGCATCCACAAGCAATCCGCCGCTGTTGGACTGCGAGGAAGGAGTCGCGAGGCAGCACACGCTCATGTGGGACGAGAGTAAAGTACTAAACATCGCCCCGGGTGAGCGCGAGCGTCCGCTGTCGCTTCTGTACGACGTGCACGCCGAGGAGCTCTCGTTCCCCACTATATACTACGGACAACCCAGGACCTGTCCATTCAGTTCAGCCACAGTCACTCCGTATATGATGACTACCAGCGAGCTCAGACGATCCGATCGATGGGGAGTGTCACCGCACCACGTACTCTACATGGGAATGAAGATCATGCGCATGAGAGTGGCCGACGGAATGTATAAGACTTTCAGGCAGTCGGTCATCTCAAGTATCACCAGAGCACAAGTGGAGGATCAACAGTACGTAACGAGTATGGCGGAGAACAATTTTGCGATGTTCCGATCTGTGCCCAACATTATGACTTACTGGGCTGAGAAGAAACACGAGCTCTTCGCTATGATACGGCAGCTAGGCAAGCCGACGTTCTTCCTAACAATGAGCGCTAACGAAGTCAACTGGCCCGTGCTACTGCGAGTTCTACAGAGGTACGGGGATCCCAATTCGACTCAAGACATAAGTAGCATGACTCGTGTGCTCAAGAATAAATTAGTAAGCGAGGATCCCGTGATGTGCTGCATACTCTTCAACAGACTGGTAGATGTGATCATGAACATACTATGCTCCAAGAGGCCCGGCCGTAACCCGCTGCATCCGCATCGGGTAGTCAATTACTACAAGCGCATAGAGTTTCAACATCGAGGCAGCCCGCACGCTCACATACTTCTGTGGCTGGATAACGTTCCCAACGAGGCAGTCACCGAGGCCATGCCTGCGTCTTGTGCGATGGTCGATCGACTCAGCACGGTGTCCCGTAGCGATGTCCCCGCAGACGTATACTCCGGTCAGATCCACAGGCACACGTTCACTTGTACGAAACGCGGAGAGAATCAGTGTCGATTCGGAATTCCTTACTGGCCGCTCAGAGAGACTGCAGTGCTAGTGCCTCTGGCCACAGACGATAGCCGGCGCCCGCCGCTGCGCAAGCGAGCTACGGAATTGAGAAAGAACCTAGAGACCAAAGTGTATGACGGTATAGATGAGTTCTTGGTGGATCACAGCTTGAGTCACGAGCAGTACTTAAATGTGATCCGATCTTATATCAAACGTCCCATGATGCTCTTCAAACGTAACATGATCGAGATATACACGAACACTTTCAATCCGTGGGTGCCTCGAGTCTTAGGACCCAACACCGATCTGCAGTTCATACTCGACGAATACAGCTGCGCCGCCTACGTAGTGGAGTACGTTAACAAATCCAACAGAGGCATCAGTAACTTGCAGAGAGAATTGGCCGCGCTGAGAGACAAGTACCCCGAGTCCGACAGCAGCGATCTAATGAAGAAGCTCGGCGTACAGCTACCAGTTCTCAAGAGGCTGCTTGGTATCTGCTGCGACAGCCGATGAGCAAGAGCACTCGAAAGGTAACGTTCATCCCGACCGTGTGGCCGTCCGAGAGGCAGTGAGCTCACAAGCAACGGAAACAAATGGACGAGGAGGGCCTAGACGCCGATAGTACGGATATATGGACTCTCTCTGCGATAGAGAAATACGAGCAGCGACCACGCGAGTTGGAAGCCGTGACTCTAGCCGAGTTCGTGGCTTGGTACTGCAAGAGCAGTAAGAAATCCAAGCCAGCCGAGGACATAGACGCAGCGCCGACCGCGAGTGACAGCGAAGACGATAACGGAGAGGCCACCTCTGATCTACCCATCGTTGCCGGTTACAAGCTCCGCAAAGAAAAGATCGTCATTCGATATCGTTCCTACGACATGGACTCGGACGTTAAGAATTACAAGCGCGAGATGGTCTTGCTGTATGTGCCCTTCCGAAACGAGACTACCGAGTTACTGGACAGAGAGCTGTATATGCAACTCTACGATCAACATCAAGAATCCATACTGCTCAAGCGTAAGATGTTTGAGTATCGGCTAGACATCGCCAGAGTTATGGAGAGACTAGCGGCCATGTACGTGGAGGAGCAAGACGCCCGCGAACCGTCGGCTCCGTTCGATCCGTTGGCCCCCGAGCGCATCATGCAGAACAACGACGATGACATCGAGCTGAGAGACACCGAGCCCGTGGTAGCCGTGAGCAAGCGCAGCGACATCCTAACCAGTCAACAGTACTGCGAGGCTGTGCGCGCGACCAACGCCCGACAGAGGGAACTCATACTCAAGTGCATACATCGCCTCCACACGCCCGGCTCCGATCCGATACAGATATTCTTCATCGGCCCGGCGGGCTCCGGCAAGACTTTCGTTCTCAAGCTGCTGATGGAGACTTACAATCGCCACTACAAGGAAGGCGAGGGAGCCAACAACGCCTACGTCGCCTGCGCATCCACGGGCAAGGCGGCCTCACAGATTGACGGCACCACCGTCCACGCAGCCTTCTCGTTGGCTCTGCAGAAACAAAGGAACGACGGTGACGGCCGCCTCAAACTCAATAGACTGTACGACTACAAGAGATCGTTCTGTAAAGTGAAGGCGATCATCATCGACGAGGTGAGCATGGTCGGCCACAATCTCCTCAACTTGGTTAACGCGCGACTAGCGGAGATCACGGACGAATGCGACATACCGTTCGGCGGTTTCGACTTGGTGTGCTGCGGCGACTTCAGGCAGCTAGAGCCCGTGATGGCCAGCCCCGTCTACAGGGCCCCCGCTCGGCTCTCGTGGGCCCGGTGCTCTGGCACGGCCTCAGCTACTACCCGCTCACCGATGTGATGCGGCAGTCCGACGTAGTGTTCTCCGATATCTTGAATAGCATAGGCAATGGTCTCAAGCTCACCGAGCAACAGATCGCCGTCGTAGAGTCGAGGTTCAGAAATCGCAACTGGTGCAAGGAGAATCTACCGGGAGTCATACGTCTGTACCACGGCAACATAAACGTAGACGCTTACAACTTCGAGGCAGTGTCAGATGAGATCTGCTCCATAGCCCAGGACGAATTCACCGGTTACAGCGGCAAGCAACAGCTAACCACCGTCCGCACCAAGCTCCACAAGTTACCAGCCACCAACACCGCCGGTCTGCCGTACAGGCTCAACCTCGAGGTGGGCAAGCCGTATATGATCACGGCGAACGTGGATACTCTCGACAAGCTCACGAACGGGACCATCGGAGTTCTCAAGCACGTAGAGGCGGACATCGTAGACTCGGAATCTGGTTCGACTTCACATCGGAGGGCAAGTCAGTAGGCGCAGCGGCCAGAGTGAAGGTGGTGCCCGCGGTGGTGTCCAGCGGAGGAGTCCTCCATCGCACGTGGACCCCGATCGAGAGCGCAGCGGAACGATCAACCTAGACGGTCACGTTAGGTGCCGCTGAATAAATTTCCCTTGCGTGCCGTCCTGCGCGATAACTATTCACAAATCGCAAGGCGCTACGTTCGACAGCGTGGCGATCGAGTACACAAAGAAAATGTCTCAACAGTTACTGTACGTGGCTATGAGTAGATGCCGATCGCTAGAAGGTTTGTACATAATAGCCGACGAGGTCAAGTTTTATCACGGGTCCGGATGTAACTCCTCCACCATGCGCGACATACGCAACGAGTACAAGCGATTGGAGAATCATCCGTTGCCCACTGTGTCCGATAGCGTGCGCCAGTTCATCGCGGAGGCCAAGCTAGCCGCACGGCTCTTAGTTACAAATTTAAACGTTCAGAGTATCGTGGCTCATCGTCTCGACATTGAAAGTGATTCGCTACTGCCTAACTGCGATTACTTCGTTGCTTCCGAGACTTGTATGGCCGAGGATCGCCCGGTACAGTTGAACAATTTCGTCTTGGTAGCTCAAGAGAACACTGCCATGCCTCGCCACTCTAAGAAAACGAAACGAAAGGCCTCCGGCGTGGCCATCTACCGCAGCGTTGAGAGCACGAGCACTTGTAACCCTCTAACTATCCAATCTCCTGACAAGACACGAGACATCGCCGGCGACATCACAGCCGTGGAGATCACTTACCAGAACATGTACAAATTCGTTCTAGTCGGAGTCTACATACACCCTGGATCGCCCGACACCGAAGTCTTGTATCTTATACATCGCGGGCTCGGCAGATACGGCAAGTCCATCAGTAAAGTGATCCCTAAGATGATCGCCGACATGACTACACCAATAATGCTCTGCGGCGACTTCAACAAGCATGCACCCGATCACGAGAACCTACTACAGGACATCAACGACGAGTACGGCCTACAACTCCATAGCTTACCATCAACTACACTCGGAAACACGAGCATAGACCTGACGTTCAGTCGCAACATGCAACTCTTCGCCCAGATATTCGTATCGTACTTCAGCTACCATCGCTCCATATTCCATCAACTAGCGTTAGGTGACTCTGTAAATTCTGAAAATTCTGAATAAATAAAATACATTGAAACTTATGTAGCTGTTTATTTAATCAACCCTTCATTCCTTCCCAAAGCACAAGTCTGCCCATGATTCCATGTCTACCGGTAGTCCTACGACTACCAGGTTTAAATTTTTATATTTAAAAAAGAGGTATTACTATGTTAGAGTTATTACACAGCTGAAAAAACAATAAAACAACTTAAAAATTAAGAGGTTAACAAAATCCTTCAACTTTTTTTACCCTTGGGGGGGAGAGGAGTTTAGTTCCATTCGTCCCCCACCATAAATACGCCCCTGGTGTGTGTTTTTAGCGGTGTGATTCCCATGTTTTCACAGTCTACTAAGTACAAATTTTGACATCAAAGAAAATATATACAAGGAACTGTGGAAAGTGTACTTAAAAAATTGTAGCCTATTTATAATCGGTAAACGCATTTTATCTAATTCGTGTATTGTCAAATGGTTAACCTTTTGTTCTTTTCATAGGCTTAATAGAACTGACACATTACTAAGGGTATTCACTGCATCATGTGTTCTAATCTGCTTTGTGTGTGTTTTCATTATTCTCTGTTTTGCATATTTCAAAAAATATTCTTTACTTGCACTTCTAATTTTACTAAAAAGTTCCTTATCCTATTTTAAATGAAGAGAAATTGATTTGTTTGACTGGAGTCTAAATACACCAATTTTCCAACTATCTTGGATTTGGTGTCTTGTCTTCTTTGTTACTTTAAGCCTCTATTATGCTACGCAACTGATTTCAGAAAAAGTTGTGGGGCATTGGTTTAAATATAGCGTATTAAACTTACTGCAATTGATTGTACCAGTCTGCAATCGATTACAAGACAGTTGCAAGCCATGCAACTGCTCGTGCAACTTTTAGTTTCACGCACTCGTTGTGGGCCATTGGTTCAAATGTAGCCTATTACACTATGCAACCGATTGCCTGTGCATGCATTCTGCAGACAACAAACAAACTTCATGACATGGGACCAAAGCAACGTATACAATTTTTTATAAAAAGAACCGCGAATATCTTGAAAACAAAAATTATTGAAACAAAATCCAAAATAAAATTTGGAATTTTCTCTAAGTTTCGCTTGCTGACACTATATAGATATCTCTATACTACTGTACAGGTATATTTCACTACAAGCAAATTAACTAAGAAATTTCATGATATAGAACCGTTTAAGGTTCTGTTCATCAAAATTATTAAAGTTATCAGTTAAAATTTATGTTTAAAACCATCCTCAAACTTCAAAGAACTCGGTGGTGAAAGAATTTTTTTTTATTGGATCAGTTTCTGAAGTTAGCTTGGACAATGAAATAAACAAACTTAACGTCTTTATAATAATAGTACTGACGACAGGCTTACTGATTGCAGAGCAGTTGCAGGCTGTTTTAATGCCCTGCAACTAGTTTCATGTAGCCTTCAAATCAGTTGCATACTGTAATAGAGGCTTAATTGGTAATATCATAGATTGGAATTAAAACATTTTCCTTTTTTTTTTTATCGGTCATCTAAGGACCACATGCCATTTCAATTCTTTATTCGTTTCTTTATCACCAATATTCTTTCATCTTTTCACTGTGTCTCTTCTTCTTGTCTTCAGTCCACTTTGAAACTTCGTTTTTCTCTCTCCTACCCTGGACTCCTTCCATTTTTAACACTTTTGCCCGAAAAACGTCTCTTTCAATTACTTCTTCTGCGTGTATATTATTTTTTCTAAATCCTTTTGGACTTCTTTAATCCAACTTGATGTTGATTTCTTCCCCCACAGATATTTTAAGATCTGCTTTGTTAACCTATTGTCATCCATTCTATATAAATGTCAAAAAAATAATAGTCTCCTTTTTCTCATTGTTTCTGTTATATTTTCTATACTTTGATATATTTCATAACTACTTCTTAATTTCCTACCTTCCAAAGTTTTTCGTGGGCCTAATATTTTCCTAGTAATTCTTCTTTCCAATATTTCTAGTTTGTCAAAATTATATTTCAGTGCTAGATATTCACTTGCATATATGCATTCTGGCTTCACTATTCTGGAAAATGCCTTATTTTCGCATTTTTAGACATGCACTTTTTATTGTAAACTAGATGACCCGGTGAACTTCGTACCACCTAAAATTGATTTGATTGTAACTCTTCATAAGTGATTATCAATCCTAATCAACCTTCCAACTCCAATTCATTGAGATCGATAATATTAGCCGCATCGTGTATGGCTTGAGTTTTGTTTGGTTATTAAATGAAACTCGCTTGTAATTCAAATGAATTTAATGTCTTTTATTTACATGAAAGATAAATGCAGTTAACATTCAATGCAAAGCTTTCTGGTAAACTACGTTTTTCGTTTTGTTTTCCGGCGCGTAAATAAACAAAGATGATGGCTTTCCGACACGCGAACACGCGACATACAGTTGTCCATGCGCGAAACACGGAAACTCCAAGTTAATTCCGCAAACTTCCAACGACTGGCCTTGTGATTTGTTGATGGTCATCGCGAAGGCCAGACGCACGGGGAATTGCAGCCGTTTAAAATCGAATGGCAAGTCCGTTGGAATCATCGGGATGCGCGGAATCAAAACATCCTCTCCTTTGTACTTTCCCTTGATAATCGTCGCCTTGATGACGTTGTTCATAAGCTTTTTCACAGCCAGTCTCGTTCCATTGCATAGTCGAGGTTGATTGATGTTACGCAACATGATGATGACTGAGCCTACTTTCAATTGCAAATTGTGAGGTGGTAATCTAGGCAATTCCAGCGAATTCAAAAATTCTGTGGGATAGTTGACTACCTCATCCTGGTTGATAACTGTGCCAACCGATTTGAAGGAAAACAACTGTCCCGGAATGAAATTTTGAATGGACGCGTTGAGATCATCGACATCTTTGTTCACTCAGCCAATTATGGTTTTTGAAGTTCTGCGCTACGTTCGGAAAAACACGCCCAATGAGCCCCTCCTTCGATTCGGTCAACTGACAGAAATCAGTGGGCAATGTGATGAATCCGGTCGAGATGTCAACTGCGATTTTCCCATTACCAATGTCCAACAATTGCTTCGAAAACACATCTGCATTTCGATCTTGTTGCAAAAACACTCGCATGTTAGTCGTCAATCGGAGTGTCTTCACATGCCGCCACAAATTTGATGATTTTAAGCACGCGTTTAGTCCGTCAGCTACAGTTGATCGTGGAATAACTGGAAGAGTCTGACGAAAATCACCGGACAACAGAATAATGGCTCCACCAAAAATGTTTTTATTGTCACGAACATTTTTCAACGTTCTGTCCAGCGCCTCCAGTGATCTCTTGTGGGCCATCGTGCATTCGTCCCAAACAATCAATTTGCATATCTGTAGAATCTTCGCCATTGCGCTGTTTTTGGCGATGTTGCAAGCTGGTGTCTCGTTGATTTGCATGTTCAGTGGCAATTTCAAGGCAGAATGTGCAGTTCGTCCGCCTAACTAACAAAGTCGCTGCTATTCCAGATGAAGCTAATGCTAGGGCAACTTCATTCTGCGATCGAATCCTCGCCAAAAGCAATGAAATTAGGAACTTTTTCCAGTCCCTCCGGGAGCATTCAGGAAGTAAATTCCACCAGTTCCATTGTTTACAGCTTCTATCAAAGAGTCGTACGCAGTCTTTTGTTGTTGATTCAATTGCGAAACATTTGTACGAACTGCTTCGGCTAATGCTTCGGTGTCGTATTGTTGTTCTCTTTGTAACTCGTGGTTAAATGCATCGTGCATTGGACGATTGGGTGATATCATGCCCAAATATGACAACACTTTATTCGCCATCAATAAACACATGTCTTCTATCATGATCAATGTCTCATTGTGAATTTCTGCAGTCATTTGCAATGTCGGATTTAAAGTTTGGCGACGCACACGATGCAAAACATCTTCAGACATGTCGTCCTTATATTTGACCCACAAATCGTTCGGATTCGAAGGGAAACATGTGTATATGATAATCGCAAACAATGTGCGAATTTGATGGGGTGATGAAGATATGACGGAATCTTTGAGCGTATTGTCCCAATGCGAATCGTTCTCGAGCAAGTGTAAGAGTTGACACGCCTCACGGTAAGTCGCACAAAGATGCCCATTAACGGTTCTCAGTTGTTGAAACGACGTCGGACCACGAACATTCACCAACAACAATCGAAGATAGTAACATTCGTCGTTATTTGGATGCACAGTGTAGATGCGACCCAGAGCGTCTGAGGCAAATACATTTGGATGTCCTTCAACTGGTGTTCCTTGTTTCCGACGCTGAAACGATTTCGATGATCGTTCCATGTATAGTAGCGTGGCATTTCAGCATACAGCAAAGTGCGAGCAAAAGCATCTGCTTGACAAACCGAGAAGAAGCTTGTCAATGTTGTCGACGGTGGCCGTGCCGCTCTGTCCGCTGCGTTCTCTGGATTGAAATACACTCGTTGTCCGTTTTCCAGATGTACTGCCAAATGTACAACTGTAGGGTGTCTTTCGTGGATCGCAAAGGAAAAGATGCGCCAAATCGCCTCGTTGCTGCTGACGTAGCGACCCATCTGATACTGAGATACTTCGTCGTTTGCATTTGTCACAGCGAAAAGAGCCATATCGCTGCCTTTGTTCACATATTTGCATATGTACTTGATCGACTTGACGGAGTTACAGTATTCCACAGTGATGTGAGCCTCAAAAGCCTTGGACAATATCGGCGAATATGGCACAATCCAACGATTGTCCACATTAACATCTTGTCCTTTGACCTTCAGAACTGCAGATCGCCCTTTGTCCGCAACTGATCGCCGACGATACAATGGGTATCCGTCATTGCCTGTGATGGTGTCAGCAATCAGGTCTCTCGGGTATCGCTTGGAACACTTACCATCGATCATACAGGGCGAGTCGTTGTTGAAAACTCCGCAAGGTCCATGGATCATATTCTTAGTCACCACTGCATGCAATTTCGGATCAACAGCT
Source organism: Magicicada septendecula (assembly GCA_034769895.1). Taxonomy (NCBI): domain Eukaryota; kingdom Metazoa; phylum Arthropoda; class Insecta; order Hemiptera; family Cicadidae; genus Magicicada; species Magicicada septendecula. Next base: position 118,998,483 of record CM068370.1, read on the forward strand.
TCATCCGGGATTTCGGCTGGGATGATTGAATCGATTTCATCCGGCCTGATTTTGTCAACTAACCAAACCAAAATGTGCGCATGAGGCAGACCACGCTTTTGCCATTCAACGGAGTACATCCAACAACGAACTTGGCCATACACACGGTGCTTTATGATGAAATCCATCAGAGATTTTAATTTTTGTTTAAAAACTCTGGCAGTGATGTCATGTCTGTCAACTGGTGTTTGGCTGGGTAGCAGTTCCTTCTTGATTTCGATCCATTGAGGGTTACAGGTGAATGTTATGAATAGGTCTGGGCGGCCATATTGTCTAACATACGACATCGCATCTTGCGCGTACTCGTGCATGTGGCGCGGGCTTCCAATGTAAGTGGCCGGCAAAATTGTCATTCTTCCCACGTTGTTTGCATCGCATCGCGGAGATGAATGTATTCTTCAGATCGGAGCTGCTTTTGGTTCAAACGAATATATGTCAATCGGTCAGTCTCAATTTTGACATACATGTCAACCGCGAACTGATGGAAAAGACGGCGACACTTCAAAATGTGATTTATTTCACCTTCACGGATCATAAGTCTGTATGAATAAAAATTCATAGCACTTACTTTATTATTACTTTATTGGTTTCAGCGCCTGTTAGGCCTAGTTGATTAACCATTTTGATGTTGAAATGGTATCCGTCCTCGCCCTGCCAAAAGATCAATGGATATTGTAGCGCATCGTAAGTCCTGTGCGTTTCGGACACGCGTTTCAATTCATTGTTCCGACGGTGAAGCACGATATCTCTAGATTGCAAATTTTCTCCGACAATGACAACAGCCACTTCGTCGATTGTCGGCGAATTGAACCTTCTTGCGTGCTCACCCGCAGGCGTTTTGTCAGCCCTGATGACGATATTATGGCTGTCGGATGGCATCCGATCCAACGCAATTTTGAACAATTTGATCAATTCGTTGTTCTGATGAAGAAACGTTTGCAATTCTCTGACAATGGCTCGCTTCCTTATCGGATTGTGAGCACAACGCTGATTAAATTCCGCATCCGAATTGCCCATGAAATAAATTTGTAAGAATTGATGGTCCGCATCCGGTGGCGGTAACAGCGCTCCTACTAAATGATATATTTGCCCTTGAATTTTGAAAGTGGGCATGAAATTGTCCCGTACAATATGCGTTGCGCCAAACGACGTCATTTGGAAACAACTGTTGTATTTTTGGATGTTGGCCAGGAAATGGGTAGAATCACTTCCCGTTCCAGAAACTAATGAGCGTAATGGCTCTGGTGGCGGGACCAATTGTGGCAATTTCACTTTTCCACCCGCACAACACAACCCAGGAGATTCACCGCTGAATTTCAACGTCTTACAATGCGGACAAACGACTGACATTTTTCTCCAATCGTTACTGATCTGTCCGCACCGTAATCGATTTCCGGATCGTAATGGAATGCCGCTCGTTCCAGGTTCACAGGAACACCGCGTCGGCGCAATCGGTCATGTTCATTGTGTCGTGCTCGCTGGCGTTGTGTTTGATGTGCACGAACTCGTTGCATTCTGAATCTATTGGCTTGTCGTTCATTTTCAGTCGCTCTCGAGCGTAATTCGGACATGCCAATACAACTATTTTCATTATCCGTCGCACGCTGGTCATCAGTGCGGTTTGCACGTGAAGTAGCTCGCCGCGCATTTGACTGACTTCGACGACGTATGTCACCTCGTCCTCTCCTTGGCATTGTAATGAACACTGTAAACGACAGGGAATTGTTTTCACAGTCACTCAAATCTGTCGAACTTACCTTGAGAACTTTACAATATTGAAATCCTCAAACTAATTCCTCGAGTCTCGCTAAAACACATCTGAATGAATTTGTGGTTATGTCTAAGCCTGAAAAGTCAATTTACCTTAATAGAATGGCTGATCAAAATGAATGTTCGCAAAATGTAATTAAATTCGCTTTAACCAAATCTATTCTCAAAATCCACTACTTTTTTTACGAAAAAACAATTTGAAATATAATAGATTTCACACAACCGCACGGAATGAATAACAGTTATGCATAGATTATGCATGGCGCAGCTGTAAAACAATAGGTCCGCCACGAACGCCATCTATTGAAAGTAATCCGAAGTGGCAATTACCAATTTCGGTTTTTTCTATTTTTCGGCTGTTCCTTTGGGTTTTTCCTAATGTTTTTTCCTAAACCACCCCAGTATTGAGGCGAACAAAACAAAACAAAAATTATTCAAATCGGTCGAGCCATTTTCGAGTTTTTGCGAGACTAACGCACGGCAATTGATTTTTATATATATATCAAAATCCACTACCTTTTTTTACGAAAAAACGATTTGAAATGTAATAGATTTCACACAACCGCACGGAATGAATAACAGTTATGCATAGATTATGCATGGCGCAGCTGTAAAACAATAGGTCCGCCACGAACGCCATCTATTGAAAGTAATCCGAAGTGGCAATTACCAATTTCGATTTTTTCTATTTTTCGGCTGTTCCTTTGGTTTTTTCCTATTGTTTTTTTTCCTAAACCACCCCAGTATTGAGGCGAACAAAACAAAACAAAAATTATTCAAATCGGTCGAGCCATTTTCGAGTTTTTGCGAGACTAACGCACGGCAATTGATTTATATATATATATAGATATCTTTAGTTATACCATATGCCTTTCCCATTTTATGAATCCTTTCTTCTATAGCAGATTATCCTAATCATTCTCTTGAATTATTTCTCCTAGATACTTTTACCCTTGAGCCGCTCATCACCTATGACGTCACAACTAAATTTTCAACTGTCCAAAACGGACACATTTTTTTTTTTTTTTTTTACGTTTGACATCCACAAAAAAAATTTAAAAAAAAACTCCAACTTACCTTGATGACCGGCTCACCTGTTCACTGGAACTAGGAGAGGCCTCCTAGTGGAAGGATGTCCACATGCTGGGTAACCTTTGGGGAATCGGACGAATAAGGTGACCTCAATTTTTTTTAATCTCAAAAAATATAACAAGTTTATTGAGGCTATCATATAGTGTTTTGTTACAATGGAATCTCATAAAATCAGGCTGTGAGGTTATTCCATTAAAATATATAAGTAGGTGAAATATTCACTCTATTACATGACACTCCAACTTAAAATTTCAAAAAATATTCAAAATTTAATATGTAAAATTATTTCATGAGAAATATATAAATCTGTAAAACATCTACAAAATATTACGTTTTCTGAAAATGATTCATAGTGTCCAGACAGAAAGTATTCTATCAGAATTATAGAAAATATGTGAATATTCAAAATCTATGACAGGGTAACCAGAATCTAAAATTTTCAAAACATTCAAATTTAATATTTAAGAAAAATTCCATGAAAATTCTATAAAATATATATCACCTTTAAAAACCCTTACATAGCCTACTGAAATTCTATAAAATATATAAAACATTTAACAAGCATTACAGCCACAACAATCCAAACAATTACATTACCCAACAACATGCGCCCTCTGAAATCTAACTCAAACACTAGAAAGAAGACTCATCTAATCAATAAAGTAACATGCAAAATAAGATAGAGAATTATATACTTGTGTGGAACTCACAAGTGCATGTGCTCCCCCCTGCCCTAAACCTGTATAAACTGGTGTAGCCCCAAGGCTTACAGATTTCAGAGTGCACAATTATATAAAAAAACATCAGATAATCAGTTACATATATCTCTACAAACATTATAAATATATAAAGGGAGAAAATTTCCTCTTGTACAACAGTTCAGACATTTTTATTTAATAGGTTGGATACTTCTGAATTACTGTTTTATCACAAGGTAATGCATTGTTACAACTGGAGGTAGACTGCAACTCTTTTCCCAACCAGATCTACAAGTTCCAATAAAAAGGCAGCCACAATACAAGTTCCACACAGACTATAGTAAAAGGATGTACTGGCCATTACATGCTCTGGCAATTCAACACAAGACAAATATCACCCTGAGTCATTCAAAGAGCAATTAAGGAATTTTGCTTCACTAGGCCAAATGAACGCCTTGGCCGATTCCCAACACATTTTCTTAATTTTTTTTTTTTTTTTAGGTAAGAAAAGTTTTGCCCATAAAATACACGGTCACCGCAAACGGCGAAGCTACTCATCATTAGAGAGAAACATGCGAAGTTATTCAAGTTCTGCAAAAACCTGCATGTTTCAATAGTACATGAGATTACAAGAGTACCGAGAAGTGACAAAACTCCAGGATTAAGAAACTATTGTCCCCTTTTTTTTTGTAGTGTTAGAGAAATCAGCCAGACCCACCCGACCCATAAAGTCCCAGGGCAAAATTTAATAATTTTATTTTTCCATACCTGTTCATAGTGCATCAATACCTCACATCACAATACCTGTTCAATACTCACACAATATATCACATAATTCACATCTTGGTCTTCCCAGGTTCACGGATGCCGGCCCCAGAGAACCCCTAGCACACTTTTCCCTTAGCCGGACATAATGATTTCACCCAACGCCGGCATAAAAAAAAGAAAACCACGAAACTTTTCAGCACTCAACAATTGAGAACAACACGTGGTGAACAGCTCCCGAATAGAACAGCTGACATCAACCCACCCTCGAGTCAAGACAAAAACTCTACAGCTCATAACTACAGCTGCCCGATTTCCAAAGGCTCTCTACAAACCACAACGGAATACAGCAGGCTCACTCTAGCAGCGGGAAAGAAAGATACCCTAGTCCGAAGTTACAGCGACGTCTACTAGATGGCGGGAGCGTAACAAACAGTCGCCGTAACGTCTCATAGATAGCGAAGAGAACCTGTGCAAAGCGAACTACCCAAATGCATGAAAATATCGCCCGGAATCCGTATAACCGCTACTTGCCGTACACCTACGTACGACACACCCTCTCTATTCGACCAGTATCTTTATCAGGAATTTTGGAGCAATTTTAATGTTCATGAGAAATTTAATGTTTCTGCAGAAATTCTTAAGCCTGTTCTACAGGCTGTGTCCTCTGACAAGTTAACTTGTGTTGCTGTTACAGTTTCCTTTAACCTTTATCTTTACCTTTTCCTGCTCATTTTCCTCGTTCCTTTCCAGGATTTCTCTTTGCCACTATGACTTGATCTGTATCTATTCCTATGTACCATTGCAAACTATTATTATGTGAGCATGGTTTATAATAAGTTTAAACCGTGAAACTAATTTCTAAATAATCTGATCACACGTCTAAAATGATCCATGTTATCGTTGGGTTAATTGAGTTACTATATGAGCATGATTTATAATAATTTTTTAACTATGATCACATGCCTGAAATGATCTGCCTTATCTTTGGATTAATAAATTATGCTGTAAACACTTTATGAGGTAGGGTTGTAATGTTGATTCCAACATAATATGAAAAAATCTTTGGAATCAATCGACCTGGATCTCTCCTAGTGTTGTGTTTCAGAATGGGACAATAGAACATTTGCAAATAAAATAATAAATTTAGTAAAAAAAAATTAATTTTCCAAATCTGGAGGCCCCCTACTAAGTGAGGACCGGGGCGGTGCGCTCCTCCTGCCCCACCCTTAGCCTGCTAGTGGTTGTATGCACTAATTATGATTTTTTTGTTTGTTTTTGGTATCGGCCATCTAAGGACCACATGGCAATTTCAATTCTTTACTCTTTGTTCTTTTCTTTTTCTCCAATATTCTTTCATTTTTCACTGCGTCTCTTCTTCCTGTCTTCAGTCCACTTTGAACCTGCATTTTTCTCTCTCCTACCCTGGACTCCTTCCATTTTTAACACTTTTTCCTGAAAAATATTTCTTTTAATTACTTCTTCTGCATGTATATTATTTTTTCTAAATCCTTTTGGACTTCTTTAATCCAACTTGATGTTGACTTCTTCCCCCACAGATATTTGAAGATTTGCTTTGTCAGCCTATTGTCATCCATTCTATATAAATGTCCAAAACATAATAGTCTTCTTTTTCTCATTGTTTCTGTCATATTTTCTATGCCTTGATATATTTAATCAGTACAGTACTTATTAACTTCCAACCTTCTGAAGTTTTTCGTGGGCCTAATATTTTCCTAATAATTCTTCTTTCCAATATTTCTAGTTTGTCTAAATTATAATTCAATGCTATACATTCACTTACACATAGGGATTCTCGCTTTACTACTGTAATGTAATGCCTTATTTTCGCATTTTTAGATATTGTTACAATTAATAAATGTCCCTTCCTGATAACAACTACGACTGTGAAACTCACTTTTTCCGCCGTTCGTTTCAAAAATTCTGCGTTGCCAACTTCTTTTCGTAACTCGAAGAAGGTTATATTTATTATATCAAAAGCAAACTCTGTTTTAAGAACCGTCAGGAACCAAACATACAGTATTACCAATAAAAATAGTTTAACTATCCATTTCAAAACCCTTTAGTTACCCAATAACGTTCCCGATTATTTTACGTCAAATTGCCTGTCTTTCTTTATTTATTGCCGGTTGGCTATTCTGTTTAGTAACCAGCAATGATCGATTTCGTTACATCTCAAGGCGTGGAAATGTTCTTTTAGCTACAGAAAAACGTATTTAAACACACAAATAAAAGTACAAGCTTTACAACAAATATCAAAATATTATATATTTGAAAAAATATGGACGACTAAGGTCACAAACTACGTTCGACAAAACTAGTGTTTATAGGTTGATTTGTTTAGAATAGTATTTAATTAATTTACAAATTTTTCACAAGAAATAACTAGAATAGTGGTTTTGGTGTTAGTTTTAATTGTTCATGATCAAAATAAGTCCACAATTTTAATTAGTGAGTGTGAAATCAGTGTTATTCACTTTGTCTGTCTTCGTTATGTGATAACTCATAAATAGAGTATACTTAACAACTGTTTCTTCATCTCAGGTCCAGTTACCATGTCTTGGGTATATATAGTTTCCTTTTTTGTGATTTATTCGGCGCTGCAAGGTTGCCGAAAGAATGGTCGTGCAGCGTCTGAGCCAGTTCTTTGAAATGAATGCGGTTATTGATGAATACCAAGCAGGTTTCCGAGCGCACCGATGCACCATGGACCAAGTCGTCTACTTTGCACAAAGTGTTAAGGATGGGTACCACAAGAAAATGTCCTCCCTGGCAGTAATGGTTGACCTAAAAAACGCGTACGACACAGTCTGGAGACCCATGTTGCTTCACAAACTTGCTTTGAGTGGCGTCGTAGGTAACCTTTTTAACTGGATAGCGTCCTTCCTGAGTCAAAGACAAATTCGTGTCCGCTATAATAATTGCCTTTCAAAGTACCGAATTCAACGCCAAGGGCTACCCCAAGGTGCCGTTATCAGCTGCAGCCTATTTAACCTTATGGTCAATGACATTCTGGTGGCTGTTCGGTGTGTGCCGGGAGTGCAAGCGCTCCTGTATGCCGATGACCTTATCATCTGGGCAACTAGCAGCCATATCATTGGTCTTGAAGCAACTATTAATAGTGCACTTGTTAAACTAGAAGAGTGGGCCAAACTAAATGCCATGACGGTAAATACCACCAAGACGACATACCAACTTTTCTCTCTATCAACAAGGCGGCCTACGGTCAATCTGCGCTACTGTGGATCGGAACTCGAAGAAGTGAACATATCTAAATACCTGGGTGTTAATATAGACACCAGAATGACGTGGAAGCACCATATAGAACAGTCCGCGAACAGTGCGTCTAGGCGCTGCCGGCTACTTAAACGACTCACTGCGACTACATGGGGAGCAAATCAAGATGTTCTGACAACTGCGTATAAGAGCTACATTAGGCCGCTATTGGAATATGGCGCAGAAGCAACTATTACTGCCTCCAATGCAGCATGCCAGAAACTGCACTTGGTCCAAAATGCGGCCCTTAGAACGATAACTGGTGCGCCGAAATCAACTCCTATACTTGCCATGGAGTCACAACTGCAAGTCGCACCTATCCAAGTAAGACGGGAAAAGCTGTGCCTCATATCCTGGGAGAGATGTAAAAGAGTCTACCAACAACGGTGGAATAACTATAAAACAGCGGCAGAAAGGCTGAAAACTCAGAAATGCCCGATTGCGATCTATGAAGAACTCCAACGCAAATATGACATTGAACCAAATGAGACAGCACCATTTATACATCACCGTGAATTCTTTAGCCAACTCCCAAATGCTAACCTGAAACTCTTCGACCATAATAAGACAAAAACAGAGTCGGATGAAGCCGAGCTTCGTCAAGCAGCCTTACACACTGTACAAAAACGTTTTCCCGCTGAGCAGTGCATACGAATCTACACAGACGGATCCTCTATACCATCTACAGGGGCAACAGGGGCTGGTTTCTACAGCTCTCTATTTGAAGGCCACCTCGCTGTAGGAGGCCGCCTAAGCAACTATGAAGGAGAGGTAGCAGCCATAAAGGCAGCATCTATTGAGCTTGCCAAGATCTCACCACCTAACAAAGCCGTCTTCCTCATAGACTCAACTGCAGCGATTCAAAACGTGACCTCAAATAGTGACACAAACTGCTCCCTGACAATTGAGTGTAGGCGAGAACTGCAGAACCTTGTACAATCAGGCTGGCAGATTGAACTGCAATGGGTACCCCGCTATGTCAACATCATGGGAAATGAAAAAGTCGACATCCTCGCCAAAATGGGCGCAGCACTACCTCAGCCGGAGACCCCCAGCTCATATGCATCTGCGAAAGCAAGAATAAACTGCTCAATAAGCCTATGGCTAAAAGAAAAACAATTAAGAGCCTGTGTGGAAAAAGGATGGGCAACATTGGTTACGGACGGCCCTATCAACAGAACTCTACCCCGAGCAACTAGTGTTGCTCTTTCTAGAACTACACCGGTCATGACTACCTGGCTTCCCAACTGCACCGCATTGGCGTGTTGTCGTCTCCTGAATGTGTTCTCTGTGGATACGCTTCCATGAATGCGGATAACCTAATTACATGTCCAGCCTTGATCTCAGACACGCAAGTCCAAGACGAAGATGGTACGGCAAGGCTCTCACGTCTCTACTGTCAGCGCGCCACCTAATGGCCCAACAGCCAAGGGTGGGCGTTGGCTAGTAAGTAAGTTTTTTGTGATTTATCCACTTCAGTAATCCACTTGGAAATGTTTTTGACTTATTAATAATAATCTATGATGCTATTTCCAGATTGTTTATTAGGTAGTTCGTTTCTGTTACTTTTTTTCTTATAATCTCAAGCTCTGTAATTTCTTCAATCTTTTCTCGTCAATGATTACTAAAGAACCCCCAAATTAATTTTTATTATTTCAAACTCTATACTTTCTTCAATTTTTACTCACCAATGGTTGTTAAAGAATTCTTAAATTATTTTTATTATTTTATTATTTCAAGCTCTATACTTTCTTCAATCTTTCCTCATGCTTGGTCACTAAAAAACTCCCCAAATTATTTACGAGCGGTCGGGAGCGATGGTGAGCGGTCGTGGCATAGTGGCTAGCGTGTGACGCTGCTACGCTGTCGGCGCGGGTTCAATTCCCGCCAGAGGCCATCCGATATAGATACGACCATTCCCCCTCGCAAGGTAATGGCAACCCAGCGGGAGGTATACTGCCTAGTAAACCCCCCCAAAAAAAAAATTGCTGTTCGGATCCGGCGTTAAAACTGTAGGTCCAATATACCTGTGAGAGACTGAGTGCCACACGCACCACGGGGGTATATGCGGGGAGGGTACAAACCAGTCGAAAGACTGAAGGACTACGAACGAATTATTTACCTAAATTTGTTGTTGCTATGGTTAAAATACCAAATTTGATTGATGGACATTATGAGATATTGTCAATGAAATACATTGTCATTCTGTACAAAATTGGTCAAATATTTTTAAATACCGTATGCGGGGGTGACTTTGGGACACTTTTTTGAGTTTCTTTCGTGTAAACCGGATAAAAATGATTCAATCTCAGATATATTTACTACTATGTGTAGCTACACTCTTTGGTTATATAATAACATATAAGCACAAACTAAATATTAAAGTATGACCTAACTATAAATAATAATAATTGTCACAATCTCACCCCGTAATGCGGGGTGGCTTTGTGACAGTTTGGTTATTCTACTAAAACTGAGCCGCTCATCATTGTCATCACAACACATTAACCCTACTTCAGAATTTAACTTTCTTAAAAATGTGTAAGTAAATTATACAGCTTACCTGGATGACCGGCTCACTTGTTCAAAACCAGGAGGGGGACTCCTAGTGGAAGAAAGGCCTCGTGCTGGGGAACCATTAGGCAATTGAATTAATGAGGTGACCTCAATTTCCAAACTCAACAAACAACAAATTTATTGTTTCTCTAATTCCTTTTCAAAAAGCATTACAATTTTATGTACAATGCGTGTACTTCATAGTACCCAGAATATAGAAGTATTCACTTGAAATAACAATAATCATGCAAAAAAACCTCTCCGGTAAATTTTCTCTAATTCCTTTTCAAAAAGCATTACAATTTTATGTACAATGCGTGTACTTCCTAGTACCCAGAATATAGAAGTATTCACTTGAAATAACAATAATCATGCAACAAAACCTGTCCGGTAAATTTTAAAACCTTTACAAAAATATAATTTCGATATATTTTGGCAATAAATTATTATTAACATTAATAAATAAAAAGAAATAAATCTAGAGGTTTTCAAAATTTAATACGTCTAATAACAATAATTTATTAATAATTTAATACTGTTTGATTGATTATTAACATTAATAAATAAAAAAAAAATAAATCGAGAGGTTTTTTAAAATTTAATACATCTAATAACAAGTTTTTTTTTTGTTTGTTTTTTTACAGGACACAACTGGTTGTACTATTTTAATTAATTTACACAAACGACATGCACCATCTAAAATCTCAATAAACAAAAATTAAGAACAACAACAATATATAATCATGTTCTTTAGTAAGAGATAAAATATATTAAATAACCAGGTCTCTCAAAATATAAAATGTTTTATACATACACATGTGTGTATACGAATGACTAGATCCATGACACTATTTATATATACTCATCACTCAACAATTAATTAATATTTTACCAATTCAACATGTTTTAAACTGAGCCAACATTATTAAGTTCCATTAGATTTATGAATATATATATATATACAGAAAAATTTTAATATTGATTTGAAATTCACAGAGAATTAAAATAAATTCTAAATCCCAAAAGGTGTAGGGATATAACATAGTCTGAAGCAATGTGATGAACAGTTCACAACCTGTCATGCCAAGGAGTGCACACAATACATATGACTTCATCATTCTCTTTTAACTTACATTCACTTAACAATTTTCACACAAAACAGTTACATGGATAACGCAGATAAATATTGAGAGACTATCTCAGAGAAAATAAAGGAACCAGGTTTTCTTTACTCTAGTAGCGCTGGGAAGTGCCTTCCCACTGCAAGGTTTAAATAGATACAGTACCAAATCACCAGTAGTATATTAACACATTTCGTTTAAAAATTTTTTTTTTTTGTATATTTTTTCTTTTTTATATCTTAAAAAAAACTTTGCATAGAAGGTATTACTATCACTTCACTAACAGCACAAGAAGCTGTCCTCACGATTAAAAGAAATATAAGATGCCAGTCGAGTTCAACAGAATTTGAAAAGAAAACTTGAGTTCAGAAATGAATTTGCAATCATTAAAATAGTCTGGGTATACCAGATATAAAACAAACTAAAAAACATCAAGAATTAAAGCAAAAGTTTTTTTGTTGTTGTGTTAAGATAACTAGCCAGGACCTCACTTGACGAGAAAATCAATTAGTGCCACATGCACACATAGGAATAAGTTAATAATTTTCTTTTGCAAAAATTCACTTCCACTGCACACGAGAAACATTGTTCTGCAGACATACCTGTAGAGATTGGCATTAGCCCCGTATAAGTTCCTTGATCTTCTTACATTTAATCTTGGTCTGACGCTCGGGAAACGGATGAACGGGTCGCAGACACCCCAGGGCACACCTCTTTACTCAGCCGGCCATAATAAAAATAAATCGCCCGGTATTTAAAAAAAGAATTCCAACTTTCTTCAGAAGCCGAGCGAGTAACGTCCCACCGGTTCGAAGGCACAAGTCAGAGAGAGCACAACACGTGTATAAGGCAACAACCAGCCCGGCCCCTCACGGCGGAGCAGTGAAACTTAAGTCGCGACGCATCGCTACTAGATGGAGTCGCGAGAATCCATATTAATAAGTTGCCGTAACGAAATTCCATAGTTATGGCACACCCCCACAACAAAAGGAGTCCAACGGGTTGGACGATACTGGGTCGGCCACAGCTGGAGGAAAGGCGGGGACGAACTAAAACCGTTAAGAAGGTAAAATCAGGCGGAAGTTGAAACGAAAGGACACCGGAAAGGAGGACAAGGTGTGTGTGTGTAGCTGGGTGTGTGTAAGTGTGGAAGATACCGGGATTGTGAGCGGTCGCGACCTAAAGAGATAGAAAGAGGAAAGGAAAGGAGAGGAGCTAAAATTCCGATAAAACACTAAACCACATTTAACCCCCCTTAAAAACAATTAAAACACTAAAAAGTAAAACATTAAAACAAAAAAACCTCCAGAGAAGCCCCACGAAAACCAAACCCAAGGACCCAAGTTAATCCTCACTGGGGTGAGAAAAAAAAACTATCTATATCCTTCACTCAATGAACCTCCACCTGAGCACACGCCTTCAAATGCGATACATGGGCCACTCTCACCTGCATACCATCCTCTATACCCACCAGGCTGGCAGTAACCGGAGAGACAAACTCGGAAATATGGAAGGGTCCCAACCATCGATAACAAAGCTTGGCGGCGCGACCTTCCACCCTAGAGATGAGCGGGTGGCTCCTACAATATACCAACTGGCCCACCTTGAAAGGATTGGGGACTATCCCCGCGTTATAACGACGCCGCACGCGCTCGTGCGATCGGAGCAGAGTTCTCCTCACCTCTTTCCACCTGTGAGGGACCGGGAGAAGATCCTCCAATCTCCACAAATTGCTAAGGGGATGAGTAGGAGAGAAACCAAACATGACCTCAAAAGGCACGGCTCTATGACTTTCATGAAGAAAGGAGTTAAAAGCCATTTGTAACCACTAAAGATTCTGGTCCCACGTGTTCTGCTGTTCCGCGTGGTAAGCGATGAGGGCGGATCTAAGACTGCGATTGAATCGTTCAGCGTGGGAAGGTTGCGGGTGATAAGGGGAAGTGGTTACATATCGAATGCCGTGCCTGAAACACATGTTTCGGAACTGCCTCGAGATGAATTGGGGGCCATTGTCTGAGACAATGATGGAGGGAAGCCCGAAATGCTGAAAGATGCTGGTTTGAAGGGCTATGATGGTAGTAGCAGCACTTGCCTGACGCAAGGGAAGTAGCCAGACATACTTAGAGAAGGCGTCTACACAAACAAGAAGGAACGAATTCTCCGGCATTGCTACGTGGGAAAGGACCCACGTAGTCGATGAAAACCTTCTCCATAGGTCTGTCAGCCACCTCAGAAGACAGCAAACCCAACTTGGTGTTCTGAGCGGGCTTGCTCAGACTACAGAGATGACAGCACTTCACCCGGGTGGCGATGTCCCGGTCCATGCCTTTGCAGATGAAGTTCTTTCGAATCGCGGCGATGGTCTTCGAAACACCCAAATGGCCTCCTACCGGGGAATCGTGATAATACTGGAAGACCATGGGTACAAGCTTGCTCGGCAGCACTATCTTAGGAACCCGTCCTCTACGTTCCTTGCAGCAGAGGACGCACTTGGACAGATGATAAGGAGCCTTCATCTCGCCTGATTTAATTTTTTCGATGATCGGACCCAACATCTCATCATCAAGCTGATGAGGGATAACATCAGTAAAGGCGAGGGGAAACTCCAAGAGTAAGGCGCAGGGTTCATCTATTGGCTCCTCACTGGGTAGATGGTACATACGTGACAAAGCATCGGCAACAACATTTTGGGTCCCCCGTATATGCTGTGCCCTGAACTTAAAAGATGAAATTTTAACCACCCAGCGGCCAAGTTTACCCAGTTGACGGGGGTGCGCCAGAAGCCAAGAGAAAGCCTGGTTGTCGGTCTCTAGAAGGAACTCAGCATGTTCCAAATACCTCCTAAATTTGTCCAGGGCGAAGACTACAGCCAAACACTCCAACTCATACACAGAGGATTTCTTTTCAGTGTCGGTGAGGGTCCTGGATACAAAACCAACTGGCTGCCGAGCACCATCCACCTCCTGCGAGAGCACGGCGCCGATCGCCACAGAGCAGGCGTCTGACTCCAAAATAAAGGGCTTCGTGAAGTTAGGCATCCGAAGCACGGGCGATGACAGAATGGACTCCTTCAGGGTCTCAAAGGCACGCTGCTGCTCGTCGCCCCACACAAATTTGGCACCCTTTTTTCTTAAGGAGCAGCAATCTCGGCGGCCCCTGGGATGAACCGCCGATAAAAATTAACCATCCCTACGAAGCGGGCCACCCCTTTTGCGTCCCGAGGAGGAGGAAAATCCCGAATTGCCTGAGTCCTCTCTGGGTCTACCGTGACCCCTTTATGAGACGCAAGGTGACCGAGGAAAGAAATTTCCTCCTGGGCAAATTTCACCTTGTCGGGGTTTACCGTGAGCCCCGCGCGCCTCAGACGACACAACACCTCTCGGAGATGATCCATGTGTTCCTCTAAGGTAGTACTATAAATAAGAAGATCATCAAGATAATGAAATACGTACTGAAATTTAACATCGTGGAACACTGTATCCAGTAGACGTGTTAACGTCTGAGCACCAACGGCCAGCCCCATGGGGACTCTATTATATTGGTACAGGTTCCACGGTACGCAAAAGTCCGTGTACGGCCGAGAATCCTTGTGTAAGGGAATCTGGTGGTAGGCAGAATTAAGGTCAGAAATTGTGAAATAGCGGGCCTGCGAAAACCAGTCAAAGTCCGAATGCAGGTCCGGGAGGGGCACCGACTCAACCTCTATATTTTGATTCAATTTACGGTAATCAATAACCAGCCGATGCTTCCCTCCTGGTTTAGGCACCAAGAATGCTGGACTGGCATAGGCCGACGTGGAAGGTTTAATTACACCCTGGTCTAACAGTTCCTGAACCTTCTCACGCAAAATGGTCATTTTGGGAGAGGCGAATTTATAAGGGTGCGAACGGACAACCGAGGAGTCACACAGGCGGATACGATACTCCAGATTTTGTGTGAGGCCGAGATCGGCCGTCAGCACCTCGGGGAACTCCTCACACAATTGACGGAAAGTGGTCTGTTGGGACTGGCTTAAATTATTAATAGCCGCCGGGGGTTGAAGTTCTTCAAGTCCCTCCCGCGACTCATCCCGATATCCAAAAAAGGGAATGCGCACGGCACGGTTAAACTTGAAGAAACAAACGTGCCCCTGGATATGGAGAACCAGACCACTTTTCATGATGAAGTCGCACCCAAAATACAATCGACGCTCAGATTCGGAGCGACAAGAAACTCCCACACCCACGAAAAATAATTTATTTTGGTTTGAAGGCCACCAATTTTGAGGTAGGCAAAACCTCCCTCGAGGCCGTCCAACACACCACCGACGAAAGAGCACTCGCCTTAATTAAAGACTCCCTAACCAACTGCTGGTAAACCCGGGAGGAGATCAAACACCGCGCCGATCCCGAGTCCACCAAGGCATTAATACGGCCCTTTCCAACCTCCAACTCGAGATAGGGACACACGGAGAGGCCGGGACGAATCGGCTTAGGATAGGGCTCCCCGGATGAGTGCCCAGTTTCAACCGCACATAACGGAACATGAGATGCGCTAACGCTACCACGCGCGGGGAGGGACCGGCGCCCCCTCAATCCCCTCACGCAGGCCGTTTTTTGAAGGGCGGTTCTAACGCGAGACCTCGGACCGTTTGAAATGGCAATTCCGGGCCAAGTGCCCCATCTTACCACAAGTGAAACAACTATAATTTTTTCTTTCAGAGTTGTCACCTCGTTGCTCCCGGTTAGGTGGCCGCTGTTGACCAAATGTGGAACAGTGGACAGGGAATTCGGAAGTGCCGGAGCGAGTTTCATCATTCATCTGGATGGTGCGGGCGAAGACACAAGCTCTGCTGAGATCCGCGAAGTTTCGCGGTCTCTCCAGGAACACCAACCTTGACCTCTCCTGAGGATTGAGGCCCTCCAAAATGACACGCACCACCTCAGCCTCCGACACGTCCACACGCAGCACACGGGCGCACTTTTGATTGAATTTATGAAGACGTTCAACTTTCCCCCGTGCCCCTGAACTCTATAAAATAATCTTTGCCGCATCTGGTCACGCAGCCTCCCGGCCATACACAGCTCCAGAACATCCCTGTGGAAAGCATCAAAATCCCCGCCCGCGCCGAGATGCCAGACCACATGATCCAGTAAAGGCGCCCGACAATAAGGATATATCATATTTAAAAGAGAGGAACCAGTCACCCCAGGGAAGTCATAAATGCCGAAAATCCCTTCAAAAAATTTTACCAGCTGGTCCAGATCCAGACCGTCGACCACGGGAAGCCGACGGAGGAGGTCATAGATGGGGTTCGGCAATGACTCATATTTGACGCTGGCAAGGGTGGTACCAAACCCACGAGGGACTTCCACCTGATCGCCCTGAAATCCCTGGGGGCGACTGCCCAACGAAATAAGAGGACGTTCCTACATGCTTCTCCCAGGAGATCCACCCGCTCAGTGGCCACGGCCTGGCGCGTGAGCATCACTTTTGGTTTACCAGGACTCTCTGGAGCCTCCCCAGGTAGGCAACTGTTTGACTGCAGGGCCGTCGCAGCCCGCCTAACCTCCTCCTTCAGATCGTCCTGCAACAACAAATTACGGAGACGAGCGGACAAGTGGAGCATTCTTTAGGTCACCCGCTGCCAAACTCGGGTGGAACTCCCTATATATTCAGAGTCCTCCATCAGGGTGGAGAACTCCGACCACTTGTCCGAACACAAAGCTAACTCCTCCCCCAGATCCTCAATTTCGACTCTCTGGAGGGGCACATCCCCCACCAGCAGCTCCCGCAGTTGTCTTCTCAAGGACGCTACATCCCTCTGGGGAATCCCACCCAGCAAGCGTATCTCAAACTGGAGCTCATATTTATTAAAATACTCGGGCACCAGACCTCGACCCTCACGCCGACCACTACTCTGCCCCGCCTCTGACATCGTTTCACAATACAAGGACTTTAATACAAACAAGCAATAACAATCAATGCACCCCAGGGTTCCCGACCCGACACCGGACCAACAACCAAGACCAAGACCAGATGCTGTAAGACCAACAAAGACAATGACAAGAACACGAACACAAACAAACAAATAGACACTTAACGGCCAACACCCCAAAGATACAATCCGGAATCACCAACCTGTGCTCACCCCCAGGTGTCCCGGCCCGGCAACCGCTCCCAAAGACCAAATTTTTACAACTATGGTGAACACATAACTACAGTAAAACTATCAGAATCAACCCTTTTAAGCTCATTACATTCTTTGAGATATGAGAACACACCACAAAACTGACAGTGCATGTCCAATTAACGTATTGAGGCCACCGCATCAATTTCCAATTTTTGGTTCAGAGGTGGCCAGGCCTACGTCCAACCACGCTCTGCTACCATTTGTGAGCCGCTCATCATTGTCATCACAACACATTAACCCTACTTCAGGATTTAACTTTCTTAAAAATGTGTAAGTAAATTATACAGCTTACCTGGATGACCGGCTCACTTGTTCAAAACCAGGAGGGGGCCTCCTAGTGGAAGAAAGGCCTCGTGCTGGGAACCATTAGGCAATTGAATTAAAGAGGTGACCTCAATTTTCAAACTCAACAAACAACAAATTTATTGTTTTTCTAATTCCTTTTCAAAAAGCATTACAATTTTATGTACAATGCGTGTACTTCATAGTACCCAGAATATAGAAGTATTCACTTGAAATAACAATAATCATGCAACAAAACCTCTCCGGTAAATTTTAAAACCTTTACAAAAATATAATTTCGATATATTTTGGCAATAAATTATTATTAACATTAATAAATTAAAAGGAATAAATCTAGAGGTTTTCAAAATTTAATACGTCTAATAACAATAATTTATTAATAATTTAATACTGTTTGATTGATTATTAACATTAATAAATAAAAAAAAAAAAATCGAGAGTTTTTTTAAAATTTAATACATCTAATAACAATAAGCTTTTTTTTTTTTACAGGACACCTCTGGTTGTACTATTTTAATTAATTTACACAAACGACATGCACCATCTAAAATATCAATAAACAAAAATTAAGAACAACAACAACATATAATCATGTTTTTTAGTAAGAAATTCACAATGTGTGTGCTCAATTTTTCTTTTCATAATGGTGTACACTATTTTAAAAAAATTTAAATAACCAGGTCTCTCAAAATGTAAAATGTTTTATACATACACATGTGTGTATACGAATGACTAGATCCATGACACTATTTATATATACTCATCACTCAACAATTAATTAATATTTTACCAATTCAACATGTTTTAAACTGAGCCAACATTATTAAGTTCCATTAGATTTATGAATATATATATATATATATACAGAAAAATTTTAACATTGATTTGAAATTCACAGAGAATTAAAATAAATTCTAAATCCCAAAAGGTGTAGGGATATAACATAGTCTGAAGCAATGTGATGAACAGTTCACAACCTGTCATGCCAAGGAGTTCACACAATACATATGACTTCATCATTTTCTTTTAACTTACATTCACTTAACAATTTTCACACAAAACAGTTACATAGATAACGCAGATAAATATTGAGAGACTATCTCAGAGAAAATAAAGGAACCAGGTATTCTTCACTCTGGTAGCGCTGGGAAGTGCCTTCCCACTGCAAGGTTTAAATAGATACCAAATCACCAGTAGTATCTTAACACATTTCGTAAAATTTTTTTTTTGTATTTTTTTTCTTTTTTATATCTTAAAAAAAAACTTTGCATAGAAGGTATTACTATCACTTCACTAACAGCACAAGAAGCTGTCCTCACGATTAAAAGAAATATAAGATGCCAGTCGAGTTCAACAGATTTTGAAAATAAAACTTGAGTTCAGAAATGAATTTGCAATCATTAAAATAGCCTGGGTATACCAGATATTAAGCAAAGTAAAAAACATCAAGAATTAAAGCAAAAGCTTTTTTTTGTTGTGTTAAGATAACTAGCCAGGACCTCACTTGACGAGAAAATCAATTAGTGCCACATGCACACATAGGAATAAGTTAATAATTTTCTTTTCCAAAAATTCACTTCCACTGGACACGAGAAACATTGTTCTGCAGACATACCTGTAGATATTGGCATTAGCCCCGTATAAGTTCCTTGATCTTCTTACATTTAGTCTTGGTCTGACGCTCGGGAAACGGATGAACGGGCCGCAGACACCCCAGGACACACCTCTTTATTCAGCCGGCCATAATAAAAATAAATCGCCCGGTTTTTAAAAAAAGAATTCAAACTTTCTTCAGAAGCCGAGCGAGCAACGTCCCGCCGGTTCGAAAGCACAAGTCAGAGAGAGCACAACACGTGTATAAGGCAACAACCAGCCCGGCCCCTCACGGCGGAGCAGTGAAACTCAAGTCGCGACGCATCGCTACTAGATGGCGTCGCGAGTATCCATATTAATAAGTTGCCGTAACGAAATTCCATAGTTACGGCACAAAACTAATTGGGAAAGAACACAGTAACAATGTAACACCACAAAACTTTATTTTAACATCAGGAACAAGTAAAAAAATTATAAAAATGAATTTTAAATGCCAGGCTTTGATAAAAATAATACCTATTGTTTCAGGCGTTGCAGTTCAACAACTTAACAATTAACCTAACCTTATTAATCTACACCAATCACTTGAAAAAAACCTCTGTTGCTCATTTGTTTGGGTGGGTTTATGCTGTACAAAACTTCTTCTGCGTCATAAAAAATGGCATCGGGCTTTGATGGCCATTTCCAACTCTTCTTCGATCGCTCCATAACAAAAACTGTGTAACCGCCAACCTTTTTCTCGATGACCTTCCCTGGGAACAAATTACCCTCAAAATTGACGACAATATAATTTCCAACTGAAAAGTTTGTGTTATTACATTCTTCAGCTGCAAACGTTTCTTGATTTACATTGCTTGTTCCTTCAAAACAGTCGTCTTCATCGGGATCGGACAACTGTTCACGTAAAAAGTCCAAATCAGTTTCATCGGAATCCTGTAAAGAAAACGTGTCGCTGACGTCAGTTTCATCATCCAACTGACTCTTCTTTCTTTTCTGCTGCTTCCTTGCCTTTCCTTGTTTGTTTGTGCAAGTTGTCAGGTCTTCCTCAGTTTTGTTGTTTTCCGCATTTAAAACATCTGATGTTCCAATGCTCCTCCCTGCTGGAACATTTAACTTCTTACGTATTTTCTTTTCTCTTGGCTTTGTCTCATCTTGCCTTCTTTTATTTAACTCCTCAAGAAATTATTCTCCAATGAGGTCTGCCATATCACCCAAATTGTTATCTAGGCTAGCTTTAGGAAGCCTCGACAAAACTTGTTGTTTGTTTAGTGGAAAAATTCCTGTTTTGCGGAAACCAGACTTCAGATTTTTTCTATGTTCGATTCCATGTCTGCCATAAGCTTCTTTAATAGACCAGGAAATTCATCCTTGGGAATAGATGAGCATCTGCTTCCTGAAGCTGTCATCTTCCATGAAGAAAGTATTTCCCTCCAATGGCTTTTCAAAGGCCGGAACACTGCCACATCGAGAGCTTGGAGCAGGTGGGTTGTATTTGGTGGGAGGGCTATAAATTTGATTTAATTTTCCTCACACTGACGTAGCACTTCCAGGTTGATGTGGGAGCTCAAATTATCTCCTATTAATACTTTGACACCCGTTTGTTTCTTCAAAATAGGCAACATGAGAGAAATGAACCAATCTTCAAAAACCTGGTGATCAAACCACCCAGATTTGGTTCTATTATACCTAGACTCATTTGGTCCATTCTCGGTCCAAGTGGCCAAATCGTTTCTGCTTTATAGTTAATATATAAAGGCGCTAGATTCCCTGCGGCATTCCCACAAAACATCAAAGATGTACAAGCTTTTGATGAATTTCGAATTTGCTCTGGGTACTTGCATCCTCGCCGTGTGATAACCTTTTTGTTTCCTGGGTCATCGACGAGATTTGTTTCGTCGTAGTTCCAAATTTGTTCTGGAGGTACACCAGCAATCTCCTTCTCAAGGTTTGAAAAGAAATCATTAATTATTGTTTCATTAGTTGAAGCCCTTGAATAGGTAATATTTTTGGCTGTTCTTTGTGAAATGAAATCTTTGTGGCGTTGCATAAAAGATTCGGCTCAATCTCTGCCAGGAAAATTATTTCGAAAAGCAGGTACTTTCCGCCCTCCTATCCAGATAGCTCTTAGCAATGCAGCGAAGGTCGTAACAGGTAATTGGAAAGCCATATGTAGACATGGAAACGGCATGTACCGCAAATCCCATTTCCTCATCGTCTGTAAAAACTCGCTGACCGCCCGGTGTTTTCATTGGTACTGGTATTGCAACTGGAACATTCCGGGCCTCTTTTGTCTTCAGCCACAGTGTGTTCGTATGGATGTTGTACCTGAGAAGAAAAGATAAAATATGATTGTGCATTGTAATAACATGTATTCGTAATAATTCCGTCTATGAGTGTGTTACTGACCTGTCGGAAGCTTCCTTCAGTGATAGTTGTTTGTCCAAAACTTGTTTGACAGCTTCTGCCAGAGTTCCTTCAGTGTAGTTGCGGTAAGAATGAGCCCCAATCCTTCTTACATATGTTCTGGGCATACTGGACAATCTTACTGTGCCAATATAGTTGGTTCAACTGACGATAAACTGAAAAAAAAACATAAAATATTAGATAAAAAACATTGCGGGGTGACTTTGTGACAATCTGCATCTGTCACATCCGTCACCTTTGAAATTTTCGTTATGTCTGTATAACTTTAAAACAAAAGAATATATACCAAGTTTTCTAAACATTAAATGATTGCAAACAAACATGGTTATTAATATAATTACCAATCTCTACAGGTATGTCTGGAGAATCATGTTTCTCGTGTGCAGTGGAAGTGTATTTTTGCAAAGAAAATTATTAACTTATTCCTATGTGTGCATGTGGCACTAATTGAGTTTCTCGTCAAGTGAGTTATCTTAACACAACAACAAAAACTTTTGCTTTAATTCTTGATGTTTTTTTTTACTTTGCTTAATATCTGGTATACCCAGGCTATTTTAATGATTGCTAATTCATTTCTGAACTCAAGTTTTCTTTACAAATTCGGTTGAACCGGACTGGCATCTTATGTTTCTTTTTATCGTTAGGTCAGCTTCTTGTGCCGTTAGTGAAGTGATGGTATTACCTTCTATGCAAAGTTTTTTTTAAGATATAAAAAGGCAAAACAAAACACAAAAAAAACAAGAAAAAAAATTTTAAAAACGAAATGTGTTAAGATACTACTGGTGATTTGGGATCTATTTAAACCTTGCAGTGGGAAGACACTTCCCAGCGCTACTAGAGTGAAGAATGCCTGGTTCCTTTATTTTCTCAGAGATAGTCTCTCAATATTTTTCTGTGTTCTCCATGTAACTATGTAACTGTTTGTGTGAAAATTGTTTAGTGAATGTAAGTCAAAGAAAAAAATCAAATCATATGTATTGTGTGCACTCCTTGGCATAACAGGTTGTGAATGGTCCATCACATTGGGTCAGACTAGGTTATATCCCTACACGTGTTGGGATTTAGAATTTATTTTAATTCTCTGTGAGTTTCAAATTAATGTTAAAAATTTGTTGTATATTTATACCTTCATAAATCTAATGGAACTTAATAATGTTGGCTCAGTTTAAAACATGTTGAATTAATTAAATATTAATTAGTTGTTGAGTGATGAGCATATATAAATAGTGTCATGGATCTAGTCATTTTTATACCCACATGCGTATGTATAAAATATTTTACATTTTGAGAGACCTGGTTATTTAATTTTTTTTTATAATGGTGTACACTAGGAAATCAATAAACCATTGAGCGATACAAGTTTAGAAAAAAAAAAAAAATTTAGCACACATGGTGAATTTCTTACACAAGGACATGATTACCAAATTATATTTTAACATTATACCTTTACTAATTATATTGTTGTTGTTCTTAATTTTTGTTTATTGAGATGTTAGATGGTGCATGTCGTTTGTGTTAATTAATTAAAATAGTACAACCAGAGGTGTCCTGTAAAAAAAAAGAGAAAAAAAAGAAAGCTTATTGTTATTAGATGTATTAAATTTTAAAAAACCTCTCGATTTTTTTTTTATTTATTAATGTTAATAATAAATCAAACAGTATTAAATTTTTAATAAATTATTGTTATTAGACGTATTAAATTTTGAGAACCTCTGGATTTATTTCTTTTTATTTATTAATGTTAGTAATAATTTATTGCCAAAATATATCGAAATTATATTTTTGTAAAGGTTTTAAAATTTACCGGAGAGGTTTTGTTGCTTGACTATTGTTATTTCAAGTGAATACTTCTATATTCTGGGTACTATGAAGTACACGCATTGTATATAAAATTGTAATGCTTTTGAAAAGGAATTAGAGCACCAATAAATTTGTTGTTGAGTTTGGAAATTGAGGTCACCTCATTAATTCGATAGCCTAATGGTTCCCCAGCACGAGGCCTTTCTTCCACTAGGAGGTCTCCTCCTGGTTTTGAACAAGTGAGCCGGTCATCCAGGTAAGCTGTATAATTAACTTAAATTTTTTTTAGAAAGTTAAATTCTGAAGTAGGGTTAATGTGTTGGGATGACAATGTTGAGTGGCTCATAGTTTTAAACAATAATATTGAACATAGTACTTGTAGATGGCCTATGATTATTTTAAAATCATCACTTAATAATGCAATTTAACATTTTACATTTATCAGCATTCTCCCCTTGACCTACTGATAATAAACATTTTATTTTATTTATTTGTCACTGTATCACTACTTATTTTATTATTATTATTATATTGGTTCATTTACCCTTTCTATCATTTCATTACATCTTTATTTACTACTTATTATATAATTCCATACTCTTTAGTTTGTACTTTTATATTGTCATTATAAATTATAATTTACTGGGAATAGGGTATTTGGTCTCGAATATCCCTTCATAGCTCATTTTATTTTGTTTTTATCTTTCTCCATCACCTTACCCAAACATTTGGGTATAGTCAGTCATAGTTAGAGTCTGTCAAAATAATATAGTCTTAGTGTTATGCTATCTGTCAGATATTTTGTTTTCACAACAATAGTTAAACTCACCCTATCTCTACTTCATTATCAGTAATAGAGTGCACTCCCATTACCTGTTTCAAAGTACAATTCACATTGTAATCAGCAGTCATAATTAGAGCGTTTTTCTTTCCTGTAGTGTACGGTATATCGTGCAGTTCAGTTCTTTTTGGTTTATACACGCATACCGCGAGAATAGAAAGACTATTCACCGCTATTGTTATTTTACTTTGTGCTTATTTCATGTGTTTATTTTATGTGTTTAACGTTTGTTGGAATATTATTGTTAAGTTTAGGACTGCCTAGAAAATCACCAAAGTGTTGCTTACAACGGGACATTTAAAACGCACAAGGACAAGGTCAGTAAATGCTTAATATTTATGCATTGTTGATTACATGAGAATAAATCCTTTTAACTATTTTAGTTTTACAATATACAGTCCACTGCTAATAAAAAAGAACCCCACATTTTTGGTCCATCCAGCCCGGATAGCATCTTTCATTCAGAATCCAGCACGTTGGAAAACAAGATTTTTATTAATTATTACGCTCTTTATTATTACGTTTATTGAATTATTGTAACGCTTAAATATTTAAAAAAAAAAAAAAAAAAAACAATTATTTACTACTGGCAAGTATTGCCAATACTCAGGGCTCTTTTCATTTTGTTATGATTTTTTCATGGTTTTTCACGCAAGCATAGTTTATTGATTCATTGTGCAGCGTGTGTTATTTCATGTTTTACCTAGCAAGCATAGTTCTAAAGTGTAGTGTGTTTCTTCAAAACCGACCTCTGTATTAGTTTCTATAAAATACAGTAGCCATATTCCTTTATTACCATATAATCATTATTACTGTCATATACGCTATTGGTATTTTAGAGTGATAAAAAAAAATTAATTAAAATTATTTGGACTGGAAATTACTGAATACTGGAAGAACATTGTGAATTACAACTTTTACTTAGAACTCTTTTATTATTTACATCTGAATCTGTTTTTTAAACCGAGTGTATTAATAAATTACCAAAATGAGATTTTCTTCTTTTTTGAAGCAAAGTGAACTGATTGAGAGTAGGCTTCATAATATTAACAAGCAAATTGTTGCTTTTGAGGTTATTGGTATAGGTAATTTAACTGAACAGCAAACACGAAAAGTTAGTTTGCATAGTTCCACCGCAGAAAATAAATATGCTAAATTTGAAAGGCTTATAAATAAACTATTTAGTACAACACCTTTACCAGAAGATCTGGATAATGAACAGATTTCAAGATTACAAGATTCTATATCAGACTTAAATATAGCTATACAAAGTTCGTGTGCTCCTCTTCTACCATCGCTACCGCAGGAAACCTTGGATCAGTCTCACACTGGTGCATCACAACTATACTTTGTTCAACGAGTGTTTGCAGAAAATGTTGGCCTATTACGACACTGGCGAATGGTAGAGGCCGGTTCACAGGCGGACGTGCGGGGGGCGCACGGGCTACCGAGCATCTAATAAATTGATGTTTTGTGATCGGTGGACGTTAGTATTAATAAGCCTCCGAGGAAAACGTCAACCCCTCCACCTTGTCGGAGATCACTCTTTTTATGCTAGGGGAAAGAGGCTTCCACAGGCCTAGATCACATAAACCTGTGGTACGGAGAACCCCGGACTAAAATTATAACATAGGCAGGCCCATTTGCTATCACAATACTAAAATCTACAATGAAATTAATTATAAAATAAGCCTATTTGCTATGATAATACTAACATGCCATTTACTACAATATTTACATCAGCCTATCTACTACAGTATGTACGTACATTGGGCTATTTACAACAATGGAAACTACGTTTATTCCAATTCCATAGCTAAGTCGGGGTCACTGCTAGTGTCAGCATTACCAACATTTATAATCAAAGGGCCACTCTTCTCCATTTCTTCTATTAAGTTGTCCAATTCCCACAGTTTCGCCTCTTCTTTCTTTACGTGCTCTATACACTTCTTCAGTTACTTTTTCCACCCCTTCTTCCAACAGCCGTTTTACATCTGCAAGCTTAAATGTTGTGTTGTTAGCCGCAACATGATTTTTCACTTGAGCAGATCAACTCGATGGGATTTAACTCACAGTGACAGGGGGGTAATCTCAATACTGTCTTGTTTTCCTTCTTGGCCATCTCATCAATAACATATTTGTCGTAATTTCCTTTTTCTTGTTCTACTATATAAAGAAGTTCTTTCTTTAGATAACTACTATCAGCATTAACCCCTTTTTGTTTTAACCAATTTGCTATTTCATTTTTTTTCCACGACATGTTCGGAATTTTCTCACACTTTACTGAATGATATGGTGCGTTATCTAACACCACAACAGAGTTATCTTCCAGGGAAGGTAGGAGTTCTCGAAAGTAATCTTCAAATATATTCCCGGTCATTTCTTCGTGATAGTCAGCAGTAGACTTTGATTGGAACACCATTAATCCATCTTTCAAAAAGCCCTCTTCACAGCCCATATGCACAACTATCAGGCGGCTCCCTTTCCCCTTCGGACTTCGTAGTCCTGTCGACAGACCTTTCAAAAACGCATCTTTCGGCGACTTAATAGTTTTACCTTGCCAAACCTTATTTTTGACATGGCCTGCACTTACCCAAGTTTCGTCTTGATAGTAAATTTTACGGCCTTCATCACGAAACTGTTTAATTTTGCGTAGGTAATTCCGTCGCCATAAAACTATATCATCCCTGTCACAGATAAACATGTTACGTCTTCTTTCATGAAATTTAAAATTCAATGATTTTAACAGTTTATATAGTGTAGACCGTTTGAAATCCGGTAAGTTTTTATCGTTGTTAACTGCACTCAAAATTTTATTTATTGTCGGTTGTTCATTTTTGAAAAAAAATTCGTGAACTTTTCTCCTAATAGCACATTTTGTAAATTCGTCCAATTTATCTACTGCCGCTACTCTAGATTTTTTATTTTTTGGTGCACTCAAGCCTAACGTTTTGTTTTTCAAATATACATTAATAACACTATAAACACTCCGCTTGCTAACACCGGTCATTTCAGCAACTTTTTCCATGGCCTTGTCCTTTTTTATGGTAGGATTCTCTGTACTTAAATGTTTAAAATTATTCACTATACACAATCTCTTAGCACTATGTATAACGTTGCCGCGTTTGTTCCTTGCTGTTGGGGAAAGAGTCTCCATATTGTACAGTTTTAGTCCAAGCTATTAATAATAACTAAACAGTAAAAACAGACCCAAATGACACGTTATTCAACGGTGAAAACAGGGAAGGAACTGATCTTCAGTAGATTTACGCACAGTACCTACAGAACGTGACGAACAGGAAATATGAGTTGGCGGACTGCTGTGAAACGGCCGTTGGAATGTTACCGATAACAATAGAATCCGACCCTCGTCAACGTCATTAGCGTGAAATATTTTCTGCAAACACTCGGTGAACAAAGTTGCGCCCACTCCCACCGTGAATTTACCTCGCTTAAACTTGGGAACATTTTCTGGACAACCTGAGAAATGGGTAGCCTTTCACAGTCTGTTTGAAAATGCAGTGCACAAAAATGAAACCATTTCTAATGTGGAGAAATTTACATACTTGCTTTCTTGTTTGACTGATGAGCCGCTAAATTTAATTAAATCGTTGCCTGTCACTAATACAAACTATGCCATAGCCTGGCAAACTTTGCTAAAAAGATATCAAAATTCTAGATTGTTGATAACACTTCACATAAACAATATATTTGATTTACCACAATTGCACAATCCTTCAGTTAAACAAATGAGGAATTTTCTGTCGACCTACAATGAAAATTATCATGCGCTCAAAGCACTAGGACATGATATTGTTAGCGAAAGTTTGTTGTTGAGCTCATATATTTTGCGTAGATTTGACACGGAATTCAGGACCAAACTTGAACGTTCTCGAGATAATTTACAAAATGCTCCTACCATTACAGAAGTAATTACATTCTTAGAAAATGAATGTTATTGCAAAGAGGCAGCGGGTTTAACTAATATCATCTCAAAAAATGAACCTTCTCTTCAAACCTCTCAAAAAGTCAGTGGCTTTAAAATGAATACAAACCAGTTTAAACCGCACAAAATAGCGATGGTCACTACTCACACTCAGCATTGTATCTTCTGTTCATCAAATTCACACAACATATATAGATGTGCAGATTTTTCCGCACTTACTGTACAAGACAGACAAGCTTTTGTTAAAAATAAAAACTTGTGTCAAAATTGTTCTGGAACACATAAGTTAGTCACCTGTAAGTCCGTCCACACATGCAATGTATGTCATAGGCGTCACCATAGCCTACTACATTTTTTTGTTCATAACTGCTCCGCACAACCGCAACAAAAATTGACTCAGTCAAATAAACCTACCTTGTGCCCTTCTGTTGAAACGATGATGCATAAGCAAAACCACTCTGCAGAGTGTCACCAGGATACTACCTTGATAGGTGTTTCTTGCAACCAGAATAACACTGTGTTACTCGCAACCGCTTTGGTGCATATCACATCTGCCAATGGAAATGCAGCAGTTGTACGAGCTGTGCTTGATAGTGCATCCCAAAAAACAATTATTTCAGAAAGTTGTGCAAAGACTTTGTGTTTTTACCGCTCTCAAACAGATGTTCCAGAACTTAGTGGCAGCTCTACCGCCCCAGTGAAAACAAAGGGACTTACCTTTGTGACATTGTCTTCGCTCAGTGGGAATATTTTAGCAAAATCTCACCCAGTCATGATTCTTAATAAAATATCATGCAATCTGCCTCGTGTTCAGCTCCCACCAGAAATTAAAGAGCGACTCAAAGGTTATATGCTAGCGGATCCCACTTTTGATGTTCCGGGTCCAGTTGACCTTCTGATTGGAGCAGATTTATTTGCATTGACTCTTAATGGTACCTTTATCAATCTCGGCAAGAATATGCCATACGCTGTCAATACAATCTTTGGCTGTGTTGTGCTTGGTCCGACACCTGTTTCACTTAAGTCTAAGCCTTAGTCAGGCCTAGTGACTCTTTTATCGACGAATGATCGTGATCTGCACGCAACATTGCAACGTTTTTGGTCCATAGAGGAACCACCTCACACTACAAAACTCGCTCCACAAGATGAAAAATGGGAAGCTCACTTCGTCTCTACTCATAAGAGAGATGCCTCCGGCAGATATGTTTGTCACTTGCCTTTCCGCGGAAACCCTGCTCAACTAGGTGCAGGGCCCGCTCTAGCGGTTACATCGCCCCGGACAAAAAGACAAATTGCCGCCCCTTAAGAATATATATATATTTTTTAAATAAAGGTACATATTTTTTATTTTCAATAAAAATCAAATCATTTTATATAAATTTTAATAAAAGCATGTATTTAGAAAGAAACATGTAACATAACATAATATTGACAATCAAGTAGTACAAAACAGCAGATTGTACTTTTTATGTTAAATAAAAGTCAAATCGTTTTAAATTATAATAAACACATACATATATACATATTTAGAAAGAAACATGTAACATAACATAAAATTGATAATCAAGCAGTACAAAACAGTAGAAATTAATTAAGAAATATCTGTACCTAGCCACAAATTGTTAACCATATAATTTTTTATATTTTTAAATGCTATTAAAAATGTGTATTATTGCACAATCAATCAAAATGCCATTATTTTGAAAATAAAACAAGGTAACATCAACTACGCTAAAATCACAAAAAACTTTTTTTTCTCACTTTCAGTTCTGCAAACTTTTTTATTACATCTTTTAAATTACTTTAACATCAATTTGGAACCAAACAAGGTCACTTTTAGTTCATAAATAATGATTTTACATTTTTACCACATAATTTTCTTAATAATTAATGTTATACTACTTATTTCGAATACATTTTTGTTGTGCAGACTAATATCATTAAACCTATTCATATTACATTCATTATTTTAATAAACCTTGCTGTTATACTTTAAAATTTACAATTTTCTAGTTTTTATATATAGGCCATAGATCTAGCAGCTAACATGTCTGAAATCCTATGACTACACTTATTCTAACTAATGATTTTTATGTTGTTATTTTAACACCTTCTACATAAACAAACTAACATAATTATTTAAAATACAACGAGTGTTAATAAAGTGCTTAGAGAATTCCTCGTCGACTCCTTTGAAGCGGCGACTTGGACCGGGCTGTTCTGCGCAGAGCATCGAGGGTCCAATGTTGTCGAAGCACAAGTTATTAATGTTCTCATCGTCTGTTTTCTTGCTAGCTAGCCGTACGCTCGATCTGAGTCGCTTTGGGGGCACGCCGGATGACCCAGGTATCGGAGATGCGGGCCGCTTGGGCGCTGACGGGGTTTCGTCAATCTTCAAATGGTTGCCATTTTCTAAGTACTCGGCCGATTTCTTTGATTTTAGTCTCAAACGATAGGCCTGTTGACGCTTGGCGCAGGATTTGCCGGTTTTCGGTTTGAAATTTTTGGTTCGAGTTTTATTGCGATTTTTAGGTCGAGGCATTTCAAATTTTTGAGTTCAAATGTTGTTATTATTTTCTGTGAGTGCTTCTGGTACTCGGAATTGGTGTTATTGGAGAGATTTAGTTCTGAGGATCACAACGCACTTTGTATTTTTGCGATCGGACTTGTAGTTCCCGAGATATTTAAGTTTTAGTGGAGCAATTTAGAAATGTTCGGCCCAAAAACACCCTCACGCAGACAAAGCCTAGAGGCGACTGAAGTCAGTTGTCAAAATTCTCAGTACTATTGTTGGAAGGGGGCCGAGTGACTCGATCACCTGACACTTGGTTTGCTGGTATTGGTTGAGCGGTTCGTGAGATAGTGGTATGCCGAAAGTACATTTGAAACATAACGGTCGATTTTCGCGAAACGTGCGAGTAAGACATTACATACTTATGGATTCCACGTCAAAATCGATATGTGAAATTTTCTATTAATTGGGTATTTAACACATCAATATTTTTCTCACACTTACAGCCAAAATGCCGCCCCCAAATTTTGGCGCCCCGGACAAATGTCCGGGTTGCCCGCCCCTAGAGCGGGCGCTGCTAGGTGACTCTACAACTTTGGCAAAACGCCTGTTTAATACACTTGAACGCAAATTTAATTCTCAACCTGAGTTTAAACAGAAGTATGTCAATTTTATGAATGACTACTTAGCATGTGGGCACATGAAACTGTGCACATCTGTGCCGTCTCTGAACAAGCCGCATTACTTTTTGCCACATCATGGCGTTTTTAAAGATAGGAAAATCCGTGTTGTTTTCAATGCATCAGCACCATCTTCTTCAGGTGTCTCACTGAACCACACTCTACATCAGGGTCCAAAGTTGCACAATGACATTACTGATATAATTCTTCGCTTTCATCAACATAAATTTGTTTTCTCTTGTGATATCAAACAAATGTTTAGGCAGATATCCATCCATGAAGATGATCAGGTCTTTCAGTTAATATACTGGAGAGAAGACACTTCAGTCCCGCTAAAGGTCTACCAATTGACTACTGTCACTTATGGTATGACGTCCTCGCCTTACCTTGCTAATAGAGTAGTACAACAGCTCATTATGGACGAAGGAAAAAATCATCCACTTGCTGCTGAAGCACTCCAACAGCAAATATATGTTGATGATGCTCTATTAGGGAGCAATTCTCTGGAAGAAGCTCTCCACCTTCAAGAGGATGTTGTTTTACTTTTGAAAAAGGGTGGATTTGAACTAAGCAAGTGGTCTTCAAACCATCCTAAACTCTTAGAAAGTGTCATGCAAGATAATCATGAGACACCCCTCATGTTACGCACGTCAGAACAGCCATTTTCAAGTCTATTAGGGCTAAAATGGATCCCAGATATTGATGTCTTTTCATATTTGATGCACACACCTTCAAGTAATTACACAAAAAGAACTTAACTTTCATCAATTGCTCAGATCTATGACCCTTGTGGTTGGATATCCCCAATAGTTTTTTGGTATAAAGTCTTAATGCAGCATGTATGGACCTTAGGCTTAGATTGGGATTCTCCATTATCTGATCATATTTCCGAGAAGTGGTCACGATTCGTGAAAGAACTTCCAGAAATAGAAAAGCTAAGTATACCACGTTTCATATCCTTAGCAACTACAGTCAATATCCAGCTTCATGGATTTTCAGATGGAAGTGAATCCGGATATGCAGCTTGTGTCTTCCTGCGCACAGAAGACGCAGAAGGAGATGTCAACATACGACTACTGATCACAAAATCAAGAGTAGCTCCACTGAAGCGTGTGACTATTCCCCGCTTGGAACTTTGTGGTGCGCACATGTTAGCCAAATTGCTACATTACTGTACAGAACAGCTCTCACAACATCACAAGATTGACAACATTTCAGAATGGTGCGACTCTACAGTAGTTCTATCTTGGATATGCACTCTATCTTTTCGTCTCAAGGTGTATGTTGTTAATCGTGTGGCACAAATACAAGACTTAGTTTCACCGCACGTCTGGAAATATGTTTCAACTGTTGACAATCCTGCTGATTGCGCTTCTCGAGGCTTGACACCCACGGTTCTAATGAAACATAGCCAGTGGTGGCTAGGACCACCATGGCTCGCTAAATCAACGCAGACCTGGCCACAATCTATCCTTCATCCAATTTCGGACGAGTCTATTCCCGAAATGAAACCAAATGTGCTTAATCTTATGATGACCACAAAAGATGTCCCAACATTTGGATTACTTACAAAGTTTTCTTCTTGGAAGACTCTTCTTCATGTAATGGCTTCTGTCCTTCGCTTTATAACCCGTTTGAAATTTAAAACCACCATAAGTGGATCATTTACAGTAATTGAATTAAATAACGCCTGTAACCGCATTTGCTGGCTCATTCAGAGACTTCACTTTGCAGAAGACATAGATCTACTCTCCAAGAAAAGGGCATGCTCAAACCACATCCAACGTCTAGCACCCTTTATTGATGATGCAGGAATAGTCCGTGTCGGAGGTCGACTGAAGAACTCTGCGCTTACTTACAATGCCAAACATCCTATTCTTCTGGCAAAAAATCATGTCGCTATTCATTTACTCATCGATTACTATCATGGCATGTACCTGCACGCTGGTCCCCAGTTCCTCCAAGCAACACTATCTCAACGCTTTTGGATCCTCTCCGCCCGCAGTGTTATACGCTCAAGAATATTTAAATGCGTACGATGTTTTCGTACAAAATCAACAAACACGTCTCCACTCATGGGTGATCTACCAGCCGGTCGTGTTACCCCTACTTGTTGTTTCAACGTTTCTGGAGTTGATTATGCTGGCCCTTACACGGTCAAGTTTTTTACACTTCGCAGGATACAGCCTATAAAGGTGTACCTCTGCCTGTTCATCTGTTTTGCAACAAAAGCTGTACACTTGGAAGTGGTTACTGATTTAACTACAGACGCCTTCATTGCAGCCCTTACGAGATTCATCTCTAGGAGAGGTCTTGTATCAGACCTGTACTCTGATTGTGGGACTAATTTCATAGGAGCTGCTGCTTCTTCGCTCAAAAGATGTTTTCAAGATCTCATGAAGCAACCAGAGATGCAAGATTTTGCTACGAACAACAGTATCACATTCCATTTCATTCCTCCGCGTGCACCTCACAAAGGTGGACTTTGGGAACGTGCCATTACAGGTGCAAAATATCATCTCATCAGAGTCATAGGTGAACACATTTTAACGTGCGAAGAATTTACCACCTTAGTTGTGCGTGTTGAAGCTATCCTTAATTCGAGGCCGATAACTCCTCTCTCGAATGACCCTTCAGAACTTCAACCTCTTACACCAGGATATTTTCTAACTGGGGGACCTCTTAATGCCCTGATCGAAGCTCAACTAACTAATGCACCACTTAATCACATAAAACGCTGGAAATTGGTTCAAGCCTTCACACAACATCTCTGGAAATGATGGAAAATGGAGTACCTCCACACACTTCAAGAACGGTCCAAATGGATCAGACCACAAGAAAATCTAAAAATCAGAGATTTAGTTGTTATTCATAAAACGAACCTGCCACCCCTCAAGTGGAAGCTCGGGAGAGTCATCTCCGTATCTCTTATGGTTTTCCGGTGGATTCCTTCAGTTAAATTTATCTACAAATCTCGCTATGGGATTGCCCCAACATGGATCAGTCCCATACATTTCGATGTTGTCTTATGAATAGTCTTTTCATCCTCATTGCTGGGGCCAGTATTAGGTTCTTGGCTGTCCTCCGCCATGATATGGTTTATTCGAAATATCTGGGCTCCCTGGTTGTTACTTGGTTGGTTATTGTTCGTTGCTTGCAGTATTTCGACCGGGTCGTTATTGTTGAATGTCACAGTATTTCTATTTCCTCTATCATCCTCACTGCTCCTGCTTTGTCTATGGTCATCCCTATAATCCTGGTTATTTTCTTCTTGGGAATTCCTATCCCTATTTCCATTGAAACTTCCTCGTCCTTGGTAATGACGCCTTCCAAAATTCTATCCTCTGTCCTAACATAATTTACGCGTCGCCTGTATGTTTGGTTTTGACTATTATTATTGTTTAGATTATTTTGTCTATACTGGCTATCATAGTTATTAGAGTTATTGTTATAAAATCTGTTATCTCGGTAATTATTATTCGTGTTATTGGGACGCTGGTAGCTGTTGTAGTTATTCGTTTGAGAGTTATGGTAATAGTTGTTGTTGTTATGGTTATTATTACTGTTATGGGGACCATTACCTTTGGCGTTATATCGGTTATCTCGGTAACCATCATTACTATTATTACCATTGTTCCTCTGTCTGTTCTGAAGGTAATTCCTTTCCCGTTCGATCTCTTCCAATAATTCAGCCATGTCCTGGATGGTTTTAATTTGTCCATTTATTCGTCCCTTCGTGACTTCTCCATCATAATGGTAGGCTAATTGTGTCACCAAACATTCTTCGGGAATCTCGGGCTACAAGTACATTGCAAAACTAATCTTCCACAAAAATATGTGTTCGGCGATTATCCGGATCGTGGGTCATATCGGCCATGACCTAGGTTGCTCCTTATCATATGTTGGGTGGCCTCTGACCAGTATGTCGAATTAAACTGGGTTTTAAATTCCTGGAAACTTGGAATGTCTGTTCGCATCGCCGTCCACCAGTTGTCATAAACGTCCTTGAACATTTCGTCCAACATATTTCTAATTACTGTCCATCTGGTCTCCCTGCTCCTCAATAGATTTTCCTCTACCTGCTTAAGGAATTCCATGGGATTGCATTTATAATTCCGGAAGCTGATGACCTCTCTGTTTTCATTGCATGATATATGGGAGCTAAAACATTGTCTATCTCTCCATGAATTAATTTCTTCTTGGAGATGTAGTCGGAATCCTTCTAGGTTTCCTTCATGGGTCGTTGTTTTACGTTTTATTTGATTAATGTTGGTATCTATGCCTTCCAACCTTTCTCCCATCTCTGCTTGCACTCTCGTAATATTCCCTTGGTTTATCTGTATAGCTTCGATTCGTACATTAGTGTCTTCCTGGACTCTCTGTATCTCCTGATTCATCCGTTCACATTTTCCTTCGGTCTCGGACATTACCCCCCTAATTTCGGTCACCGGTGCTTACAACTTCTTGTCCCATTCTTCCCTCAATTGCTGATTATTGTCCTCTATCTTCTTATTCTACTCTTCTTTTAGTAACTCCGTGTTCAATCAATTTTTCCACGGTTTTCTGGTTATTTTCTTGTAAATCCTCTTTTAATGTTCTATTGTTTTCGTCTATTTTCTCCTCCATCATTCTACTATTCTCCTTGAACTCTTCCTTTAACTGTTGATTGTCACTTTTTAATTCTTCCATTTTCTCCTCCATTTTCTTACTCTTCATATTGAACTCTTTTGTATAGCTTTATTAGTCCCTTCTATCTTCTGGCTTAATACTTCCTTCAATATTTCTAAGTTCTTATTATTATTCTCACTTAATACTTCCTTCAATTTTTCTAAGTTCTTATTATTATTCTCATTTAATTCAAACATTCTTCCATGACTCTGTTTTAAGTATTCCATAATGCTCTTCATGTCAACACTCTCTGTGACTCTGTTCGGTTCTGGTTTGTCTCCTTGGGCCTCGCTTATTATTGGTTCCACTTCCTCAACTGGTGTTGCGTCCTTGTCTTCCATGTTTAATTCACTTTCTTTCTCGGTCTCTGCCGCCCGTTTGCGTGAAATTTTTCTTTTCTTAATTTTCGCCTATTTTCCGTAGCCGCTATTAGAAATTAGTTAGTCCAATAATGTATTTTCTTCTACTAATTAATACCCTACTACATTGGTGCGCCAAATTTGTTACAATTAATAAATGTCCCTTACTGATGACAACTACGACTGTGGAATTTTTTTTCCTCCGTTCGTTTCAAAATTTATGCGTTTCCAACTTCTTTTCGTAACTCGAAGAAAGTTATATTTATTATATCAAAAACAAACTCTGTTTTAAGAACTGTCAGGAACCAAACATACAGTATTACCAATAAAAATAGTTTAACTATCCAGTTTTAAAACCCTTTAGTTACCCAATAACTTTCCTGATTATTTTACGTCAAATTGCCTGGCTTTCTATATTTATTGCCGGTTGGCTATTCTGTTTAGTAACCAGCAGTGATCGATTTCGTTAAGTCTCATGGCATGGAAATGTTCTTTTAGCTACAGAAAAATGTATTTAAACACACAAATAAAAGTAAAGCTTTACAGCAAATATCAAAATATTATATATTTGAAAAAATATGGACGACTAAGGTCACAAACTACGTTCGACAAAACTAGTGCTTATAGGTTGATTTGTTTAGTGTAGTATTGAATTAATTTACAATTTTTCACAATAAATAACTAGAATAGTGGTTTTGGTGTTAGTTTTAATTGTTCATGATCAAAATAAGTCCACAATTTTAATTAGTGAGTGTGAAATCAGTGTTATTCACTATGTCTGTCTTCGTTATGTGATAACTCATAAATAGAGTATACTTAACAACTGTTTCTTCATCTCAGGTCCAGTTTCCATGTCTTGGGTATATATCGTTTTTTTTTGTGATTTATCGACCTCAGTAACCCACTTGGATATGTTTTTGGCTTATTAATAATAATCTATGATGCTATATCCAGATTGTTTATTAGGTAGTTCGATTTCTGTTACTTTTTTTTCTTATAACCCCAAGCTCTGTAATTTCTTCTATCTTTTCTCATCAATGATTACTAAAGAACCCCCAAATTAATTTTTGTTATTTTATTATTTCAAGCTCTATACTTTCTTCATCCTTTGTTACTAAAAAACACCCCAAGTTATTTACGAGCGGTCGGGAGCGGAGGTGAGCGGTCGTGGCGTAGTGGCTAACGTGTGACACTGCTACGCTGTCGGCGCGGGTTCAATTCCCGCCAGAGGCTATCCGATTTAGATACGACCATTCACCCTCGCAAGGTAATGGCAACCCAGCGGGAGGTATCCTGCCTAGTAACCCCCCTAAAAAAAATTTGCTGTTCGGATGCCGCGTTAAATCTGTAGGTCTCATATACCTGTGAGAGTCTGAGTGCCACACGTACCACGGGTATATGCGGGGAGGGTACAAACCAGTCGAAAGACTGAAGGACTACGAAAGAAGTATTTACCTAAATTTGTTGTTGTTATGGTTAAAATACCAAATTTGATTGGTGGACATTATGAGATATTGTCATTGAAATACTTTGTCATTCTGTACAAAATTGGTCAAATATTTTTAAAATGGTCTAATTCCCTTATACTAACTGTGAATCTAAATCTAACAACATCATTGTCTTGTTTTTAACTTTTACATCAATTTGGAAACAAACAAGGTCACTTTTAGTTCATAAATAATGATTTTACATTTTTACCACATAATTTTCTTAATAATTAATGTTATACTACTTATTTCGAATACATTATTGTTGTGCAGACTAATATCATTAAACCTATTCATATTATATTCATTATTTAATAAACCTTGCTGTTATACTTTAAAATTTATAATTTTCTAGTTTTTATATATAGGCCATAGGCCTAGCAGCTAACATGTCTGAAATTCTATGCCTACACTTATTCTAACTAATGATCTTTTTGTTGTTATTTTAACACCTTCTACATAAACAAATTAACATAATTATTTAAAATACAACATGTTGGTCTCTAAACCTTACAAAACAATATAATCTTTTACTTACAGACAAAATAACTAATTTCTTTGGTCTAACTTTAATACAACAGATTATGTATTGACTATTAGTCTTAACTTTTACAAATAACTTTATGAACATAAATAATTAAATATTATAATATAACTGATAAACAATAATATTTATCAAAATATATAGTTTTATACAAAATATATATTGTACTAGAGTTTTAAACAATAATATTGAACATAGTACTTGTAGATGACCTATGATTATTTAAAAATCATCACCTAATAATGCAATTTAACATTTTACATTTATCAGCATTCTCCCCTTGACCTACTGATAATAAACATTTTATTTTATTTATTTGTCACTTTATCACTTCCTATTTTATTATTATTATTATTATTATTATTATTAGATTGTTTCATTTACCCTTTCTATCATTTCATTACATCTTTATATACTACTTATTATAATTCCATACTCTTTAGTTTGTACTTTTATATTGTCATTATAAATTATAATTTACTGGGAATAAGGGTATTTTGTCTCGAATATCCCTTCATAGTTCATTTTATTTTGTTTTTATCTTTCTCCATCACCTTACCTAATCATTTGGGTATAGTCAGTCATAGTTAGAGTCTGTCAAAATAATATAGTCTTTAGTGTTATGCTATCATTCT
The DNA here is from genome assembly GCA_034769895.1 of Magicicada septendecula. Classification (NCBI taxonomy): domain Eukaryota; kingdom Metazoa; phylum Arthropoda; class Insecta; order Hemiptera; family Cicadidae; genus Magicicada; species Magicicada septendecula. The sequence continues at coordinate 119,037,785 of CM068370.1, forward strand.
TTTATTTATTACTTGTTTTTTTTATTGTACAGCTTCTCATTCATTTATTCTAGCAAATCTTACATGGTTTTATGGCATACCATTTGTCATGTTACATAATGCCATGCTACCAAAATTGATTATTTAATAAAATAATGTAATTGTTTTGTTGAAATTATCAATTGAATCCGCTCCCATGTTATTTCTTGTTATTCAATTATTCATCATTCTTGATCTGATATACTTGTTTCTTTCTATAAGCGTTCTATACCTGGAAAATTTTACCTCCCTAACTAAATTCTTTTAAATCATATTAATTGGAACTGGTAGGTTGGGCAACTTTGGCACCACTTACCCGCCATCCATACATAATCTCTGAGTTCATCGGGACCTACCGTCTGCTCAGTAAAATTGATTGCTGGAACTATCTCTACAGTCAATCACATTCAATAATGAATAGTCTATTCATGACTAAGTCAAATAAAATAATACAATAAAATATTCGTGGGATTATTCATTCTGTTAACTTTCAGATCTAATTATCTTTCCTTTTTCATTGATTTATTCAGATGTTCAGCTTTCTTTGGGGCAAAATTGTTAACATATATTCTAATCAGTAACATTTCATCTTCTTCTTTGCAATACATTTTTGACATATCTTTTCTTCCTTCAAAATTTTTAATTTACAAAATTCTGACTTGTAGCTGTATCAGTTTTTACTAAATTAATTCTTTTCATTATAATGATAGTCGTTGTCATTCATGGTCATTTTTATTTTAAGGTCTCGTCTTATTATTTCACTGTGTATTGTCTTGTTTGTTTCTTCTTATTTACACCACAATATTTTGTTTATCAATTCATCAAAAATTCTGTCATTTTGATTTTTATTTACTCTCTTTTTACTTTTTCTTGGATTCCATTGTTTACCTCTGTTTCTAATTATTTTTATTATTTCCTTCAATATTAAATTATTCAGCTCCTTTGTATAATCTATCCTTACTTCTTCTTGGATTTTGATAATTATTTATTCTTCTATTATTTTTTTCAAAATAATGTTACTAAAATATTCTGGGTAAGTTGACCTTACTTCTTTTTTGAATTTTGACAAATATTATTCGTGTTCGGCATCTGCCACAATACGGGTTGTCCTGCAATTATGGTTTTCCGGTGGATTCCTTCGGTTATATTTATCTACAGATCTCGCTATGGGATTGCCCCAACATGGATCAGTCCCATACATTTCGATGTTGTCGTATGAATAGTCTTTTCATCCTCATTGCTGGGGCCAGTATTAGGTTCTTGGCTGTCCTCCGCCATGATATGGTTTATTCGAACTATCTGGGCTCCCTGGGTGTTACTTGGTTGGTTATTGTCCGTTGCTTGCAGTATTTCGACCGGGTCGTTATTGTTGAATGTCACCGTATTTCTATTTCCTCTATCATCCTCACTGCTCCTGCTTCATCTATGGTCATCCCTGTAATCCTGGTAATTTTCTTCTTGGGAATTCCTATCCCTATTTCCATTGAAACTTCCTCGTCCTTGGTAATGACGCCTTCCAAAATTCCTATCCTCTGTCCTAACATAATTTACATGTCGCCTGTATGTTTGGTTTTGACTATTATTATTGTTTAGATTATTTTGTCTATACTGGCTATCTTAGTTATTAGAGTTATTGTTATAAAATCTGTCATCTCGGTAATTATTATTCATGTTATTGGGACGCTGGTAGCTGCTGTTGTTATTCGTTGGAGAGTTACGGTAATAGTTGTTGTTGTTATGGTTATTATTATTGTTATGGGGACCATTGCCATTGGCGTTATATCGGTTATCTCGGTAACCATCATTCCTATTATTACCATTGTTCCTCTGTCTGTTCTGAAGGTAATTCCTTTCCCGTTCGATCTCTTCCAATAATTCGGCCATGTCCTGGATGGTTTTAATTCGTCCATTTATTCGTCCCTTCTCCATCATAATGGTATGCTAATTGTATCACCAAACATTCTTCGGGAATCTCGGGCTACAAGTACCTTGCAACACTAATCTTGCCCAAAAATTGTCCGGATCGTGGGTCATATCGGCCATGACCTAGGTTGCTCCTTATCATATGTTGGGTGGCCTCTGACCAGTATTTCGAATTAAACTGGTTTTTAAATTCCTGGCAACTTGGAATGTCCGGTCGCATCGCCGTCCACCAGTTGTCATAAACATCCTTGAACATTTCGTCCAACATACTTCTAATTACCGTCCATCTGGTCTCCCTGGTTCTCAATAGATTTTCCTCTACCCGCTTAAGGAATTCCATGGGATTGCGTTTATAATTCCGGAAGCTGTAGTCCTCTCTGTTTTCATTGCATGATATATGGGAGCTAAGACATTGTCTATATCTCTCCATGAATTAATTTCTTCTTAGAGATGTAGTTGGAATCTCTCTAGTTTTTCTTCATGGGTCGTTGTTTGAACTTTTATTTGATTAATGTTGGTATCTATGCCTTCCATCCTTCCTCCCATCACTGCTTGTACTTTCGTAATATTCCCTTTATTTATCTGTACAGCTTCGATTCTTACATTAGTGTCTTCCTGGACTCTCTGTATCTCCTGATTCATCCGTTCATATTTTCCTTCGGTCTCGGACATTACCCTCCTAATTTCGGTCACCGGTTCTTACAACTTCTTGTCCCATTCTTCCCTCAATTGCTGATTATCGTCCTCTATCTTCTTATTCTACTCTTCTTTTAGTGACTCTTTTGTTCATTGAATTTTTCCATGGTTTTCTGGTTATTTTTTTTTTATTCCTCTTTTAATGTTCTATTATTTTCGTCTATATTCTCCTCCATCATTCTACTATTCTCCTTGAACTCTTCCTTTAACTGTTGATTGTCACTTTTTAATTCTTCCATTTTCTCCTTCATTTTCTTACTGTTCTTATTGAACTCTTTCGTTATAGCTTTATTAGTCCCTTCTATCTTCTGACTTAATACTTCCTTCAATATTTCTAAGTTATTATTATTCTCACTTATTATTAGACTTCCTTCAATTTGTCTAAGTTCTTATTATTATTCTCACTTAAGTCTTCCTTCAATATTTCTAAGTACTTATTATTAATCTCATTTAATTCAAACATTCTTCCATGACTCTGTTTCAAGTATTCCATAATGCTCTTCATGTCAACACTCTCTGTGACTCTGTTTGGTTCTGGTTGGTCTCCTTGGGCCTCCCTTATTATTGCTTCCACTTCCTCAACTGGTGTTGCTTCCTTGTCTTCCATGTTTAATCCACTTTCTTTCTCGGTCTCTGCCGCCCGTTTGCGCGAAATTTCTCTTTTCTTCATTTTCGCCTAATTTCCATAGCTGCTATTAGAAATTAGTTAGTCCAATAATGTATTTTCTTCTACTAATTAATGCCCTACTACATTGGTGCACCAAATTTGTTACAATTAATAAATGTCCCTTACTGATGACAACTACGACTGTGGAATTCACCTTTTTTCCTCCGTTCGTTTCAAAAATTCTGCATTGCCAACTTCTTTTCGTAACTCGAAGAAGGTTATATTTATTATATGAAAAGCAAACTCTGTTTTAAGAAATGTCAGGAACCAAACATACAGTATTACGAATAATAATAGTTTTACTATCCATTTTTGAAACCCTTTAGTAACCCAATAACGTTCCCGATTATTTTACGTCAAATTGCCTGTCTTTCTATATTTCTTGCTGGTTGGCTATTCTGTTTAGTAACCAGCAATGGTCGATTTCGTTAAATCTCAAGGCGTGGAAATGTTCTTTTAGCTACAGAAACGTATTTAAACACAGAAATAAAAGTACAAGCTTTACAACAAATATCAAAATATTATATATTTGAAAAAATATGGACAACTAAGGTCACAAACTACGTTCGACAAAACTAGTGTTGATAGGTTGATTTGTTTAGTATAGTATTTAATTAATTTACAATTTTTTCACAAGAAATGACTAGAATAGTGGTTTTGGTGTTCGTTTTAATTGTTCATGATCAAAATAAGTCCACAATTTTAATTAGTGAGTGTGAAATCAGTGTTATTCACTATGTCTGTCTTCGTTACGTGATAACTCATAAATAGAGTATACTTAACAACTGTTTCTTCATCTCAGTTCCAGTTACCATGTCTTGGGTATATATAGTTTTCTTTTTTGTGATTTATCCACTTCAGTAATCCACTTGGAAATGTTTTTGGCTTATTAATAATAATCTATGATGCTATATCCAGAATGTTTATTAGGTAGTTCGTTTCTGTTACTTTTTATTCTTATAATCTCAAGCTCTGTAATTTCTTCAGTTTTTTTTCATCAATGATTACTAAAGTACCCCCAAATTAATTTTTATTATTTTATTATTTCAAGCTCTATACTTTCTTCAATTTTTACTCATCAATATTTGTTAAAAAATTCTTAAATTATTTTTATTATTTTATTATTTCAAGCTCTATACTTTCTTCAATCTTTCCTCATCCTTGGTCACTAAAAAACTCCCCAAATTATTTACCTAAATTTGTTGTTGCTATGGTTAAAATACCAAATTTGATTGGTGGATATTATGAGATATTGTCATTGAAAAATATTGTCATTCTGTACAAAATTGGTCAAAATTTTTAAATAGGTCTAATTCCCTTTTACTAACTGTGAATCTAAATCTAATAACATCATTGTCTTGCTTTTAACTTTTACATCAATTTGGAACCAAACAAGGTCACTTTTAGTTCATAAATAATGATTTTACATTTTTACCACATAATTTTCTTAATAATTAATGTTATACTACTTATTTCGAATACATTTTTGTTGTGTAGACTAATATCATTAAACCTATGCATATTACATTCATTATTTTAATAAACCTTGCTGTTATACTTTAAAATTTACAATTTTCTAGTTTTCATATATAGGCCATAGACCTAGCAGCTAACATGTCTGAAATTCTATGCCTACACTTATTCTAACAAACGATCTTTATGTTGTTATTTTAACACCTACATAAACTAATTAACATAATTATTTAAAATACAACATGTTGGTTTCTAAACCTTACAAAACAATATAATCTTGTACTTACAGACAAAATACCAAATTTCTTTGGTCTAACTTTGATACAACAGATTATGTATTGTCTATTAGTCTTAACTTTTAAAAATAACTTTATGGAAAAAAAATTAATAAATATTATAATATAACTGAGCAGTTTAAACAATAATATTGAACATAGTACTTGTAGATGACCTATGATTATTTTAAAATCATCACCCAATAATGCAATTTAACATTTTACATTTAAACAACTTTGTCAAATTTTGTTGCTTCCCTGCTATATACACTTTTCCCTCGAACGAGGCCTTTTGGTTTCGCAACCATTATCAAGTTCTTCCTACAACAACTTGATAATGGGTGTTGTAGGAACGGAGGTTGTTGTAGGAAGAACTTGATAATGGTTGCAATACCGAAAGGCCTCGTTCGAGGAAAAAGTGTAAATAGCAGGGAAGCAACAAAATTTGACAAAGTTGTTATGAATACTGCTAACATAGAGAAAATAACTGATTTTACATTTATCAGCATTCTCCCCTTGACCTACTGATTATAAACATTTTATTTTATTTATTTGTCACTTTATCACTTCTTATTATATTATTATTATTATTATTATTATTATATTGGTTCATTTACCCTTTCTATCATTTCATTACATCTTTATTTACTACTTATTATATAATTCCATACTCTTTAGTTTGTACTTTTATATTGTCATTATAAATTATAATTTACTGGGAATAGGGTATTTGGTCTCGAATATCCCTTCATAGCTCATTTTATTTTGTTTTTATCTTTATCCATGACCTTACCTAAACATTTGGGTATAGTCAGTCATAGTTAGAGTCTGTCAAATATAGTCTTTAGTGTTATGCTATCACTCTTTTATTTATTACTTGTTTTTTTATTGTACAGCTTCTCATTCATTTATTCTTGCAAATCTTACATGATTTTATGGCATACCATTTGTCATGTTACAATATGCACTTTTTATTGTACGTGTAGATATCTTAAGTTATACCATGTGCCCTTTCCATCTTATGAATCCTTTCTTCTATAGCACATTTTTCTAAGCCATTCTCTTGAAATTATTTCTCCTAGATACTTAAATTTTCGAACCCCCTCTATTCGACCAATGTCTGTTATAAGGAATTTTGGCACGCTTTTAATGTTCGTGAGATATTTGTTTTTTTTTTCTGCAGAAATTCTTAAGCCTGCTCTACTGGTTATGTCTTCTAAAAAATTAACTTGTGTTACTGCAGATGTAAGATTTTCAGAAAGTATGGCAAAGTCATCTGCAAATGGCAAACAGTTTATTTTAATACTTTTGTTCCTTCTTCCCAACATGATAGGTGATATTTTGCATTCCTTTAATTTTTCATTTCAAATTCTCACTACTTTCTCCAGGACACAGTTGAAAAGAATTGGGGATAAACCATCACCCTGTCGTACATCTGTATTTATTTTGAATGGTTGAGATATAAATTATGTCTGTTTATTTTAACTGTATTTTTTTTTTAGTTCAGACAACTGAATTGAAGAATTCAATAATAATCGATGATTCCGGTGGTGAGACAGACACGAGATTGGGGTTTTGTGCTGGCAAGATCGCATCGACGCGGATGTTGCTTATGGGAACGGATGTGTTGACTGGGATAGGCCAAAGTCAATACTCTGCCGGATGTGCGAATACGATCCATTAACTATATTCATATGTACCATATATGTTTACTCTCTGACCTCTGAGCTCCCGCAAACGGACGAATTTACTTTGCAAACAAATACACAAAATTGTTTACGGGCACATTCACGAAGGGTGGATATGGTTATTAAAACTTTTATCGCGAATATACGTTGTTAAGGGATCGCATGGATCAGGCGCGGCTCCATGAGTTGATGAATTGATTTTCCTGTATATTTCATATTTCAAGCGCATACGCTAATACTGTAAAATATATCTGTTTTTATACCAAAAAAAAGAGTTACTACTATATTAGCGTACACAACTGAAAAATAATTAAACAACCTAAAAATTAAGAGATAAAGAAAATTTGTCAACTTTTTCGACCTTCTGGTGGTTTTGGAGGGGGGAGTCCAAAGTAGTTAGGCTACGAACATAGCCTCTACTGCTTTTTTTTTGGGTTGTTTGAGTCTAGTCCAAATTGGGCCAGATGGTGTGGTAATTGTGGGGAGTCATACGCCATTGCAGACCGGCCGTTGACAAGGTGGAGGCAGGTAGATGGAATAGTAGTGCATGTTGGTGTAATTGTGTGCATTATGTAGTTGGCAGCCAGGTGTGAGAAGGAAGTGACAGATGGAGGCGCCCTTCAAAGGTGTTTGTTTGTTTATTTATTTATTTCTTTATTTTTCTTTTGCAGGGCTGCCAAGACAGGGACGTGTAACGGAGGTCGCCAAAGCTGGAGGGTGCGACAGGGTGGCGTCAAGGTTGGCGGAGGACACTTAATAGTGGATTATAGAGTTGGGAAGTGGGTGATAGGAAAATTCATTATTGTGAGATCAAAAAGGTCGATCGGTGATAGATTTTAGAATTAGTATTTTTGGTTTGTGAGCTGCTAGTGAGTTCTGTGTCTCTGACAATGGGGATTAGTGTGAACGCATAATAGCTAGGGAGTTAAGAGTGGCTAATTGAGTCTACTTCTCAGACATAGTCGGCGAGGAAGCCTGGGAGGAGGGCCATCGGCTATTGCAAGATGATTTATTAAGAAGGAAGGTCTACTAGTGTTGTGAGTAGTTCTGTTGACTGATGGGACTATTGATTGCAAGGAAGTGCGTCCAGAGGCCGTTCGGGAATATTTCCAGTTGAGTTTGGTTAGAAAGGTGTCTAGGTGAGGCAATAGGGTATTTAACGCATACAGAGCTACGTTGGAGGTTTTTGTTCGGAGTGGTCTGCGGTAGATGAGTCTTAAAGCTCGTCATTCAGGATTTCAGACTAACCCCGTAACCTCACTAGTGATAGGGCCTAAGGGTTTCAAAGATTTATATGAGGTCCGAGGAAATAATAAGGAGTGTATTACTGTAATGGTAACATTCACTGCTAGTGGAAAAATGGCACCTCCCTGAATTGTTTACCCGTATGAGAGGATACCAGCAGAAATCAGCAGAAATGTTAATGCTGACTGGTCATTAGGTCGATCAAAACATGGATGGATGACCTCCCAATTTTTTTATGGGTATGTAGCAAATAATTTGCTACCTTTTTTAAAAGCTCACAATACAACCTTTCCAGTTTTATTCCTAGTCGATGGTCATAAATTCCACATTAGCTATAAAGTTGCAATGTTTTGTAAGGAAAATGACATAATTTTATATTCATTGCTGCCTAACGCAACACATATCTTACAACCAGCTGATGTATCGGTGTTCAAGCCTATTAAAAGTGCTTGGAAAAAGATTGTTTCCGACTGGCTGAAACAAACTAGAAACAAAACCGTTACGCGAGCCAACTTTCCTCCTTTAATAGAGAGTGCTTTGATGGCAGCAACAGAAGACATTTTGCAAAATTGGTTTAGAAAGTGTGAAGTTTTCCCATTTGATAAGGAAAATATTGATTATAGTAAGTGTTTAAGCCATGAGTCAAGAGTAGTTGATAAGCCATGTCAGTTCAAGACTGAACATTTATTGTTTCTTGAGTGTGTGTGTTCTTCCTCACGTATTCAGCAGTAACGTTGCAGCGCTGAGCGGTGGTGTGGAGATGAATCTGCAAAAGAGCTTTTGTATGCATGGAAGAAAAACACTATATTTGATCACAAGATACATCTGCTGAACTACCTGTTTCAAGTAACATTGCTGTTTCATCCACCAGCAACCATCCTGACCTTGCTGTTCCATCCACCAGCAACTGTACTGACCTTGCTAATCCATCTGCTAGTAACCATCCTGACCTAATTTCAGATGATCAACCTGTAAATCAAGTGAATCAATATACCTTCAATGATACATTGGTTGAAGCTAACCACCAGCCAACAACTCAAGTAAAGAATCAATGTGTGAACTTGAAAATGCTCTCCCCCTCACCTGTACCAGAGATGGAGTGTGTCACATCAAAATCCGGTAGGTCTGTTTCAGGAGTTAGTCCTGCCTTTGCTGAGTGCGTTGTTTGGCCGACACAGTCGCCTATAAAAAAACTAGGAAACTCTAGGAAAAAAAAATTAAGCTTCCAGATGCTGTTGGTGCTGGAGCATGGGTGGAGTACTGGGCACAAAAGGAACAAGAAAAAATACAAAAAGAAGAGAAGAAAAAAGAAAGACTTGGAAAAAAACAAAAAGAAGAAGAGCTAAAAAAGAAACATGCAGAAGGCCAGGAAAAAAGTAAAACGAAAATGTTGTAAAAAAGAAAAGGATGAAGATAGAAGAATTTTCAGCTTCTGAAGAAGATAATCTTTTATTGGAGGATGAAGAAAACTCATTAGACGATGTTGACTTAGCTGATCTTTTCAAATTTAGAACACCCACTCACAACCATGAAGAACTTGTGAAAGAACCACAAAAACATGACTTTGCTTTGGTGATATTCCCATTGGAATCAGGAAATAACAAACAAGCTTATTATGTTGGAAAATTATATAAATTCAGGGAAATGATATTGAAGTTTCATGTCTTCGGGAAAGTTTGAAATGTGAAAACAAATTTATTTTGCCAGCTGTTCCATGTTTCTTTTGAAGTTAGGTCAGGATGGTTACTAACAGATGGAATAGCAAGGTCAGTACAGTTGCTGGTGGATGGAACAGCAAGATCAGGATGGTTGCTGGTGGATGAAACAGCAATGTTACCTGAACCAGGTGGTTTAGCAGATTTATCTTGTGATGAAATATAGTGTTTGTCTTCCAAGCATAAAAAAGCTCTTTTGCAGGTTCATCTCCACACCACCACTCACCGCTGCAGCGGAACTGCTGAATACGTGAGGAAGAAAACACAGACTCAAGAAACAATAAATGTTCAGTCTTGAACTGACATGGCTTATCAACTACTCTTGACTCATGTCTTAAACACTTACTATAATCAATATTTTCCTTATCAAATGGGAAAATTCCACACTTTCTAAACCAATTTTGCAAAATATCTTCTGTTGCTGCCATCAAAGCACTCTCTATTAAAGGAGGAATGTTGGCTTGCATAACGGTTTTGTTTCTAGTTTGTTTCAGCCAGTCGGAAACAATCTTTTTCCAAGCACTTTTAATAGGCTTGAACACCGATAAATCAGCTGGTTGTAAGATATGTGTTGCGTTAGGCAGCAATGAATATAAAATTATGTCATTTTCCTTACAAAACATTGCAACTTTATAGCTAATGTGGAATTTATGACCATCGACTAGGAATAAAACTGGAAGGGTTGTATTGTGAGCTTTTAAAAAAGGTAGCAAATTATTTGCTACATACCCATAAAAAAATTGGGAGGTCATCCATCCATTTTTTGATCGACCTAATGACCAGGCAGCATTAACATTTCTGCTGATTTCTGCTGGTATCCTCTCATACGGGTAAACAATTCAGGGAGGTGCCATTTTTCCACTAGCAGTGAATGTTACCATTACAGTAATACACTCCTTATTATTTCCTCGGACCTCATATAAATCTTTGAAACCCTTAGGCCCTATCATTAGTGAGGTTATGGGGTTAGTCTGAAATCCTGATTTATCCCCATTTAAAATTCTTGAAGGTTCAGCTAGCAAATCACAACTTCCTGTTTGCTCTAAAATGTACTTTTGTAAGTTATCATGCCACTCTCTAATGGCTCGTTCAGTCACAAGGGCTCTTCCAATACCAAGCATTTCTGGCTTTCGAAGTGAAATATCTGTTTGACGCTAGAGGAAATGTTCTAGCCACTTCTTCCTGGGTCTTCCATCAGTGAATGGATTTGGTCTTCCATCTTTTTTCAAAATCTCCTCCACAGCATCAAGCAGTTGTCTGGGTTCAACTGGCATTCCTTTTTTGGCCATTGCCCTCAGCCATAGAATAAGGAGTTCTTCTTCCTGAAAACAAAAAATGCATCAGTAATAGAACATCCATATCATTGAAAAAGGAGTCCAGATCAGACACTCATGCCAAAGCCATAGGCCTAAAAAAATAGCCTATCAAGAAACAACAATGATGCTATGATCAATAAACTAAGCTTTTCTGATTTCTAAAAACAATAGACTGGGCCTATACATTTTAACTTAAATGTATTATAAACTAATGTTTTAAAAAACAAGAAAAAACTGGCTATCATTGACCCAGGCCTAATAATAGAGTGAAAATACAAGGTTAGATAGGTGGGCTACCTAAAAGAATAATAATAGCTTAAAGGTATAGCAAGTACTAGAACTTAGTCTACTTATATTACAGCTTAAAACAATTGTAGCGGGACCCTTTATAGCATCCACGGAGCTTTTTCCTTTCAGTTTGTCTATCATGGTAGCATGAGGAATGTTGTATTTTCTTCCTGTTTCGCGTATTTTTGCTCCACTACGCACTTCATTTATAGCATTGATAACATCTTCCGCAGTATATTTTTTCGACAACTGAAAAGAAAAAATTAAATTTTAGATCAGTGCACCAATTTCCGACCACCACTTTTCTCCAGTACCCGACCAGTAGTCAGATACTGGAGAGGTTTGATATTTGAATGTGAAAGTAAGAGCCACATGTTTGTTTTTAAATAGGGCCAAACAGCATAACATATTGCCTGAAAAAAAAACACTAAACCCAATATCCGACCAGCTGGTCAGATATTGGGTAAAAAGTGAAAATGATGAACCAATAATCGACCAAATTATATTTATTATTCTAAATCAAATTTATGGGAAAACAACCAAATCATATTATTCTTCATACATTTTTAATATTAAAATCATCATTTGAACGCTGAAAGAACAAAAAATGTGGTGGATGAAAACTGATAAGTAAGATGCTTACGTTGGACATGTTTTGTTGTGGAACTCAAAGAGACTCCATACTGTCAGTGTTGCCAAACATGAAAATTCCCTGATACTCCTGAGTTCATGTTCGACACTTGAATGAAATTTCCCTAAATTTTAGATAGTACCTTAGAGTATATAAGTAACTTAAAATAAATTATGTGAATACTTAAAAAAAAACTCTATCACTCAATTCATAGAGTATTTATTATTATTTCATTTGTAATATTTTAATTAGTATTTAAGCTGAGGACAGCTGGCAAAATGCCTGTTCCCTGCCAACTGCCTGTTTGGGTAGCTGAAATGTCACTTTTTGAATAGGTTAATAATGACAAAAGTTTGTCCACTGAATTCTAATATAAAAGATTCATTACCACCATTCTTTAAAGAAGTTGTCTTAAAACATTACAAAACAGAATGTTTAAAAGTAACTGTAATGAACAAATTAAACAATGAAAAGATATAACAAGAAATATTCTCAACATAGTCATAAGAAGTCAGTTGTGAAAATAAAGCATCTACATTTACCTTTACACTCTCACTGGTTGCACAGCAATTCAGATATGAACTAGGAAGTACCTTACTTCAAATTTTTTTTCAGTCACTGAATGTGCTGCATCTCCTTCATTCTGAGTATGCCCCTTCACTAAAAATTTATGAGTTATGGATTTTATTTTAAGTTTGCTACAGCATACAAATACACAGATATTATGAACTTAATTTTTTGCTGACCACCGTAGTTATCGCAGTACAGCATTATTTCTAAATTTTCTGAATCAGTTAGTTTTGCTTGTTTTCTTAAGAAATAAAGTAAGCATGAACCTATTTCTATTGCCTAAGCTCTCTCTCATGCCACATTTAGCTGTAAACACCACCAATTCCTTTTTCTTGGTAACTCACACACTGTAGGTAAACCGAATCCTATCAACCTATTGCTCTTATTTCAATACTCCTTCCTCTTCTTCAGGGAACTTACAGTCTGCTGTATACTCAAGGATTGGACCACATTTCCTTCTGTCTTCTGATGTGGTTTCCCCTAGGAAGATAAAACATCAGTTGGTTAGACAGTCTGTCCTCATGTATCCTTTGCACCTGCCTGATCCATCCAACCCTGTCTGTACTGGTTGACCCTGTCATTCAGATTGTAAGTTCCTAGAGCCAGGAATGGAAGAAAGGAGTGGTCAACAGTAAACCAATCCATCGGCTTTTGGTTCCCTCTTCATTGCAGGTAAGCTATTTTATATTTATATTTAGGCAATTTATTCAAAACTGTTTCAAGCAACGTTCCTAATCTCCGTTTCCTTTGTCTGCTTATACAGAATTCAAATCTAGGAGACTGCCAAGTGAATATTTCAAGGACTATGTTACTGAAGAGTTATATATACAAGCTGCACAATTCACCAATATGTATTACAATGATACCGTTTATGTATGCAGGTTGTATAACGATACTAGGTTCAAATTTGATGTGTGTTATAGTGTATATTAAAATATATGATCAGGGTTACCAACCTCTACATGGGTTCAAACTTGATGTGTGTTATACTGTATATTAAAAATATATGATCAGGGTGACCAACCTTTGCATTATTGTATATAGAACAGGTCTGGCAACATTTTTCTGTGGTGGGAAATTCAAACTATATGAGCAGACGCATTAAACTATATGATTGTTGTCGACTACGATATCAAGTTATCAACTCTCTCTCCCCCTCTCTCTGTCTCTCTCACACACACACATTTGAATGTAAGTAACTATCTCGTTCGCACTCTCTAGGTCATCAGTTTTACTATGATATCAAGTTATCAACTCTCCCTCTCTCTCTGTCTCTCTCCCTCTCTCTCTATGTGTTTATGTAACGTCTTTCTCACATCTCTCGCTCTCTCTCTCACATTTGAATATAAGTAACTATCTCGCTCGCTCTCTCTCTCTTTATGTCATTGGTTTTACTGTGATATCATGTTATCAACTCTCTCTCACACACACATACACATTTACTAGATTACTGTTGTGTGTGTCTCTCGCTCTCACTCTCTCTCTCTCTCTCTCTCGCTCTCACATTTGAATGTAAGTAACTATCTCGCTCTCGAGCTGCAGACGTCGACAGAAATTCCCTCATTCAAATCGTAGACGGTGTCACTGTACACAAACTTAAATATGGTTTACAGACCATTGTAATTTAAAAAAAATCACGTTGACGGCTTCACAATAATGTTAGTCTATTGAGTGTGTACTATGTAAATTGTTTGTACATCAATGAATAATATAATCGTGCTAGTTTTAATGTAATGTGTATTGTGTATTGCTGCTGCTGCTGCAAACGTCGGTAGAAATTCCCTCATTCAAATCGTTGACAGCGCCAATAAGGTATGATTTGAATCTTTCGGTGTAGCATTTCCCATAAGTTAATGTACTTTACAAATAATTGCTTACATGTTCAGAGGTTTATAGTGAAATAAATTAAAATAAACCATAATTTGTTTTAAATGATTAAATATATATATATATATTCACACCACTGTACACAAACTTAAATATGGTTTACAGACCATTGTAATACAATTATTCAAAATACATTTTACATTGATTAAATATTGTTATAAATATTACATATTACATATACATATAAATACATATTACATTGTTATAAAATAAATACAATATTAATAATAATAATTTTTGACATTGTAAGATTTAAATAATAATTTCACGCCTGTAGATACAGTCCACATGGAAGTTTATCTGTAACATAACAATACAGTCGGTATTAGAATCACTGATACGATAAATATTCAATTATCACACACACACATGCACAGTCAGTGGAAAGAAAGAATCAATGCGCTAAGTAAGTAAACTTTTTCAAGTATGTGTCATTTTCATAAAGTCAATGTACTTTCAAATAATTTCTAATCGAACCAAATATTATTCAACGAAACTTTGTAAATACTAATTAGAATCAATGATACATTTATCATGTACATGCAAATTCAATTATTAAAGTGTTAAGTACTGGGAGTTGAAACTACACATACACACACACACACACACACACACACACACACAACAATAAATTGTTTGTTAACACGATTGCTACTTACGTCGTTAGAACACAATCTCCACCTGCATTGTTTGATTCCTCGTCCCTCGATACACTAAGTGTAGTTCTTTGGGTTTGATATGTCTGAGCTCCTCATTCGTGAAGACATCTGCATACCTCTTGGGAAGATAGACACGATACTGGTGGTCGCCATTCTCCAACGTAGCAAGCACAGAGTTCCCATATTTTGTGTCCACATTTGTTAAGACCATGATGGGATATTTTTTATTCACTGTCCATTCTGAACATCGCTTGTACTCGATAGCACTTACAGCATTAAACTTTGCAAGAAACGACATTATTAGAAGAGAGAAAGACGCTAGTGAACACGTCTGTATCAATCGAGAGAGAACCAAACAATGACGGAATATTCGACACAAAAGGACAGTACAATGTGATAGTGGTGGTGGTGGTGGTAACGACGTCATCAGAAAAGTCTGTGTTCCACTTTCATTTACTGCTTTGCATGTATGAACATGTCTTCCAGACGAAATTAGAGACACCAAAATATAACAATGTCATTAGGAAAGTCTGCATTCCACTTTCATAAGGAAATAATCATCGCTTACAGCTATGCATGTATGTACATGTCCCCAGCAGAATTAGAGATATAAATGTCATCATTCGCTATGACCTACTTTCTAAATTTTGTCGCACTCACATTAAAAATGTTTGTTTAAAGCAAAAATCATGAATCATCCATTCTCGAATAGCATGCACTTTATAGTTTGCACATCGGTCAGAAGAATTGAAATGTCTAAGACATTCTGTTCCATGAAATAGATACGGTATGTTTTTAGGACAATCAAAGTCATTGAGATTGATGATATTATTGTGTATTATCTTTGTTTGTAAAAAACGTTTTTTCTCAAAACCCTTCACAAACACATATTTATATATACGTGTATGTGATGTTAACAATGAAACAAGATTGTCGTACGGTGTCTCTCCTTCGCTCCATCTAAGTCTGTGATAATTTGACGTTAACCAGTGGTTTGTCCTAGCGTATTTTGGATTCGTAACGGATGTAGCAGGCGGAGTGAAAATCCAATGTCTACCAGCAAATCTCAGAACGTCCATGATTGACAGTTCCTTCACAATATATTTTCCGTTGTCGTCGAAAAAGCACTGGAAGTCAATTATAACGGCAGTGTTATCCATAATACTGTAAGACAAAGAAACCACACATTACAAACTCTATATATATATATATATTATGTTTAAACAGACAAATTTCGTTGCGATATTAATATGCGAACTTACGTTTACAGGCGTCTGGACTGAAGCGTCGAGAGACATCAACTGACGAAAGAAACAAGTGTTGGGGGGTACTATACATGGAGACAAATTTTTTTAGCAGGTGGGGAGGTGTCGTCGTCGTCGTCATCGTTCTCCATATTAATGCGACGTATTCGATAATGACCGTACGCAAGTGTATCACGACCATTGTCTAGTATATAGCGCTTATCATCATACGGTAACAACGCTTGCTTATTTACGCGCATCGTGTACAGCGTATGATGATCGCTACGTAAACAAAGC
Source organism: Magicicada septendecula (assembly GCA_034769895.1). Classification (NCBI taxonomy): domain Eukaryota; kingdom Metazoa; phylum Arthropoda; class Insecta; order Hemiptera; family Cicadidae; genus Magicicada; species Magicicada septendecula. The sequence continues at coordinate 119,054,377 of CM068370.1, forward strand.
GCACTGGTAGAAAACTGACAATGATTAGTGAGACACTTGCGATACATATCGTGTCGTAGACTCCTCTTAATCGCAACTCTGGATACACCTTCACATACACGTTTTTGACACTCTTTGCTAGGATCTTCGTGGGCCACAAGGAACGAATAACATTTCGCTCTGAGTCCCACGAATTCTCTAACAGGACGACCACATGTTTCATCCTTGAACAATCCGACAACCTTTTTGTTTTTAAGACTATAACAAGAATGAGACGTGGGGTAATCCGATGTGTCAAACAAGTGTAGGTCCTCCTTCATGTCTGCATACAAGTCAGATGTTTGAATACTATACATCAGACTGTCTGTATCTGTCATTAGCAATCTAACGTTACAGCCGTACTTGGCGACAGCATAACGATAATGGAAGTCATACATTATCGTTTTGCTAACATCAAGCACCGTGAAGCCGATATACACGGGACGGGAAAGAACGATGGATTTTTTACGGAGTGAGAGTTCCACCAGATCGTTCGTATAACGAATCATACGTTTCAGCCTAGGTGTGGAAACTAGTTTTTGAAGCCGTCGTTCATCTGAGACTAGTTCAAAGTCTATATGTTTCCGTACGTTCTCCAGCGACTTGCCGTATACGGCGTTGTTCATCAGTTTGAAAAGATCTTTTTCAAAGCTGTTGACGGCTGCTTGCCTCTTGCGGATGTTGAAATCGATAAACGGTTTCAACCAAGCGCTTTGCCTAAAACACAACACCCTATGAGTTGCTTTCAGCTCTAAACCAAGACTTAAATACAACTTCAAATTTCGATAATGGAAAACGTAATTTTGTTTGTCCTCCAAAGTCGTTAACAACTTCTCTACGGATGACATTGTTGACCCTGATTCGTTATACGATGATCTATATATACTCTCGTGTAAACGTTTTATCAAGGATTGGAGATCTGTTTACAAGAATGCGCGTACTTCGTAAGAAAAGAATGGGGCGTGGTGTAATTGGAAAAATACTTAAAAACACTGTGCCCGCTATCGTTTCGTCAGTACCTACTTTGATTAATCGAGCGGTGGACGCTTTACCAGTAGAGTTACACCTACCTGGCTACCGATTCTGTGGACCCGGAACAAAACTCAAAGAGAGATTGGCACGTGGCGAGCGCGGACTCAACGAGCTGGACGAAGCCTGTCGCGAACACGATATTGCCTACGCAAGGTACAAAGACAACAGTCGAAGACGTATAGCTGATCGCGTTCTTGCCGACAAAGTGTGGGAACGAGTGAAAGGTTGGAATCCAGGTGTTAGTGAAAGAGCGTATGCCGCAGCCGTAGCAGCCGCTATGAAAGCAAAATCAGCGGTAGGTGGATGGAGCTCACGTAGTGGTTGCAGAAAAAAGAAGAAGGGTTCAGGAATTAAACGTCAATACGCGGGCAAACGCAAAACGACCTCCAGACATAAACGTAACAACACCAAACGCAAAACAGTCTCAAGGCATAAACGTAACAATAAAATAGCATCGGGTCTATACCTGCGTCCTTACAGACAAAAAAGCTAATTTGCATACCAGTGCGTGCATTGTCCGACAGCGATTTGTATGTGTACGCAAAACTTTTGAAAATACCTTATTTCAGAAGAGTTTTTATGCGTAACAATTTACCGCACAGACCGCCTTGGAAGAACGAGAGTGCGGTTGTTAATCTGGACAGTGCAGAAGGACCTGGTACGCACTGGGTTTGCTACAAGAAGCGAAACAACCGAGTTTACTACTATGACGCATATGGTAATATGCGGCCACCTCTTGAGCTGACACAGTATTTTGTACCGACACTGATATTTACTACAATTACAAGCGTGAACAGCCGCCACACAGTCATCTGTGGGCATTTATGTTTGGACTTCTTAACGCGTGAGTGATCAGTAAGCGACAAGATATCTTCGTTGTCGGTCACCTTAACAGGCACGAATGCTGCCGCTCTTGTATGTGACTTTTTCCCGCCTCTCGAACTAACAAACGGTGAATGGTATGTAGGTCTATTGGACTTTACTACATACAACAGTATACCGAACGTGGTTGAGGGGGAAAAACAATGTGTTTCCAGTACTACGGGACGGGACAACGTGGGACTTGATAACTTTACCCACGGGTGCTTATGAAATCGGCGACATAGAAGCCTTCCTCAAAAAGCAGTTAGGAGACTCAAAGATTAGTCTACGTCCTAACAACAATACATTGAATTGTGAACTGACTTGTGCACTGGATATTGACTTTCAACAAACAGCGTGTAGTATCGGTGATATGTTGGGTTTCAAGGAAAAGCGACTGCTTGAAGCGAATAAAACTCACACGTCTGACGCCACAGTTAACATTATAAAAGTGAACAGCATACTGATAAGGTGTAATATAGCGCAAGGATCATAGAAGAACGGTAAAAACGAGCACACGCTGCACTCATTCTATCCGTCAGTCGAACCAGGATTCAAAATAATTGAATCACCCACAAACGTCATATACCTACCTGTGAATGTAAGTCGTTTGGACAACATAACATTATCTTTACACGACTAGGACGGTGACGCAATAGATTTTCGTGGAGAAGTTATCACTGTGCGTTTACATCTAAAACTACTATAGACATGGGCTTGTACTTTCTTTCTCCGCCGCTGCTACCACCGTCGTCAGAAATAAAAGAAGAAGAAAGACCAGTTAGGAAACGCATCAATACTCGTTCAAAACTGAATCGATTAACATCGGTTAACCGTCGTTTCCTGATTTCACTGGGTTTTGTTGTAAACAAGTAACATGGCGAGTGGAATATTATCTGTGGAGCAGCAACCGTTCTTTGAAGACAGTATCACGTACTTTTCATTTCACTCACACGCGCCGTACGCGACAACAAGATATGGAAACAATGATGAAATACGCGTGCCAATACAACAACAGGACGTCTTTACACTGCCGTCAGAAAGTTTCCTCTACATCGAAGGCAAGTTGGTTAAAAACACTAGCGTGGCTGCAGATACTGCGCTGAATGTGGAACTGGTGAACAATGCTATAGCATTTCTCTTTGAAGAGATTCGTTACGAGTTGGCCGGAGTGGTAGTGGACCATACCAGAAACGTCGGCGTTACGTCAACTATTAAAACTTTTCTATCACTCAGCAACAACGCACGTGACGCAATGGTAAACGCAGGTTGGGTGGCACCGACCGCGAACGTGTTAAAAGTGAACGATGACGGTGAATTCAACTTCTGTATTCCACTGAAAATGCTAATGGGATTCGCAGAAGACTATACACGCATCGTGCTAAACGTGAAACAAGAACTTATACTCCTACGCACATCTACTGACATAAACGCTATGGTTTTAGCAAGCAGACAAACGGCTGCTAATTGTGTTCTTGAACTGGATAAAGTTTACTGGAAAATGCCTTATGTACATGTAGCTAATGCGTACAGATTACCACTGTTACGACTCATAGAGAAAGACCACCCGATAACTATGCCTTTTAGGGCCTGGGAGTTGCACGAGTATCCTGCCTTACCACAGACTAAAAAGCAGAATTGGATTGTCAAGACCTCGAGTCAGCTAGAAAAAACCACGTTTTGTTATGTTAGCGTTTCAGACAGCAAGAAAGAATGTACCGACAGCACACGCCGATGAATTCGATCACTGTAACGTGACCAATGCGAGACTGTTTCTAAACGACAAGGATTATCCTTACGATAATTTAAACTTGGATATTGGAAAAGACCGTTTTGCATTATTGTACAATATGTACGCCAGTTTTTAAAGTTCGTATTAGACCGTCTAGACGCCAACCCACTACTGTCACCAGAATTATACAAATCAAAAGCCCCGCTGTTTGTATTCGATTGTAGCAGACAAGACGATTCGCTTAAGTCTTCAGCGGTTGATGTACGTTTAGAATTTGAAGCGTCAATGAATTATCCCGCACAGACTACCGCCTACTGTATGATAATACATGATTCGCTTGTAGAATATACACCATTGTCCAACACAGTACATAGACGTGTTTAAGTCTTATTTTATACATATTTTGTAAATACTAGTTTTAAATATATATATTTTCATATTTGTAACAATATAATTTTGGAGCTGTGTATGTTGTTACAAAACAGATTGTGTGTAGATATTGATATGTTTATTATTCGAAGCGTTATCTTCAATCAATTCTGCCCCGCGATGGAGCGCCAATCTGTTACAAAACAGATTAATGGAGTAGATGATGTAGATATGTGTAGATATACTCTAATCGAGTATAAGTTAAATTGAATTATTATTTTTATGACTGTGATTATTAACAGAGTTGTTGTTGGTGTTCGCGTTTAAGTCCTTTAGTTTAAAAGAGTATTTAACACTTCACTGTCAACCTCCCCACTTACCATATGTGGATGTTTTCAATGTTCTTGTTGGTGACTTCTCCTACTGCAAATACACTTGATACACAGAAATGGATATTCTATTTGAATATCCTAAATAATGCACATGCACAATAAAGTAAAATAATGGTTTAACTGCAATTTGAATGGTATTGAACACTCAAATCCTACCGCCACCTTCTGATAGAACTGATCATAAAATTTCAACTATTTAAAAAAAAATCAAAAACTCTGTTCCACTGGTAAATAAATCGGGGTTTATTAACAATTGTAAAATGCAATGAACTCTTTTAAAAAACAATCAAATAATAATGTCTTTACAAAACAATAATTACTATAAACAATTCTTGAGCTCTTTGTACCCAAGGCTGGTAACACTGATGTCTGTTACAATACTTTTAGTTAACGAGGTTATGTCCTCTTTATTCAGTTATATTACCAAATTCGTGTGTTCTTGGAAGATGCATGATACCAGATACAAGATGTTATCTTATTTAACAATATTTAATAATGGGTTATTACAAAAATAAACAAAGATTTAAAATTATAAAAGTCGGTACCATAAACCGATATATATCGTACTACCGTACGGTTAGTAAAATGCATACAGCAGTTGTGATGAAAACACGTGCTCTGTGCTGCACTGTTAAAAATACTATTATTGTTTATTCGTTAATTATTAAAATTATTTATTGACAAGAGAAAAAATCTAGAATTAAAAAAACTCTTGTTATAGCTTTCATTGGATTGAAATTATTTGAGAACAGAATCATTACTTGGTGACAAAGTTATCATTGGTATTTCTAGGTTAGTTACTTAACAAAAGTAAGTAATTATTTTGAATAAGTATATTATTCATTAAATTCTTAATACTATAAACACATACATTTTATTCATATGTCATCTGATGTATAATTATCAGTCGTTTAGAATATTTTTGCAATAAACTAGTTATTCGTTAATTCAAACAAATTTAGTCAAATGAGCGACTATTCATTATACTTGGATGGTCGATATTTAAATTAATACCAATTATTTCAATCACGATAAAATCGTAAAATATTTATCTTTTAAATTAATAATTGCGTTATGATTCATTTATTCACTTCTGACAATTTTTCATCATGGGTTAAGCACTTCCGTACTTTTGACTAGTGCTGTCCCAAAACAATACCGCTTCGTTTACTAACGAAAGTTATTATTTTAATTCAATTCGTTAAAATAATTCAAATAGAGTACTCCCTGTTTTTTACAAAACACAAAACACAAAACACGACCTTTATTATACACTGGTCGGTTTATTATTTTAATTCACTTAAAGCACTGGACACTCGTTATTATTCTGTTGTGTATAGGTTAATGTATGTAGCGTAACTCGTGTTGGTGACGCGCACATTTTAAATAATCTTGACAATTTCCTTCATGAACCTTGCTCGTTGAGTGATATGGAACGAATGCTTGCTTCATCAAAGCGTCTCCTGTTCGTCTGGTTATTTTAAGCCATTTGATTGGTTTAAAGGGTCAAACTCTCAACCCCAAAACACTTTGGTTAAATAAAACTTTTAATTTTTTACAAATTTTCGTCTGGGTTTGAAGCTACGGGTGACGTAAGCGTCGATATACAAAATGACTGAAAAGTTTATAAGTGTCATAACTTTTTTATTAATTATCGTATCGTCGAACGGTTAGTGGCATTAAATTGCGGACACTTGCGGCTTTATTTCAAGTCTAAACAAGGATTAAATCCGTTCATTATTAACTCACTAAGCCATTTCACAAACTCATATGGTGATTCTTAATATAAATAATTATATTTCACCATATTTTGCTCCAATTACACTATAACACTTATTATTAAACGTCTCGAGTCCATTTCTCTTTCGTTTCAATACAGAAAATAGTTGTAATTACCATTTAAACAATATTTGGTAATGGCGTCCTCAACGACCATATTCGATTGTTTATAATTGCATGTAACGCTGTTATTTCTTACCTAATTACATTTGTTTGGCATTCTAACAATATTATATACATTTATTCACATTTGTTCACATTTTATTTTATGAAAAATGTTATTTTTCATATACTAATAGTCTTATCAAAATACCTTCTGTTCTCTTTTCTTTAATTTGTCCCTTTTCCAATTATTTTACTACATAAGGTATATACAGTTATAAATTAAAATAGTGTACAATTATAGTACCTTGTTTGTTTAATGTATTTATCAGTCTTTCGTTATCTGAAAGCTTTCCAATTCTTAGCATTGTGTTTGTTTACATCAGGTTTTACAATGATAGTCAGTTAGTTTCTAATAATTCAACTACTAAATTACTACTATTACATCTGAGATGTGTTCTCATAGCAGTATCAGATATTTCTCTAATTACTGATAACATTTTTAGTAATCCTTCAATAAGTTTTGATAGTGCATTTTGATTAATTATCTTGTCACATAGTGTTTGTTTACATCTGGTTCTACAATTATAGTCAGTTAGTTTATAATAATTTAATTATAAACTACTATTATTATAATTGTGATATGTTCTCATAGTAGTATCAGATATCTCTCTAACTACTGGTAACATTTTAGTCATCTTTTAATAAGTTTTGATAGTGTATTTTGATTAAATAACTTGTTACATTGGGTTTCTGTTCTTTTGGCTTTATGATATCATATTTAATCTGATTTATTTGCTGTGTATTTCAGTACAAATGTTATTTATTAGTTTGCATTACTATTCATAATTAGTCTTTGGTTGAAACAATTGTTGATAGTTGCTTGGTTTAATTAATATACATGATCTTATGTTATAGGTGCACTTCCTATGAGGTTATGTGTCAGTTATCTGGTAACAATGTGCAACATATTCTTATGCAGTATTTGATTCTACTATTATCATTTCATTATGGTATTCTATTACAATGGTTTAATTATTAAGTAATACACATGTTTACACTATTTTTCTAAACAATAACACAAGTATTCTTAATCTAATAGTATTACATTTCTTGTTGTGTTGTACCTAGTCTTTTGGTACATTGATTGTTTGATACCTAACAAACTAGCTTATTTGTTACTATTTGTTCTGGACTTTGTTTATATTTTATTCTGTCTTGCCGTGGCATTCAGTTATATTTCATTTTAAGGTTTACAAAGCTTTTATTTTCATTTCCTATGAACAATTATTTTACTGTTCTATCTCACATTTCTCTTGGTGGTCTTATGATTATCTATTTTGGGTTACAATTTTGATTAAACTGGTCACACTAATTGTCTGTGCATTTTAACTAGTTAATCTTGGATTCTTCCACTTATAATGGTAACTCATTTTCCTTTGTTATAAACATTCTCACTTGTACTGTCTGTCGGGTTTATTTGGGGTAAAAATGGTTAACTTGTTACAGGTTGTCACATTTATATTAAGTTTTCACTGTTATTGTTTGTGATTGCTCAATTATGCTAAACACTGGTTTCTTTATAGTTGATCTTCGAATAATCGTTAAACTTCTTCCGGTCATTGGTATAGTTCCTTGTATACCTGGTGAATGGTGATTTCTTGTATTATCCATATATTATCTTCGTTCTTCATGTTATGTTTCCTTTGCTCTTCTTCTTCCTCTCTTCCTCTGTTTAATTGTTGTTCCCTATCGGTGTTCTCCTGGGTTGTACATTACTTGTGATAATTAATGTTCCCTTATTCTTGTCATCTTCTCAATATTTCCATTTGTGGCAGTCATTGTTCCATAGTATTTATATTAATAAATAAATTTGTTTGTTTTACCGTCATTGTGGTTGTTCTTGAGTTGTCTCCTCTTCATTTTAATAGTAATTATTTTTGTTGTTTCCCCTCACTGTTTGGACCTTGTTGGCTCATCTTCATTTTAATGATTATTTTTATTGGTTCCCCTCATTGTTTGGACCTTGTTGGCCTGGTTTCTAACTTTTTATATTGGCTCGTTGTCATTTTCTCTCTCCTTTGTACTCGATGATGCTATATTACTCTTCCTTCATCTTTGTTGGATTTTTTCAATAATATATCTTTGTAGATACACACTCTTTTTCTACATTATTTTATGTACTTTGAAATATTTTCATGATCTCCCGTCACTTGACGTAATAATTAGTTACTTTATGTAACTGCCAAATTTGGTACGTTACAATGTATTTTAATTGTAAAACTAGTTTAGATATATTTTCATACTTGTAACAATATAATATTGGAGCTGTGTATGTATTTTAATTGTAAAAATTAGTTTAGATATATTTTCATACTTGTAACAATATAATCTTGAAGCTGTGTAGGGATTTTTTAATTGTAAAACTAGTTCAATACATTTTCATACTTGTAACAATATAATCTTGGAGCTATGTATGTATTTTAATAAATGTATTATAACGTAACAAATCCCATAGATTTGGGGTCAAATGTAGAAAGTGTTAGAAATCAAGTATAAAGTAAATTTAAATCGAAAGAACCATATCTCGCGCTGTAGTGAGCATTCCAAACGATTGTAAACGCCCAGCGGATATTTCCGCATCTTGTGGACAAGTTATAAATAAATAACAAGCGTTCGTAGCATTGGTGAACAAACTAACGCACAAGTGGAGAGGTAGACCGCTGACGGTTACAGGAAAAGCGTTCTCAATGCGACAACACGCGCACGAGCCGCGCTCAGCGGGTTTTTAAAACGCATAGACTAATTAGCGGCGTTTACTACGCGATAACAGAAGTAGCAAGCGGAAGCACATTCCGAACCGCACGCGCCGAAATTGTCTGTTGTCATCTGTGTGAAATACCTGGCTAATGGTCACGCGATTAAGTACTACCCGTGCTACAAACATTGTCTCACAATATTTTTATACACAATAATTTAAATGTATTAGAAGTAATTTATATTTATAAAGCTTGTATGAATAGGATAGTTATATCAGTAGATGTCTTAATAACAACTAAATAGCACAATGCATATTTGTGAAACATGAAGAATGTACATGTAGAAAAAAAAATAACTGTATAATCTACATTCATTTTTTTTTTAAACGGGTGGGGGTGTATATAACGTAACAAATCCCATAGATTTGGGGTTATATGTAGAAAGTGTTAGAAATCAAGTATAAAATAAATATAAATCGAAAGAACCATATCTCGCGCTGTAGTGATCATTCCAAATGATTGTAAACGCCCAGCGGATATTTCCGTCGGTATTATATAAAGCACACACTCCGTTATAAATTAGAGACACGCCCTAACTTTAAACATTAATATTTCGGAAACGAATAAATATAGGCAAAATCCAAAATAGCCAAAATGTTTACCGAAATATTAAGAATACGGTGTGCGAATTTCATTAAATATAATTAAAGAAATAATGAGCTAATTCATTTTATTTAAATAACTTACTTAGTAAGTGAGCTAGGAAGTTCAGATTTGGATATGTTATAATTGTAAAAATTACGAATCAAATGTATATGTTAGATTAAGCATAACCTGGCTTGCGGCCAAGATAATGGCAATACAAATTTCAACCGGATATCCGACCGACAATTGGTTCCGGTGTAATCCAGAATATTAATAATAATAATAATTCTCGGACTGTGGGAATTATTTTTCGTTCTCACGGAATGAGGTGACTCAATTTTAAGTAGAAGGGAGAAGGTTTCAGCCAATCAGATCATTATAAAAATTTTGAACAACCGTTGATTTCGGGCTGAACTCTCTTCACTCATCTGTAAACGTTCACGCAGTCAACACATACTCATCTGTTACAACTCAACCAGTAAACACACTCATCTGTAAACATTCAAGCAGTACACACACTCTCTTCTGTTACAGCTCGAGCAGTCAACACATTCTCTTCAATCAGAACATACACACACTGCTGTAAAGAGTCGACTTCAGAACAACATCGACACTTCTAGAACGACTGGACCGTGACAACGTCTACGTGCGAGACCCTTATTCATCAATAAATTAGCGTACAGCCCAATATACTATACTGTTGGCGTACGTACATAAGAGATCGACAATATACTACGAGAAGTCACGTCCAGACTACAAAGAGCGAGGCCGTCTAAATCGTGGTACGAGCTGAAGAACTGACGACGCAGAGCTACACCCGAGACGAGGTACACACACACACACACACACACACACACACACACACACACACACACACACACACACACACACACACACACACACATGGTGCAGAGTATCCGGATCGAGGGCCTGAAGCAGTTGCAGCAGTTAATCCACAGACGTTAAATCCATCAACAGTTGCTGAAGGACCTGAGTTGCTGATCCCTGAACTCTTCGTTGGAATCCAGGACGCAGCGGAAATCATCGCCACTAGCTGATTGGACTAGGACATCGAGGGACCCCAGAGGACATCATCCAGAACTTCAGTACCAGGAAAGTCAATATCATTTATACATTTAGAACATTTTTCTTTCTTTTGTTAGATCAATTGTAAAATCAATTTCATTCAGATGCCTATAAAAACAGAGACTCTAAGTTAATAAAAACTTCAATATTGTGATAATCTGTAGAACAAGTATAAGTTAATTAACAAGTAATAGATAAGAAGTAGAGTATATAAAAAGCGCTATACAAATCTTAATATTAAATGACTTAAGAAACTTATACTGCAGTATACGTGAAACCAATCACAAAGTAAATAAAAAGCACGTAGAACAAGATTCACAGCTAATTTATTTAAGAGTATTTTTAAAAGCATTCTGAAATAGTAAAATCAATATTAAAATCTTGAAAAATCATTAATTAAATTATTAAAATAATTAACTTTTAAAGTAATAAGGAACAAGTTCATATAAAATCGTAATTATAAGCTTTCCTTCTGAAAGCTAATATTCTTTCTAAAAACATTGATCAAACTACTCATTACTCTTTAGTGCGTAAGAATTACATTAGATATAAGTTTTTCATTTTATGTGCTATTAGAATAATAAACCCCAGTTTTATACCCGACACTGTTTTGTTATTGCTGTACTCCAAAATCTACCAACATCACAAAACTATTCACAATAATAATAACGATTTACTTTGTGCTTATACTTTTGAAATAATCTACTTGCGAATTCAAATCACAAATTCCTACGGCCCTAGTCGGAAGAAGAAGACGCAAGAACGCACAGCAGGTAGGTCTATAACATAATAGTAAAGTTACTACTATAACGTACACTATAATAGTAAAGTTATAACTGTTGCCCTGAACTTGGGGCTTCCCGAAGTTAACACGAAGTTAGATTAGTTATAGTATATAGTACACACTTTATTATTATTTGTAACCCACTTCCCTAATGTACATAGATTTTTTACTTACTTGCAAAAATTAGCGAGCGTTGTCCACACACACACGTACCCTTAAATGACAGACGTTGTGTATACTGAAGGTTCGTGCGCTTAAATTCAGCTATACCTAAAATATATCTTCGATTAGAAGTGTAATATAAAAGTACAGTGAGAATAAATTTCAGAAATTGTAACAGACACTGACATAGTAATTTGACCACACACATATTTATTTTGTACGAGTCATGTATTAAATTCAATAAATAATGCACTTGATAATGTTTTCATGTGAATAATTTTACGTTTAAATAAAATAAAATCTGTACACACAATAAATTATGTTCACATATTAACGTATTAAAATGTTTCATGTACACTTACCACAATAGCGAGCGTTGTCCACAAACACACACACGTACCCTTAAATGACAGACGTTGTGTGTACTGAAGGCTCGTACGCTTACACACACACGCGCGCGCGCGCGCACACACACACGCACACACTTAGCGATGATATAAAATACTATGAGAATAAATTATTAACGTATTCAAATTTTTCATGTACACTTACCAAAATAGCGAGCGTTGTCCACACACACACACACACACACACACACACACACTTAACGATGATATAAAATACTATGAGAATAAATTATTGAAATTGTAGCAGACACTAACACATCAAGTACTGTTTTGGAAATTATACGCTTATAACTACAATCTGCCGTTAAATAACATACACTTGATAATGTATTCAAATCTTTTACTCACCTCTTAAAAATGCTGTTGTACACAATGATCGATTTCACAATGAGTGCGTCGTATCAAGTACACGAAGACTATTACAATGAGAAATTGTGACGGCTCTTCTCTGTATATATATATATATATATATATATATATATATATATATATATAGATGTATTATACAAAGGTAGTGGGGCGGCTTCTGCGTCCGTTTTGGGAGTAATTACTTTCTAAATCCATAAGTAGCGCGACTTACTGACGGCGCTACGGTTAATTACTATTTTTGGTGTATATAAATTTCTAAATCGCGGTCAATGACCGCCATGTGTCAAAATTAGAAAGTAGGACGCAACGAGGTAGACGATAAATATATTTCCTGGTGATGACATTTAGTATCGCTAATTACAACGCTGAATATAAATTTCTAAAACCAGTGTAAAGTCGTGTCAATGACCTCTTGCATTACAATGATCGGTAAACTATATTTTAAGTTTGTGTGTACACAGGTTGTATCTTGCAATCACGAAAATTATTATTTAAAGTGATAATTGTTTTTATTAAAATCTTACAATGACGAAATATCATTATTTCATATTATATTTATTTTATATCATTGTTTACGATATATATATTTAATTAATGCAAAATGAATTTTTAAAATTACAATGGTCTGTAAACCATATTTAAGTTTGTGTACAGTGACACCGTCTACGATTTGAATAAGGGAATTTCTGTTGACGTTTGCAGCTCGAGTGGGAGATAGTTACTTACATTCAAATGTTAGAGCGAGAGAGAGAGTGAGAGCGAGAGACACAACAGTAATACAGTAAATGTGTATAAGTGTGTGAGCAGTGTGAACACTGTCCGACAGCGATTTGTATGTGCACGCACAACATTTGAAAATACTTATTTCAGAGGAGTTTTTATGCGTAACACTTTACCACGCAGACCGCCTTGGAAGAACGAGAGCGCGGTTGTTAATCTGAACACTGCAGAAGGACCTGGTACGCACTATTGACAGATAGTTACTTACATTCAAATGTGTGTGTGAGAGAGAGAGAGAGAGAGAGAGAGAGAGAGAGAGAGAGAGAGAGAGAGAGAGAGAGAGAGAGAGAGAGAGAGAGAGACGTTACATAAACACGCAGAGAGAGAGATGCAACAGTAATCTACTAAATGTGTGTGTGTGTGTGAGAGAGAGAGGGAGCGAGGGAGGGAGAGAGATAGTTATTTACATTCAAATGTGTGTGAGAGAGAGAGAGAGAGAGAGAGAGAGAGAGAGAAAGTGAGAGCGAACGAGATAGTTACTTACATTCAAAGAGAGAATTGATAACATGATGTCACAGTAAAACCGATGGCGTAGAGAGAGAGAGAGAGAGAGAGAGAGAGAGTGAGAGAGAGAGAGATAGTTACTTACATTTAAATGTGTATGTGTGAGAGAGATAGAGAGAGGGGGAGAGAGAGTTGATATCGTAGTCGACAACAATCATATAATTTATAGTTTAATGTGTCTGCTCATATAGTTTGAATTTCCCACCACAGAAAAATGTTGCCAGACCTGATCTATACACTATAATATTACAAAAGTTGGTAACCCTGATTATACGTTTAATATACATTATAACACACACATCAAGTTTGAACCCCCACCCACCACCCACCAACCCCTGATTTGGAAATCAGCTTAATTAAAAAAAAAATAAAAAATTATATTCGCGGAAATTCGCGGATGCTGTTGTCTATTGAACCCCACCCCAACCCCCACCCCCTTGATATGCAAATCAACTTAATTAAAAAAAAATTAAAAATCAAATAAAAAAATTATATTCGCGGAAATTCGCGGATGCTGTGGTCCATTGGGATGCTGCGGTCCATTGGTGGGGGGGAAATCTTGGAGCGTGGGAACGGCGGCATCTCTTTGATCTAGAGCGTGGGAAAGGCGGCATCTCTTTGATTTGGTGGTGGTGGGGGAATAACGGTACTTTGGTCAGGAACCTTATTTTCCCCCTACTTTTACTTAACGCTAACCAGTGCCATTAATTACGTAATTTCCATTCGCGCATACGCTCACACACTCTCACCCAGTACATAATCTAGATTCCCCTTTGAGCTCATTTTATGTTTATTGCTTAAAGTTGCATGATTTTGATTGATTTATTTATAATTTGGTGTAACTTATTTCCCTTACGTAATCCTTGGATGTGCATCCATAAGAGGTCTCCTCGTGCACGCGCACTACATTGCGATCTCCTCATTTTCACTTTTCATTTGCTAGTTAAAACTGTCACTTCACCTTAAGTCTGTCACTGCATTTATCTTGTTATTCCAACTACTGGTTTCAGCTTAACTGTAAAATTCACATTTTTTGATGTGCAGAGTCAAGGATTTGTTAATTAAGTCGACTGCCGCGTCACATAATTTTTTATACTTGTCAAAATGTGAGAGCGAGAGAGAGAGTGAGAGCGAGAGACACACAACAGTAATACAGTACATGTGTATGAGTGTGTGAGCAGTGCGAACACTGTATAGTTCTTCACTAACCGCGCGCCAAGACTAGTGCGCGGTTTCGAGTTTAGACGCCTACTGCCTTTGTTCTCTACGCACCTGGCGAGAAGGAATTTTTAGACGTGACTTTTACGTGTGAACGTTGGCCCACACGTGCGCTCGTACGCATTAATACGCACCCTTGCTGGTAGTCTGCATTTTTGTACCTCACCGTACCAGTCACGGAGCTATAGTCAGTGACCAAAAATATACTCTTGTGAAATAAAAAATGAAAATCTTTAAATTATATACCCTCATCAGTTTGTACCATTACAATACCCCCTCAATGAGAGGTTTTATACCAAAGCATAAAAACTCTCTTTGACACTCTCATACTTCCTAAAGGGATCAGTCAGGATATGTCGCCACAACCCCCTTATGTTTTATTTAAAATCATGGTTACTTACCCCCTGGTCCAGTGACTGTGGCCGCACCTGAATGACCTTACTGGACTTCCCTTTTGAGATGCCAACACCTCAAGGCTAGGCAGGCACTTGACACCCCTGCTCTGACGCACAGGCCAGCACAGGACCGCCGCCACAGCATCACCCGACACTGAAACAACATATCAAAATATCAAATAGTGGCCTTGTTTAAATAGCATATCCCTAACTGATCTGGTTCCCCTTAGCTGTGTTGGTTTGCGTTAAGAAGCAATGGTTTTTCCTTAACTTCTAGCATATATATACAACGATACAACATTGAAAATATAATATAACTTGTGTTTGCGGAGCCCCACGATCTTGGACGCCATTTCTTATGACGATACAAAATGGCAAATTTAATATAATTTAAAGTTGTGATGCTCTACGTTGGAAGCGACATTTCTTATGCAACGTTACACATACATAAGTACAATTTATATTGGGTTTCAGGTGTATCTGCAATAAGAAATCTATGTAACTTGTAACGGTATTTCAAATTTATTTGATATTAATAAAATTGTGCACCTAGCACTTACTTCGACTTAAAACATTCGTTACTATATTGTTACTATGCCATAAGGCTTATGCTATATACATCCTTACTGACTAAATATTCTATTCTACTAATTATTGTATTAAAAAAAATCTCATTTCCCGACTACTCAGTCAATTAGAGTGTTTCAAAATGTCAGTGTTTAAATCTTTTCTTATATATTGTAATGTAACTCAAAAATATCAATAGTTACTGAATTTATCTTTTGTTTCTCAGTACTGATTTATATCAAACGCTAATTTTTACTTTAATGCTTTGTATTCTTTTCATTTAAATACTAATTTGAGCTCTTGTTTACGTTAATCTTACTTCAATAACATCTATGATTTTAATTCTATATTTACAATAAACATTGGCTCTTACTTTTAAATAGAACAAGAATGTCTTTAATTGTCTTTGAGTTAATTATTCGAATAAGAGATAAATAAGTTGTTTATCACCTTATTGTCGTCAATCATAATCAATCATTGGATCCCTCTGTAATCGTCCTCGTCTCGAACTCCAGCATCACTTCCTCTTATCCAGCGTCGTCTCTCTCTTGTCCAGCGTCGTCTCCTTCTTGTCCAGCGTCGCCTCTCTCTTGTCCAGCGCCGACTTTCTCTCTGTCCAGTGTCATATCGCTCGTCTCCTCTTGTCCAGCGTCGACTCTTTCTCTGTCCAGCGTCGTATCGCTCTCTGGAACTTCTCCTCGTGCTGTTTCGGACGTCAGTTGATCTTCTTATGTGGATCTTCTTATGTAATTTTGTTACTACTTAAAAATTGTTTGTTTTACAATCCAGTTACATAACTGTATGTAACTGGAAGGATGAAACTATTTACAAAAATTTAAATATTCTGTGCGGACGGGCAGGAGCTCCCGCTGCACGCTGGGTGATTGAAGAAAGAGAACCACTGTATCGTGTGTGTCCTATTTATACCCATGTCTTGGTCAACACCTGCAGTTGTACGAAATCGACATGTCAGAAACTGTCTGTGGGTTCAGTTCCCCCACTCTTTGTCAATTTTGCTATTTCTTATATTTCTGCGAATTGCAGAGTTCTGTAAGTATACTCTTATACTCATCTTATAACTATTTTCACAACACATGTTCACTGTAATTTTGGACATTGCAACTTAACCCTTTCGATTTGTACACAGTTATTTCACTACTACACTTGTACGGTGTGTCTTTTTTACGTGTTTTCGTACACAGTATTTAGTAAATTTTATTACATTTTATTGTTTTTTTGGATTTTACTCCTTAATTATAGTTTATGAATAATTTCGGGAAAACAGTAATTATGCAATTATTCATCTTGGGGTGGTAAACTCACCTGCATAGACCTGCGTTCACACACACTATCAATATACTGGTGTACACACTTTCAGTTACATTTGTGTCAGTGTGCACGTCGATTCAGGTGGAAACACCTGTTCATATTTTTGTCTGAGCCAAGCTTGCAATCCCTGACATGGTTATTTCTAATACATTATTAATTATTTACAGTTTATTAGGAATATTTAAATTTTTATATTCAATGCTCAGTACATCACTTATTTGTACTGTCGCATTATCCCTCTGCTTGGTAATAAAAAAATTTAATAAATTTATTTATTAAATTTTTTTATTTTTTATTATAATTACAATGGTTTGAAACAAAATATAACAAATAATAAAGAATAATATTCGTCATTTCACCCTTAATTGGAGTGTATACAAATGTCTTACCTCCCCTCTTCACACGCTCACTGCGCGTGACCTTGTAGTAGGGTGGCTTTAACAAACAGCAGATCTGACTGGTGTCATTGACCTCGTTGTTTTTATGTGTAGAACTTCCTAAATGACGTTGCGTGGAATTTACCAATTTCCTTCTTCTGTATCTCATCATATACGATGAAAGTGTGTTGTCCTACTCGCTGTCTTAACGTATACGGTCCATTATAAAGTCTGAAGAATTTCTTCGCCGTATTATCACTCCGTTTTCCCACTGGATTAGCTTTGAGTAGTACACTTTCTCCCACTTTGAATTGTTGTAGCTTGTGAATTAGGTTAAATCTCTCTACTCTCTTGTTACCTCTTTCTATTATCCGTTGCTTTGCGTATTCAATTTTCACACTTATTGGTACAGGTACATTCTGGTTATTAGGTTTGTTTATATACTTAGTCCAAAATCTGTTTCGCTTCTTATCTTCTTCCAATTCCATTGGAGTATATCCTGTTGCTTCACTTTGATGGCTTTTTCATGAAATGGTAAATATTCTGCCCATTTATTATTTTGATCATGGCAGTATATTCGTAAATATTTACCTAATTCTTTGTTAACTCTCTCAGCAAGGTTTCCTTGAGGATGTCTTATGGATGTGAGTACAGGTTGTATTCCATTTTCCCTTAACGTCCTTTCCCATTTTTCACTTTGGAATTGTACACCTTGATCACTGAGTACCTTCTTCATTTTTCCATATCACGGAATATATTTCTGCAGTAGTATCTTTAGAACAACTTTGGTTGTGGGTCGTATAATTGGGTACAGTCGAACTTGGTACCAAAATCGGTACTTGGAAAACACATCGATACATACCATTATGTGCTTCACACCTCGACTTGATCGTGGTAGTGGTCCCAGAAAATCCACTGCAATTATCTCTCCCTTGTTCCCCTTCTGGATGCTCTGTATTTCTACGTATGTGTGTAAATTCGGTCCTTTCGCCGTTTGGCACTCATAACACTTCTTTACCTCCTTCTTTATTTTTCGATACATATTATTAATCGTAAAATCCTCTCGTAGACTCAGATAACATTTCTTAATTATACTCTCTTATATTATTATTAATAATTACTAATAATATTATTTTTTTCATTTAATAATAATTATTTATTTTCGTGTATTGAGTTCTGAATTGCCGTGTCGTTAGAACTGACACCCCTCTTATTATAACAATTGGTTGTTGTACACAGGAAATTCATTGTGCTCACCGTGTGAACGTTTGTTTTGATCGTATAAGTCACCTGTTCGTCACTGCGTAGAATTGTTGCTCCCTTTATCGTGTGATCCTCTTGTCTATAGGGTGAAAACTTTATTCTCCCTCTCTTTCTCTCGTAACGGTCGCATTCCATCGAAACAGTTTGCTCATGGCCCATATAAACAGTTGAACCTATTTTCGTGCGTCTTTTATGATAATATTCATCGTAATTACTATAATTATAGTTATAATTGTCGTTCACTTTATATTTCTCGTGCTTATACCTACCGTCATATTTACCACAATTTTGTGTAGTGTTTCGTCTAGATAATTTACTACGTTCCTTGTTAGGCCTACAGTGATATTTATCTCTGTAAGTGTGGTATCTTAAGTGTTTCACATGTGTCATCTTGTGTGACTTACTATTGTGTGTATGTCTCACACTTGGGATATCGCTATTAATAAGGTACGTTTTATTAACCTTAATTTGCTTCTCTTCCTTAATGTTAATTACTTTATAATTATCGTTAGTAATTACACACGTATTTTCAACTACTATGAATTCTTCACATATTATCTTTTCACATATTAGCTCCGTTTGTTTATTAATTATTCCACAGACATTTTCTGCGATCGTGTCAATACGTAAATTTGTATTAACAATTTTTTCTGTTAACTGTGCAGTACCGTCTATTATACTTTGTTTTATTTCAAAATTATCAATTTTTAACTCTTCTAGACTCTCCGTAATTTTTATGGTGTCTCGTCTAAAATTTTCAGTTTGTTCTTCTAAATGTTTCTTATTAGATTCTTTTAATTCGTCTATTCTAGCATTTAAATTTTATGTCTGTTTATTTAAATTTTCTGTCTGTTTTGTGCTTAATTCATCGACCCAGGCACGCATCATCGTCTGGAATGCCTCTTCGTATAAATTTCCTGTAGTCGTCATGTTGAAGTATTATTAAAATATATTTAGTAGTAATTCTTTAACAATTATTATTGATAACCTTCCCTACTTATTTATTTATTTCTTTATTTTTATTAATAGTTATTATTAATACTCATTACAGTTACACCTGTTACATAGACAAAAAATATTATTTCTGGGCGCCAGCTGTGTGATTACACAACAATTAACATTACATTCCGTTACTGTTTAATATAAATAATTATTACATCTAATACATTTTTCATTTAACACATTCTTATATGTTAGAGCAACCCTAGGGGAGACTCGCCCAGTACCGGACACCTTAGCTTTTTTGAAAATAAAAATTTTTTAAAGGAATGTAGGGGAATGAAAATGCAGCAGTCGTGAAGCTTAAATGTTTTTTTATTAGAAAAAATTAACATATCTGCTAATAGCAAAATGTTTAATAATAAAATAAACAAAACAAATTGTGTCTGTAAATGGCCATTTTAAAAAGTATGCGCCCAGTACCGGATACTATGAAATTTTCAAAATTATTGTTAAAATATACTGTTATTTTGCTTAATACATGGTTAATCTAAGTAAGTAAGAAGTAATTATAATAAAAACCAACATATTAGCAGCCAAAACGAAATTTACATGTAAATAAACTAAGAACAATTGTCACATTTATTATACAGGAGATTTTCTTGATCAGTGCAAGCAACATGTGCCCACCCTTTGCAAGAGGTGCACTGAAACCAATCTTCATCAGTTGTCTCGTTGCAAGCTATGCACTCAGTAAGACCATCCGGTTCGTCGGTGTCCATTTCTGTTGTTATTTTATTCAGGACAACTTTCTTAAAGTGAAGTTTTCTTTTGACAGAAATCCTCTTGTATTCGTTTTCACGCTTAGGCTGTTTCACTTTTTTGGTTGTGCTGAGCCACCACACTTTAATTTTTTTGATTTTCTCATTGCTACTTCCTTCATGTTCTCTTCAGATTTCTTAACTTTCTCCTCCAAATGTGCTTTGTACGGACTTCCAGTTAAAATTTCACTTTTTTCACTTCTTCTCTTCCTCTGACTAATTTTTTTCCTAGCCTCACCTGTAATAGGAGAAATTTCTGCAGTCACACGTTGGAATAAAGGGGACATGAAGCTTTTAGGCCGACCAAAAGAGTGAGAAGTGCTAGGAGTAGCCAGAGATGTTTGGGTAGGCCTAGCTTCCATTGTGGAAACACCTGAAGTTGACACCATGCCTGGACAGGGCGGGAAGGTAGGCCTAGACGCTAAGGTTGAACATGAAGGCACTACTTCAGACGATGAGGTTGAACAAGAAGGGACGGCGTTCTCTTTGCAGGCACTGATTCTTCAGAATCATGGGGGAGGGGCCAGAAACTGTGGGTCTTACGAGAACTTCACTATCTGAAGTAAAATGAGTTGCAGCAATGTAGTCCAAATCTGAAAATATGCCCTTGTTCAACGGATAGAGCCCAGTACAGGCGAAACCAAACTTTGCAAGCTCCATCCTGCAGACTGCCATAAATGCTGTGTTCACCAAACTCGCAATATCCCTTTGAGCTATCTTCAGAGGACGGTATTTTTGCATCCACCTTGCACAGGCTTCGTTGTAAGCAGCTTTAAATGGTCTCATTATTGTACGGTCGAGTGGCTGTAGTTTGTGCGTGGTATGGGGAGGGAGGCTTATCATGTGCACGTTATGTTCTCTTGCATACAGTATTACTTTCAGTTCCTTGTGGGAACTGTGGCCATCCAAAATTATAAGAGCAGGGCTCTCCTTTGTTGGGTTGACACGGGTAACAAACATCTTGAGCCAGAGCAAAAATGAGTTACAAGTGATCCACCCACTTTTTTCACAAGCAAAAATACTTCCATCTGGTGCATCTTTTTTCAACTCCTCGGCCAGTTTCTTCCTTCCAAATACAAATAAAGGGGGTACGAACGTGTCACCTGTAGCATTGATTGATAGCAACACTGTAACGTTCCTCCCTCTTTCTCCCGACGTGATTTTACTAACCTGCTTCTTTCCTTTTTGTGATAAAACCATTGTAGCATTTTCATGAACAACTCACACACCTGTTTCGTCGCAGTTGAATATTTTGGAGGGAGAGAACTTAAACTTTGCTGAAATGGCTTCATACTTGTTAAAAAACAAGTCAACCTGTTCTTTGTTGAAACCAACAGCCCTCTGAATACTAGTTGATTGTGGTTTCCGCAATGTGATGTCAGGATGGTGGCTCAAAAATTCATAATAAAACTTGTCACCTGCTTCCCTCTTTTCTTTGTTGAATTGGTGGGGAATTTTAAGGTGTTCCGCCATTTCGAACACAAATCTTAGAAACTCTTTTTTGTTAAGTGGCATCATTCTGTTATCAAGATCTTTAAGATGGTAAACCAAATGCGATTCTAACTCATCAGAAAAAGTCGGCTTGAAGCGTCCGAGCTGGGGCCTTAAATCTACAGTCCTACCATCTTTCAGAAGTTTTATCCTGTCAGACAAAGTGCTTTCTGGTACCTCAAAATGAAATGAAGCCTCGCTTATCCCCATTTTATTAGACATAACCTGCTCAACAGCCATTTTCATAGCATCTTCGGACCAATTGCCCTTCTTCTTTTCATTGCCCATGGCGAGGATTGGGCCTGTAAAGAAAAAAAGTATTTGTAGTGTTTTATGTCATAACACCAACATTTGCTACTGTCCGGTACTGGGAAAACACTAAGTGTCCGGTCCTGGGCGAATGAGGTTGGAAAAGCTTTTAAATTCCTAACTGTAAACTAACGTAATAAACTAAAATACACTAACTGCTTTCTACTCTCTATGAAAGTGGGGTTCACATAAAAAATAGTTAATCTCATTCTACTCACCAAGACTCACAGAACAGTGGATGAAAAGTTTCGGCGGGAAGCAGCCAACCGCACATAAACACTTCACTCACTCACTACTCTGACACGACTGGCGCGAGAGGTCGCTAAACTCTACTACGATGTTGAATGACAAAGAGCTTTGTGCGCAATAGTTCATCTATCTGCCATCTAGCGGCAATTTGTATAAACACCCTCCGGCCGGTACTGGGAAGTGTCCGGTACTGTGCGGGCCTCCCCTATAGCTACATAAAAAATTTTAATAGTTAAATGGTGGGGATCGGGCCTTACGTTCATGGGCTACAATTTATGTAACAAATTTTTGTACATAAATTTAGGCATGTCGTGCCCCACGTCCAGGGCGACATTTCTTACGCAAGGATACAACATTGCAAATATAATTTGTGTTTGCGGAGCCCCACGATCTTGGACGCCATTTCTCATGACGGTACAAAATGGCAAATTTAATATTATTTAAATTTGTGCTGCTCCACGTTGGAAGCGACATTTCTTATGCAACGTTACATATACGTAAGTACAATTTATATTGGGTTTCAGGTGTATCTGCAATAAGAACTCTATGTAACTTGTAACGGTATTTCAAATTTATTTGATATTAATAAAATTGTGCACCTGGCACTTACTTCGACTTAAAACATTCGTTACTATATTGTTACTATGCCGTAAGGATTATGCTATATACATCCTTACTGACTAAATATTCTATTCTACTAATTATTGTATTAAAAAAAATCTCATTTCCCGACTACTCGGTCAATTAGTGTGTTTCAAAATATCAATGTTTAAATCTTTTCTTATATATTGTAATGTAACTCAAAAATATCAATAGTTACTGAATTTATCTTTCGTTTCTCAGTACTGATTTATATCAAACGCTAATGTTTACTTGAATGCTTTGTATTCTTTTCATTTCAATACTAATTTGAGCTCTTGTTTACGTTAATCTTACTTCAATAACATCTATGATTTTAATTCTATATTTACAATAAACATTGGCTCTTACTTTTAAATAGAACAAGAATGTCTTTAATTGTCTTTGAGTTAATTATTCGATTAAGAGATAAATAAGTTGTTTATCACCTTATTGTCGTCAATCATACTCAATCATTGGATCCCTCTGTAATCGTCCTCGTCTCGAACTCCAACATCACTTCCTCTTATCCAGCGTCGTCTCTCTCTTGTCCAGCGTCGTCTCCTTCTTGTCCAGCGTCGCCTCTCTCTTGTCCAGCGCCGACTTTCTCTCTGTCCAGTGTCATATCGCTCGTCTCCTCTTGTCCAGCGTCGACTCTTTCTCTGTCCAGCGTCGTATCGCTCTCTGGAACTTCTCCTCGTGCTGTTTCGGACGTCAGTTGATCTTCTTATGTGGATCTTCTTATGTAATTTTGTTACTACTTAAAAATTGTTTGTTTTACAATCCAGTTACATAACTGTATGTAACTGGAAGGATGAAACTATTTACAAAAATTTAAATATTCTGTGCGGACGGGCAGGAGCTCCCGCTGCACGCTGGGTGATTGAAGAAAGAGAACCACTGTATCGTGTGTGTCCTATTTATACCCATGTCTTGGTCAACACCTGCAGTTGTACGAAATCGACATGTCAGAAACTGTCTGTGGGTTCAGTTCCCCCACTCTTTGTCAATTTTGCTATTTCTTATATTTCTGGGAATGCAGAGTTCTGTAAGTATACTCTTATACTCATCTTATAACTATTTTCACAACACATGTTCACTGTAATTTTGGACATTGCAACTTAACCCTTTCGATTTGTACACAGTTATTTCACTACTACACTTGTACGGTGTGTCTTTTTTACGTGTTTTCGTACACAGTATTTAGTAAATTTTATTACATTTTATTGTTTTTTTGGATTTTACTCCTTAATTATAGTTTATGAATAATTTCGGGAAAACAGTAATTATGCAATTATTCATCTTGGGGTGGTAAACTCACCTGCATAGACCTGCGTTCACACACACTATCAATATACTGGTGTACACACTTTCAGTTACATTTGTGTCAGTGTGCACGTCGATTCAGGTGGAAACACCTGTTCATATTTTTGTCTGAGCCAAGCTTGCAATCCCTGACATGGTTATTTCTAATACATTATTAATTATTTACAGTTTATTAGGAATATTTAAATTTTTATATTCAATGCTCAGTACATCACTTATTTGTACTGTCGCATTATCCCTCTGCTTGGTAATAAAAAAATTTAATAAATTTATTTATTAAATTTTTTTATTTTTTATTATAATTACAATGGTTTGAAACAAAATATAACAAATAATAAAGAATAATATTCGTCATTTCACCCTTAATTGGAGTGTATACAAATGTCTTACCTCCCCCCCTCTCTTATGTCCCCTCTTCACACGCTCACTGCGCGTGACCTTGTAGTAGGGTGGCTTTAACAAACAGCAGATCTGACTGGTGTCATTGACCTCGTTGTTTTTATGTGTAGAACTTCCTAAATGACGTTGCGTGGAATTTACCAATTTCCTTCTTCTGTATCTCATCATATACGATGAAAGTGTGTTGTCCTACTCGCTGTCTTAACGTATACGGTCCATTATAAAGTCTGAAGAATTTCTTCGCCGTATTATCACTCCGTTTTCCCACTGGATTAGCTTTGAGTAGTACACTTTCTCCCACTTTGAATTGTTGTAGCTTGTGAATTAGGTTAAATCTCTCTACTCTCTTGTTACCTCTTTCTATTATCCGTTGCTTTGCGTATTCAATTTTCACACTTATTGGTACAGGTACATTCTGGTTATTAGGTTTGTTTATATACTTAGTCCAAAATCTGTTTCGCTTCTTATCTTCTTCCAATTCCATTGGAGTATATCCTGTTGCTTCACTTTGATGGCTTTTTCATGAAATGGTAAATATTCTGCCCATTTATTATTTTGATCATGGCAGTATATTCGTAAATATTTACCTAATTCTTTGTTAACTCTCTCAGCAAGGTTTCCTTGAGGATGTCTTATGGATGTGAGTACAGGTTGTATTCCATTTTCCCTTAACGTCCTTTCCCATTTTTCACTTTGGAATTGTACACCTTGATCACTGAGTACCTTCTTCATTTTTCCATATCACGGAATATATTTCTGCAGTAGTATCTTTAGAACAACTTTGGTTGTGGGTCGTATAATTGGGTACAGTCGAACTTGGTACCAAAATCGGTACTTGGAAAACACATCGATACATACCATTATGTGCTTCACACCTCGACTTGATCGTGGTAGTGGTCCCAGAAAATCCACTGCAATTATCTCTCCCTTGTTCCCCTTCTGGATGCTCTGTATTTCTACGTATGTGTGTAAATTCGGTCCTTTCGCCGTTTGGCACTCATAACACTTCTTTACCTCCTTCTTTATTTTTCGATACATATTATTAATCGTAAAATCCTCTCGTAGACTCAGATAACATTTCTTAATTATACTCTCTTATATTATTATTAATAATTACTAATAATATTATTTTTTTCATTTAATAATAATTATTTATTTTCGTGTATTGAGTTCTGAATTGCCGTGTCGTTAGAACTGACACCCCTCTTATTATAACAATTGGTTGTTGTACACAGGAAATTCATTGTGCTCACCGTGTGAACGTTTGTTTTGATCGTATAAGTCACCTGTTCGTCACTGCGTAGAATTGTTGCTCCCTTTATCGTGTGATCCTCTTGTCTATAGGGTGAAAACTTTATTCTCCCTCTCTTTCTCTCGTAACGGTCGCATTCCATCGAAACAGTTTGCTCATGGCCCATATAAACAGTTGAACCTATTTTCGTGCGTCTTTTATGATAATATTCATCGTAATTACTATAATTATAGTTATAATTGTCGTTCACTTTATATTTCTCGTGCTTATACCTACCGTCATATTTACCACAATTTTGTGTAGTGTTTCGTCTAGATAATTTACTACGTTCCTTGTTAGGCCTACAGTGATATTTATCTCTGTAAGTGTGGTATCTTAAGTGTTTCACATGTGTCATCTTGTGTGACTTACTATTGTGTGTATGTCTCACACTTGGGATATCGCTATTAATAAGGTACGTTTTATTAACCTTAATTTGCTTCTCTTCCTTAATGTTAATTACTTTATAATTATCGTTAGTAATTACACACGTATTTTCAACTACTATGAATTCTTCACATATTATCTTTTCACATATTAGCTCCGTTTGTTTATTAATTATTCCACAGACATTTTCTGCGATCGTGTCAATACGTAAATTTGTATTAACAATTTTTTCTGTTAACTGTGCAGTACCGTCTATTATACTTTGTTTTATTTCAAAATTATCAATTTTTAACTCTTCTAGACTCTCCGTAATTTTTATGGTGTCTCGTCTAAAATTTTCAGTTTGTTCTTCTAAATGTTTCTTATTAGATTCTTTTAATTCGTCTATTCTAGCATTTAAATTTTATGTCTGTTTATTTAAATTTTCTGTCTGTTTTGTGCTTAATTCATCGACCCAGGCACGCATCATCGTCTGGAATGCCTCTTCGTATAAATTTCCTGTAGTCGTCATGTTGAAGTATTATTAAAATATATTTAGTAGTAATTCTTTAACAATTATTATTGATAACCTTCCCTACTTATTTATTTATTTCTTTATTTTTATTAATAGTTATTATTAATACTCATTACAGTTACACCTGTTACATAGACAAAAAATATTATTTCTGGGCGCCAGCTGTGTGATTACACAACAATTAACATTACATTCCGTTACTGTTTAATATAAATAATTATTACATCTAATACATTTTTCATTTAACACATTCTTATATGTTAGAGCAACCCTAGGGGAGACTCGCCCAGTACCGGACACCTTAGCTTTTTTGAAAATAAAAATTTTTTAAAGGAATGTAGGGGAATGAAAATGCAGCAGTCGTGAAGCTTAAATGTTTTTTTATTAGAAAAAATTAACATATCTGCTAATAGCAAAATGTTTAATAATAAAATAAACAAAACAAATTGTGTCTGTAAATGGCCATTTTAAAAAGTATGCGCCCAGTACCGGATACTATGAAATTTTCAAAATTATTGTTAAAATATACTGTTATTTTGCTTAATACATGGTTAATCTAAGTAAGTAAGAAGTAATTATAATAAAAACCAACATATTAGCAGCCAAAACGAAATTTACATGTAAATAAACTAAGAACAATTGTCACATTTATTATACAGGAGATTTTCTTGATCAGTGCAAGCAACATGTGCCCACCCTTTGCAAGAGGTGCACTGAAACCAATCTTCATCAGTTGTCTCGTTGCAAGCTATGCACTCAGTAAGACCATCCGGTTCGTCGGTGTCCATTTCTGTTGTTATTTTATTCAGGACAACTTTCTTAAAGTGAAGTTTTCTTTTGACAGAAATCCTCTTGTATTCGTTTTCACGCTTAGGCTGTTTCACTTTTTTGGTTGTGCTGAGCCACCACACTTTAATTTTTTTGATTTTCTCATTGCTACTTCCTTCATGTTCTCTTCAGATTTCTTAACTTTCTCCTCCAAATGTGCTTTGTACGGACTTCCAGTTAAAATTTCACTTTTTTCACTTCTTCTCTTCCTCTGACTAATTTTTTTCCTAGCCTCACCTGTAATAGGAGAAATTTCTGCAGTCACACGTTGGAATAAAGGGGACATGAAGCTTTTAGGCCGACCAAAAGAGTGAGAAGTGCTAGGAGTAGCCAGAGATGTTTGGGTAGGCCTAGCTTCCATTGTGGAAACACCTGAAGTTGACACCATGCCTGGACAGGGCGGGAAGGTAGGCCTAGACGCTAAGGTTGAACATGAAGGCACTACTTCAGACGATGAGGTTGAACAAGAAGGGACGGCGTTCTCTTTGCAGGCACTGATTCTTCAGAATCATGGGGGAGGGGCCAGAAACTGTGGGTCTTACGAGAACTTCACTATCTGAAGTAAAATGAGTTGCAGCAATGTAGTCCAAATCTGAAAATATGCCCTTGTTCAACGGATAGAGCCCAGTACAGGCGAAACCAAACTTTGCAAGCTCCATCCTGCAGACTGCCATAAATGCTGTGTTCACCAAACTCGCAATATCCCTTTGAGCTATCTTCAGAGGACGGTATTTTTGCATCCACCTTGCACAGGCTTCGTTGTAAGCAGCTTTAAATGGTCTCATTATTGTACGGTCGAGTGGCTGTAGTTTGTGCGTGGTATGGGGAGGGAGGCTTATCATGTGCACGTTATGTTCTCTTGCATACAGTATTACTTTCAGTTCCTTGTGGGAACTGTGGCCATCCAAAATTATAAGAGCAGGGCTCTCCTTTGTTGGGTTGACACGGGTAACAAACATCTTGAGCCAGAGCAAAAATGAGTTACAAGTGATCCACCCACTTTTTTCACAAGCAAAAATACTTCCATCTGGTGCATCTTTTTTCAACTCCTCGGCCAGTTTCTTCCTTCCAAATACAAATAAAGGGGGTACGAACGTGTCACCTGTAGCATTGATTGATAGCAACACTGTAACGTTCCTCCCTCTTTCTCCCGACGTGATTTTACTAACCTGCTTCTTTCCTTTTTGTGATAAAACCATTGTAGCATTTTCATGAACAACTCACACACCTGTTTCGTCGCAGTTGAATATTTTGGAGGGAGAGAACTTAAACTTTGCTGAAATGGCTTCATACTTGTTAAAAAACAAGTCAACCTGTTCTTTGTTGAAACCAACAGCCCTCTGAATACTAGTTGATTGTGGTTTCCGCAATGTGATGTCAGGATGGTGGCTCAAAAATTCATAATAAAACTTGTCACCTGCTTCCCTCTTTTCTTTGTTGAATTGGTGGGGAATTTTAAGGTGTTCCGCCATTTCGAACACAAATCTTAGAAACTCTTTTTTGTTAAGTGGCATCATTCTGTTATCAAGATCTTTAAGATGGTAAACCAAATGCGATTCTAACTCATCAGAAAAAGTCGGCTTGAAGCGTCCGAGCTGGGGCCTTAAATCTACAGTCCTACCATCTTTCAGAAGTTTTATCCTGTCAGACAAAGTGCTTTCTGGTACCTCAAAATGAAATGAAGCCTCGCTTATCCCCATTTTATTAGACATAACCTGCTCAACAGCCATTTTCATAGCATCTTCGGACCAATTGCCCTTCTTCTTTTCATTGCCCATGGCGAGGATTGGGCCTGTAAAGAAAAAAAGTATTTGTAGTGTTTTATGTCATAACACCAACATTTGCTACTGTCCGGTACTGGGAAAACACTAAGTGTCCGGTCCTGGGCGAATGAGGTTGGAAAAGCTTTTAAATTCCTAACTGTAAACTAACGTAATAAACTAAAATACACTAACTGCTTTCTACTCTCTATGAAAGTGGGGTTCACATAAAAAATAGTTAATCTCATTCTACTCACCAAGACTCACAGAACAGTGGATGAAAAGTTTCGGCGGGAAGCAGCCAACCGCACATAAACACTTCACTCACTCACTACTCTGACACGACTGGCGCGAGAGGTCGCTAAACTCTACTACGATGTTGAATGACAAAGAGCTTTGTGCGCAATAGTTCATCTATCTGCCATCTAGCGGCAATTTGTATAAACACCCTCCGGCCGGTACTGGGAAGTGTCCGGTACTGTGCGGGCCTCCCCTATAGCTACATAAAAAATTTTAATAGTTAAATGGTGGGGATCGGGCCTTACGTTCATGGGCTACAATTTATGTAACAAATTTTTGTACATAAATTTAGGCATGTCGTGCCCCACGTCCAGGGCGACATTTCTTACGCAAGGATACAACATTGCAAATATAATTTGTGTTTGCGGAGCCCCACGATCTTGGACGCCATTTCTCATGACGGTACAAAATGGCAAATTTAATATTATTTAAATTTGTGCTGCTCCACGTTGGAAGCGACATTTCTTATGCAACGTTACATATACGTAAGTACAATTTATATTGGGTTTCAGGTGTATCTGCAATAAGAACTCTATGTAACTTGTAACGGTATTTCAAATTTATTTGATATTAATAAAATTGTGCACCTGGCACTTACTTCGACTTAAAACATTCGTTACTATATTGTTACTATGCCGTAAGGATTATGCTATATACATCCTTACTGACTAAATATTCTATTCTACTAATTATTGTATTAAAAAAAATCTCATTTCCCGACTACTCGGTCAATTAGTGTGTTTCAAAATATCAATGTTTAAATCTTTTCTTATATATTGTAATGTAACTCAAAAATATCAATAGTTACTGAATTTATCTTTCGTTTCTCAGTACTGATTTATATCAAACGCTAATGTTTACTTGAATGCTTTGTATTCTTTTCATTTCAATACTAATTTGAGCTCTTGTTTACGTTAATCTTACTTCAATAACATCTATGATTTTAATTCTATATTTACAATAAACATTGGCTCTTACTTTTAAATAGAACAAGAATGTCTTTAATTGTCTTTGAGTTAATTATTCGATTAAGAGATAAATAAGTTGTTTATCACCTTATTGTCGTCAATCATACTCAATCATTGGATCCCTCTGTAATCGTCCTCGTCTCGAACTCCAACATCACTTCCTCTTATCCAGCGTCGTCTCTCTCTTGTCCAGCGTCGTCTCCTTCTTGTCCAGCGTCGCCTCTCTCTTGTCCAGCGCCGACTTTCTCTCTGTCCAGTGTCATATCGCTCGTCTCCTCTTGTCCAGCGTCGACTCTTTCTCTGTCCAGCGTCGTATCGCTCTCTGGAACTTCTCCTCGTGCTGTTTCGGACGTCAGTTGATCTTCTTATGTGGATCTTCTTATGTAATTTTGTTACTACTTAAAAATTGTTTGTTTTACAATCCAGTTACATAACTGTATGTAACTGGAAGGATGAAACTATTTACAAAAATTTAAATATTCTGTGCGGACGGGCAGGAGCTCCCGCTGCACGCTGGGTGATTGAAGAAAGAGAACCACTGTATCGTGTGTGTCCTATTTATACCCATGTCTTGGTCAACACCTGCAGTTGTACGAAATCGACATGTCAGAAACTGTCTGTGGGTTCAGTTCCCCCACTCTTTGTCAATTTTG
The DNA here is from genome assembly GCA_034769895.1 of Magicicada septendecula. Taxonomy (NCBI): domain Eukaryota; kingdom Metazoa; phylum Arthropoda; class Insecta; order Hemiptera; family Cicadidae; genus Magicicada; species Magicicada septendecula. Next base: position 119,086,160 of record CM068370.1, read on the forward strand.
CTATTTCTTATATTTCTGGGAATGCAGAGTTCTGTAAGTATACTCTTATACTCATCTTATAACTATTTTCACAACACATGTTCACTGTAATTTTGGACATTGCAACTTAACCCTTTCGATTTGTACACAGTTATTTCACTACTACACTTGTACGGTGTGTCTTTTTTACGTGTTTTCGTACACAGTATTTAGTAAATTTTATTACATTTTATTGTTTTTTTGGATTTTACTCCTTAATTATAGTTTATGAATAATTTCGGGAAAACAGTAATTATGCAATTATTCATCTTGGGGTGGTAAACTCACCTGCATAGACCTGCGTTCACACACACTATCAATATACTGGTGTACACACTTTCAGTTACATTTGTGTCAGTGTGCACGTCGATTCAGGTGGAAACACCTGTTCATATTTTTGTCTGAGCCAAGCTTGCAATCCCTGACATGGTTATTTCTAATACATTATTAATTATTTACAGTTTATTAGGAATATTTAAATTTTTATATTCAATGCTCAGTACATCACTTATTTGTACTGTCGCATTATCCCTCTGCTTGGTAATAAAAAAATTTAATAAATTTATTTATTAAATTTTTTTATTTTTTATTATAATTACAATGGTTTGAAACAAAATATAACAAATAATAAAGAATAATATTCGTCATTTCACCCTTAATTGGAGTGTATACAAATGTCTTACCTCCCCTCTTCACACGCTCACTGCGCGTGACCTTGTAGTAGGGTGGCTTTAACAAACAGCAGATCTGACTGGTGTCATTGACCTCGTTGTTTTTATGTGTAGAACTTCCTAAATGACGTTGCGTGGAATTTACCAATTTCCTTCTTCTGTATCTCATCATATACGATGAAAGTGTGTTGTCCTACTCGCTGTCTTAACGTATACGGTCCATTATAAAGTCTGAAGAATTTCTTCGCCGTATTATCACTCCGTTTTCCCACTGGATTAGCTTTGAGTAGTACACTTTCTCCCACTTTGAATTGTTGTAGCTTGTGAATTAGGTTAAATCTCTCTACTCTCTTGTTACCTCTTTCTATTATCCGTTGCTTTGCGTATTCAATTTTCACACTTATTGGTACAGGTACATTCTGGTTATTAGGTTTGTTTATATACTTAGTCCAAAATCTGTTTCGCTTCTTATCTTCTTCCAATTCCATTGGAGTATATCCTGTTGCTTCACTATAATTTTCGTTGATGGCTTTTTCATGAAATGGTAAATATTCTGCCCATTTATTATTTTGATCATGGCAGTATATTCGTAAATATTTACCTAATTCTTTGTTAACTCTCTCAGCAAGGTTTCCTTGAGGATGTCTTATGGATGTGAGTACAGGTTGTATTCCATTTTCCCTTAACGTCCTTTCCCATTTTTCACTTTGGAATTGTACACCTTGATCACTGAGTACCTTCTTCATTTTTCCATATCACGGAATATATTTCTGCAGTAGTATCTTTAGAACAACTTTGGTTGTGGGTCGTATAATTGGGTACAGTCGAACTTGGTACCAAAATCGGTACTTGGAAAACACATCGATACATACCATTATGTGCTTCACACCTCGACTTGATCGTGGTAGTGGTCCCAGAAAATCCACTGCAATTAGCTCTCCCTTGTTCCCCTTCTGGATGCTCTGTATTTCTACGTATGTGTGTAAATTCGGTCCTTTCGCCGTTTGGCACTCATAACACTTCTTTACCTCCTTCTTTATTTTTCGATACATATTATTAATCGTAAAATCCTCTCGTAGACTCAGATAACATTTCTTAATTATACTCTCTTATATTATTATTAATAATTACTAATAATATTATTTTTTTCATTTAATAATAATTATTTATTTTCGTGTATTGAGTTCTGAATTGCCGTGTCGTTAGATCTGACACCCCTCTTATTATAACAATTGGTTGTTGTACACAGGAAATTCATTGTGCTCACCGTGTGAACGTTTGTTTTGATCGTATAAGTCACCTGTTCGTCACTGCGTAGAATTGTTGCTCCCTTTATCGTGTGATCCTCTTGTCTATAGGGTGAAAACTTTATTCTCCCTCTCTTTCTCTCGTAACGGTCGCATTCCATCGAAACAGTTTGCTCATGGCCCATATAAACAGTTGAACCTATTTTCGTGCGTCTTTTATGATAATATTCATCGTAATTACTATAATTATAGTTATAATTGTCGTTCACTTTATATTTCTCGTGCTTATACCTACCGTCATATTTACCACAATTTTGTGTAGTGTTTCGTCTAGATAATTTACTACGTTCCTTGTTAGGCCTACAGTGATATTTATCTCTGTAAGTGTGGTATCTTAAGTGTTTCACATGTGTCATCTTGTGTGACTTACTATTGTGTGTATGTCTCACACTTGGGATATCGCTATTAATAAGGTACGTTTTATTAACCTTAATTTGCTTCTCTTCCTTAATGTTAATTACTTTATAATTATCGTTAGTAATTACACACGTATTTTCAACTACTATGAATTCTTCACATATTATCTTTTCACATATTAGCTCCGTTTGTTTATTAATTATTCCACAGACATTTTCTGCGATCGTGTCAATACGTAAATTTGTATTAACAATTTTTTCTGTTAACTGTGCAGTACCGTCTATTATACTTTGTTTTATTTCAAAATTATCAATTTTTAACTCTTCTAGACTCTCCGTAATTTTTATGGTGTCTCGTCTAAAATTTTCAGTTTGTTCTTCTAAATGTTTCTTATTAGATTCTTTTAATTCGTCTATTCTAGCATTTAAATTTTATGTCTGTTTATTTAAATTTTCTGTCTGTTTTGTGCTTAATTCATCGACCCAGGCACGCATCATCGTCTGGAATGCCTCTTCGTATAAATTTCCTGTAGTCGTCATGTTGAAGTATTATTAAAATATATTTAGTAGTAATTCTTTAACAATTATTATTGATAACCTTCCCTACTTATTTATTTATTTCTTTATTTTTATTAATAGTTATTATTAATACTCATTACAGTTACACCTGTTACATAGACAAAAAATATTATTTCTGGGCGCCAGCTGTGTGATTACACAACAATTAACATTACATTCAGTTACTGTTTAATATAAATAATTATTACATCTAATACATTTTTCATTTAACACATTCTTATATGTTAGAGCAACCCTAGGGGAGACTCGCCCAGTACCGGACACCTTAGCTTTTTTGAAAATAAAAATTTTTTAAAGGAATGTAGGGGAATGAAAATGCAGCAGTCGTGAAGCTTAAATGTTTTTTTATTAGAAAAAATTAACATATCTGCTAATAGCAAAATGTTTAATAATAAAATAAACAAAACAAATTGTGTCTGTAAATGGCCATTTTAAAAAGTATGCGCCCAGTACCGGATACTATGAAATTTTCAAAATTATTGTTAAAATATACTGTTATTTTGCTTAATACATGGTTAATCTAAGTAAGTAAGAAGTAATTATAATAAAAACCAACATATTAGCAGCCAAAACGAAATTTATATGTAAATAAACTAAGAACAATTGTCACATTTATTATACAGGAGATTTTCTTGATCAGTGCAAGCAACATGTGCCCACCCTTTGCAAGAGGTGCACTGAAACCAATCTTCATCAGTTGTCTCGTTGCAAGCTATGCACTCAGTAAGACCATCCGGTTCGTCGGTGTCCATTTCTGTTGTTATTTTATTCAGGACAACTTTCTTAAAGTGAAGTTTTCTTTTGACAGAAATCCTCTTGTATTCGTTTTCACGCTTAGGCTGTTTCACTTTTTTGGTTGTGCTGAGCCACCACACTTTAATTTTTTTGATTTTCTCATTGCTACTTCCTTCATGTTCTCTTCAGATTTCTTAACTTTCTCCTCCAAATGTGCTTTGTACGGACTGCCAGTTAAAATTTCACTTTTTTCACTTCTTCTCTTCCTCTGACTAATTTTTTTCCTAGCCTCACCTGTAATAGGAGAAATTTCTGCAGTCACACGTTGGAATAAAGGGGACATGAAGCTTTTAGGCCGACCAAAAGAGTGAGAAGTGCTAGGAGTAGCCAGAGATGTTTGGGTAGGCCTAGCTTCCATTGTGGAAACACCTGAAGTTGACACCATGCCTGGACAGGGCGGGAAGGTAGGCCTAGACGCTAAGGTTGAACATGAAGGCACTACTTCAGACGATGAGGTTGAACAAGAAGGGACGGCGTTCTCTTTGCAGGCACTGATTCTTCAGAATCATGGGGGAGGGGCCAGAAACTGTGGGTCTTACGAGAACTTCACTATCTGAAGTAAAATGAGTTGCAGCAATGTAGTCCAAATCTGAAAATATGCCCTTGTTCAACGGATAGAGCCCAGTACAGGCGAAACCAAACTTTGCAAGCTCCATCCTGCAGACTGCCATAAATGCTGTGTTCACCAAACTCGCAATATCCCTTTGAGCTATCTTCAGAGGACGGTATTTTTGCATCCACCTTGCACAGGCTTCGTTGTAAGCAGCTTTAAATGGTCTCATTATTGTACGGTCGAGTGGCTGTAGTTTGTGCGTGGTATGGGGAGGGAGGCTTATCATGTGCACGTTATGTTCTCTTGCATACAGTATTACTTTCAGTTCCTTGTGGGAACTGTGGCCATCCAAAATTATAAGAGCAGGGCTCTCCTTTGTTGGGTTGACACGGGTAACAAACATCTTGAGCCAGAGCAAAAATGAGTTACAAGTGATCCACCCACTTTTTTCACAAGCAAAAATACTTCCATCTGGTGCATCTTTTTTCAACTCCTCGGCCAGTTTCTTCCTTCCAAATACAAATAAAGGGGGTACGAACGTGTCACCTGTAGCATTGATTGATAGCAACACTGTAACGTTCCTCCCTCTTTCTCCCGACGTGATTTTACTAACCTGCTTCTTTCCTTTTTGTGATAAAACCATTGTAGCATTTTCATGAACAACTCACACACCTGTTTCGTCGCAGTTGAATATTTTGGAGGGAGAGAACTTAAACTTTGCTGAAATGGCTTCATACTTGTTAAAAAACAAGTCAACCTGTTCTTTGTTGAAACCAACAGCCCTCTGAATACTAGTTGATTGTGGTTTCCGCAATGTGATGTCAGGATGGTGGCTCAAAAATTCATAATAAAACTTGTCACCTGCTTCCCTCTTTTCTTTGTTGAATTGGTGGGGAATTTTAAGGTGTTCCGCCATTTCGAACACAAATCTTAGAAACTCTTTTTTGTTAAGTGGCATCATTCTGTTATCAAGATCTTTAAGATGGTAAACCAAATGCGATTCTAACTCATCAGAAAAAGTCGGCTTGAAGCGTCCGAGCTGGGGCCTTAAATCTACAGTCCTACCATCTTTCAGAAGTTTTATCCTGTCAGACAAAGTGCTTTCTGGTACCTCAAAATGAAATGAAGCCTCGCTTATCCCCATTTTATTAGACATAACCTGCTCAACAGCCATTTTCATAGCATCTTCGGACCAATTGCCCTTCTTCTTTTCATTGCCCATGGCGAGGATTGGGCCTGTAAAGAAAAAAAGTATTTGTAGTGTTTTATGTCATAACACCAACATTTGCTACTGTCCGGTACTGGGAAAACACTAAGTGTCCGGTCCTGGGCGAATGAGGTTGGAAAAGCTTTTAAATTCCTAACTGTAAACTAACGTAATAAACTAAAATACACTAACTGCTTTCTACTCTCTATGAAAGTGGGGTTCACATAAAAAATAGTTAATCTCATTCTACTCACCAAGACTCACAGAACAGTGGATGAAAAGTTTCGGCGGGAAGCAGCCAACCGCACATAAACACTTCACTCACTCACTACTCTGACACGACTGGCGCGAGAGGTCGCTAAACTCTACTACGATGTTGAATGACAAAGAGCTTTGTGCGCAATAGTTCATCTATCTGCCATCTAGCGGCAATTTGTATAAACACCCTCCGGCCGGTACTGGGAAGTGTCCGGTACTGTGCGGGCCTCCCCTATAGCTACATAAAAAATTTTAATAGTTAAATGGTGGGGATCGGGCCTTACGTTCATGGGCTACAATTTATGTAACAAATTTTTGTACATAAATTTAGGCATGTCGTGCCCCACGTCCAGGGCGACATTTCTTACGCAAGGATACAACATTGCAAATATAATTTGTGTTTGCGGAGCCCCACGATCTTGGACGCCATTTCTCATGACGGTACAAAATGGCAAATTTAATATTATTTAAATTTGTGCTGCTCCACGTTGGAAGCGACATTTCTTATGCAACGTTACATATACGTAAGTACAATTTATATTGGGTTTCAGGTGTATCTGCAATAAGAACTCTATGTAACTTGTAACGGTATTTCAAATTTATTTGATATTAATAAAATTGTGCACCTGGCACTTACTTCGACTTAAAACATTCGTTACTATATTGTTACTATGCCGTAAGGATTATGCTATATACATCCTTACTGACTAAATATTCTATTCTACTAATTATTGTATTAAAAAAAATCTCATTTCCCGACTACTCGGTCAATTAGTGTGTTTCAAAATATCAATGTTTAAATCTTTTCTTATATATTGTAATGTAACTCAAAAATATCAATAGTTACTGAATTTATCTTTCGTTTCTCAGTACTGATTTATATCAAACGCTAATGTTTACTTGGATGCTTTGTATTCTTTTCATTTCAATACTAATTTGAGCTCTTGTTTACGTTAATCTTACTTCAATAACATCTATGATTTTAATTCTATATTTACAATAAACATTGGCTCTTACTTTTAAATAGAACAAGAATGTCTTTAATTGTCTTTGAGTTAATTATTCGATTAAGAGATAAATAAGTTGTTTATCACCTTATTGTCGTCAATCATACTCAATCATTGGATCCCTCTGTAATCGTCCTCGTCTCGAACTCCAACATCACTTCCTCTTATCCAGCGTCGTCTCTCTCTTGTCCAGCGTCGTCTCCTTCTTGTCCAGCGTCGCCTCTCTCTTGTCCAGCGCCGACTTTCTCTCTGTCCAGTGTCATATCGCTCGTCTCCTCTTGTCCAGCGTCGACTCTTTCTCTGTCCAGCGTCGTATCGCTCTCTGGAACTTCTCCTCGTGCTGTTTCGGACGTCAGTTGATCTTCTTATGTGGATCTTCTTATGTAATTTTGTTACTACTTAAAAATTGTTTGTTTTACAATCCAGTTACATAACTGTATGTAACTGGAAGGATGAAACTATTTACAAAAATTTAAATATTCTGTGCGGACGGGCAGGAGCTCCCGCTGCACGCTGGGTGATTGAAGAAAGAGAACCACTGTATCGTGTGTGTCCTATTTATACCCATGTCTTGGTCAACACCTGCAGTTGTACGAAATCGACATGTCAGAAACTGTCTGTGGGTTCAGTTCCCCCACTCTTTGTCAATTTTGCTATTTCTTATATTTCTGGGAATGCAGAGTTCTGTAAGTATACTCTTATACTCATCTTATAACTATTTTCACAACACATGTTCACTGTAATTTTGGACATTGCAACTTAACCCTTTCGATTTGTACACAGTTATTTCACTACTACACTTGTACGGTGTGTCTTTTTTACGTGTTTTCGTACACAGTATTTAGTAAATTTTATTACATTTTATTGTTTTTTTGGATTTTACTCCTTAATTATAGTTTATGAATAATTTCGGGAAAACAGTAATTATGCAATTATTCATCTTGGGGTGGTAAACTCACCTGCATAGACCTGCGTTCACACACACTATCAATATACTGGTGTACACACTTTCAGTTACATTTGTGTCAGTGTGCACGTCGATTCAGGTGGAAACACCTGTTCATATTTTTGTCTGAGCCAAGCTTGCAATCCCTGACATGGTTATTTCTAATACATTATTAATTATTTACAGTTTATTAGGAATATTTAAATTTTTATATTCAATGCTCAGTACATCACTTATTTGTACTGTCGCATTATCCCTCTGCTTGGTAATAAAAAAATTTAATAAATTTATTTATTAAATTTTTTTATTTTTTATTATAATTACAATGGTTTGAAACAAAATATAACAAATAATAAAGAATAATATTCGTCATTTCACCCTTAATTGGAGTGTATACAAATGTCTTACCTCCCCTCTTCACACGCTCACTGCGCGTGACCTTGTAGTAGGGTGGCTTTAACAAACAGCAGATCTGACTGGTGTCATTGACCTCGTTGTTTTTATGTGTAGAACTTCCTAAATGACGTTGCGTGGAATTTACCAATTTCCTTCTTCTGTATCTCATCATATACGATGAAAGTGTGTTGTCCTACTCGCTGTCTTAACGTATACGGTCCATTATAAAGTCTGAAGAATTTCTTCGCCGTATTATCACTCCGTTTTCCCACTGGATTAGCTTTGAGTAGTACACTTTCTCCCACTTTGAATTGTTGTAGCTTGTGAATTAGATTAAATCTCTCTACTCTCTTGTTACCTCTTTCTATTATCCGTTGCTTTGCGTATTCAATTTTCACACTTATTGGTACAGGTACATTCTGGTTATTAGGTTTGTTTATATACTTAGTCCAAAATCTGTTTCGCTTCTTATCTTCTTCCAATTCCATTGGAGTATATCCTGTTGCTTCACTATAATTTTCGTTGATGGCTTTTTCATGAAATGGTAAATATTCTGCCCATTTATTATTTTGATCATGGCAGTATATTCGTAAATATTTACCTAATTCTTTGTTAACTCTCTCAGCAAGGTTTCCTTGAGGATGTCTTATGGATGTGAGTACAGGTTGTATTCCATTTTCCCTTAACGTCCTTTCCCATTTTTCACTTTGGAATTGTACACCTTGATCACTGAGTACCTTCTTCATTTTTCCATATCACGGAATATATTTCTGCAGTAGTATCTTTAGAACAACTTTGGTTGTGGGTCGTATAATTGGGTACAGTCGAACTTGGTACCAAAATCGGTACTTGGAAAACACATCGATACATACCATTATGTGCTTCACACCTCGACTTGATCGTGGTAGTGGTCCCAGAAAATCCACTGCAATTAGCTCTCCCTTGTTCCCCTTCTGGATGCTCTGTATTTCTACGTATGTGTGTAAATTCGGTCCTTTCGCCGTTTGGCACTCATAACACTTCTTTACCTCCTTCTTTATTTTTCGATACATATTATTAATCGTAAAATCCTCTCGTAGACTCAGATAACATTTCTTAATTATACTCTCTTATATTATTATTAATAATTACTAATAATATTATTTTTTTCATTTAATAATAATTATTTATTTTCGTGTATTGAGTTCTGAATTGCCGTGTCGTTAGATCTGACACCCCTCTTATTATAACAATTGGTTGTTGTACACAGGAAATTCATTGTGCTCACCGTGTGAACGTTTGTTTTGATCGTATAAGTCACCTGTTCGTCACTGCGTAGAATTGTTGCTCCCTTTATCGTGTGATCCTCTTGTCTATAGGGTGAAAACTTTATTCTCCCTCTCTTTCTCTCGTAACGGTCGCATTCCATCGAAACAGTTTGCTCATGGCCCATATAAACAGTTGAACCTATTTTCGTGCGTCTTTTATGATAATATTCATCGTAATTACTATAATTATAGTTATAATTGTCGTTCACTTTATATTTCTCGTGCTTATACCTACCGTCATATTTACCACAATTTTGTGTAGTGTTTCGTCTAGATAATTTACTACGTTCCTTGTTAGGCCTACAGTGATATTTATCTCTGTAAGTGTGGTATCTTAAGTGTTTCACATGTGTCATCTTGTGTGACTTACTATTGTGTGTATGTCTCACACTTGGGATATCGCTATTAATAAGGTACGTTTTATTAACCTTAATTTGCTTCTCTTCCTTAATGTTAATTACTTTATAATTATCGTTAGTAATTACACACGTATTTTCAACTACTATGAATTCTTCACATATTATCTTTTCACATATTAGCTCCGTTTGTTTATTAATTATTCCACAGACATTTTCTGCGATCGTGTCAATACGTAAATTTGTATTAACAATTTTTTCTGTTAACTGTGCAGTACCGTCTATTATACTTTGTTTTATTTCAAAATTATCAATTTTTAACTCTTCTAGACTCTCCGTAATTTTTATGGTGTCTCGTCTAAAATTTTCAGTTTGTTCTTCTAAATGTTTCTTATTAGATTCTTTTAATTCGTCTATTCTAGCATTTAAATTTTATGTCTGTTTATTTAAATTTTCTGTCTGTTTTGTGCTTAATTCATCGACCCAGGCACGCATCATCGTCTGGAATGCCTCTTCGTATAAATTTCCTGTAGTCGTCATGTTGAAGTATTATTAAAATATATTTAGTAGTAATTCTTTAACAATTATTATTGATAACCTTCCCTACTTATTTATTTATTTCTTTATTTTTATTAATAGTTATTATTAATACTCATTACAGTTACACCTGTTACATAGACAAAAAATATTATTTCTGGGCGCCAGCTGTGTGATTACACAACAATTAACATTACATTCAGTTACTGTTTAATATAAATAATTATTACATCTAATACATTTTTCATTTAACACATTCTTATATGTTAGAGCAACCCTAGGGGAGACTCGCCCAGTACCGGACACCTTAGCTTTTTTGAAAATAAAAATTTTTTAAAGGAATGTAGGGGAATGAAAATGCAGCAGTCGTGAAGCTTAAATGTTTTTTTATTAGAAAAAATTAACATATCTGCTAATAGCAAAATGTTTAATAATAAAATAAACAAAACAAATTGTGTCTGTAAATGGCCATTTTAAAAAGTATGCGCCCAGTACCGGATACTATGAAATTTTCAAAATTATTGTTAAAATATACTGTTATTTTGCTTAATACATGGTTAATCTAAGTAAGTAAGAAGTAATTATAATAAAAACCAACATATTAGCAGCCAAAACGAAATTTATATGTAAATAAACTAAGAACAATTGTCACATTTATTATACAGGAGATTTTCTTGATCAGTGCAAGCAACATGTGCCCACCCTTTGCAAGAGGTGCACTGAAACCAATCTTCATCAGTTGTCTCGTTGCAAGCTATGCACTCAGTAAGACCATCCGGTTCGTCGGTGTCCATTTCTGTTGTTATTTTATTCAGGACAACTTTCTTAAAGTGAAGTTTTCTTTTGACAGAAATCCTCTTGTATTCGTTTTCACGCTTAGGCTGTTTCACTTTTTTGGTTGTGCTGAGCCACCACACTTTAATTTTTTTGATTTTCTCATTGCTACTTCCTTCATGTTCTCTTCAGATTTCTTAACTTTCTCCTCCAAATGTGCTTTGTACGGACTGCCAGTTAAAATTTCACTTTTTTCACTTCTTCTCTTCCTCTGACTAATTTTTTTCCTAGCCTCACCTGTAATAGGAGAAATTTCTGCAGTCACACGTTGGAATAAAGGGGACATGAAGCTTTTAGGCCGACCAAAAGAGTGAGAAGTGCTAGGAGTAGCCAGAGATGTTTGGGTAGGCCTAGCTTCCATTGTGGAAACACCTGAAGTTGACACCATGCCTGGACAGGGCGGGAAGGTAGACCTAGACGCTAAGGTTGAACATGAAGGCACTACTTCAGACGATGAGGTTGAACAAGAAGGGACGGCGTTCTCTTTGCAGGCACTGATTCTTCAGAATCATGGGGGAGGGGCCAGAAACTGTGGGTCTTACGAGAACTTCACTATCTGAAGTAAAATGAGTTGCAGCAATGTAGTCCAAATCTGAAAATATGCCCTTGTTCAACGGATAGAGCCCAGTACAGGCGAAACCAAACTTTGCAAGCTCCATCCTGCAGACTGCCATAAATGCTGTGTTCACCAAACTCGCAATATCCCTTTGAGCTATCTTCAGAGGACGGTATTTTTGCATCCACCTTGCACAGGCTTCGTTGTAAGCAGCTTTAAATGGTCTCATTATTGTACGGTCGAGTGGCTGTAGTTTGTGCGTGGTATGGGGAGGGAGGCTTATCATGTGCACGTTATGTTCTCTTGCATACAGTATTACTTTCAGTTCCTTGTGGGAACTGTGGCCATCCAAAATTATAAGAGCAGGGCTCTCCTTTGTTGGGTTGACACGGGTAACAAACATCTTGAGCCAGAGCAAAAATGAGTTACAAGTGATCCACCCACTTTTTTCACAAGCAAAAATACTTCCATCTGGTGCATCTTTTTTCAACTCCTCGGCCAGTTTCTTCCTTCCAAATACAAATAAAGGGGGTACGAACGTGTCACCTGTAGCATTGATTGATAGCAACACTGTAACGTTCCTCCCTCTTTCTCCCGACGTGATTTTACTAACCTGCTTCTTTCCTTTTTGTGATAAAACCATTGTAGCATTTTCATGAACAACTCACACACCTGTTTCGTCGCAGTTGAATATTTTGGAGGGAGAGAACTTAAACTTTGCTGAAATGGCTTCATACTTGTTAAAAAACAAGTCAACCTGTTCTTTGTTGAAACCAACAGCCCTCTGAATACTAGTTGATTGTGGTTTCCGCAATGTGATGTCAGGATGGTGGCTCAAAAATTCATAATAAAACTTGTCACCTGCTTCCCTCTTTTCTTTGTTGAATTGGTGGGGAATTTTAAGGTGTTCCGCCATTTCGAACACAAATCTTAGAAACTCTTTTTTGTTAAGTGGCATCATTCTGTTATCAAGATCTTTAAGATGGTAAACCAAATGCGATTCTAACTCATCAGAAAAAGTCGGCTTGAAGCGTCCGAGCTGGGGCCTTAAATCTACAGTCCTACCATCTTTCAGAAGTTTTATCCTGTCAGACAAAGTGCTTTCTGGTACCTCAAAATGAAATGAAGCCTCGCTTATCCCCATTTTATTAGACATAACCTGCTCAACAGCCATTTTCATAGCATCTTCGGACCAATTGCCCTTCTTCTTTTCATTGCCCATGGCGAGGATTGGGCCTGTAAAGAAAAAAAGTATTTGTAGTGTTTTATGTCATAACACCAACATTTGCTACTGTCCGGTACTGGGAAAACACTAAGTGTCCGGTCCTGGGCGAATGAGGTTGGAAAAGCTTTTAAATTCTAACTGTAAACTAACGTAATAAACTAAAATACACTAACTGCTTTCTACTCTCTATGAAAGTGGGTTCACATAAAAAATAGTTAATCTCATTCTACTCACCAAGACTCACAGAACAGTGGATGAAAAGTTTCGGCGGGAAGCAGCCAACCGCACATAAACACTTCACTCACTCACTACTCTGACACGACTGGCGCGAGAGGTCGCTAAACTCTACTACGATGTTGAATGACAAAGATCTTTGTGCGCAATAGTTCATCTATCTGCCATCTAGCGGCAATTTGTATAAACACCCTCCGGCCGGTACTGGAAGTGTCCGGTACTGTGCGGGCCTCCCCTATAGCTACATAAAAAATTTTAATAGTTAAATGGTGGGGATCGGGCCTTACGTTCATGGGCTACAATTTATGTAACAAATTTTTGTACATAAATTTAGGCATGTCGTGCCCCACGTCCAGGGCGACATTTCTTACGCAAGGATACAACATTGCAAATATAATTTGTGTTTGCGGAGCCCCACGATCTTGGACGCCATTTCTCATGACGGTACAAAATGGCAAATTTAATATTATTTAAATTTGTGCTGCTCCACGTTGGAAGCGACATTTCTTATGCAACGTTACATATACGTAAGTACAATTTATATTGGGTTTCAGGTGTATCTGCAATAAGAACTCTATGTAACTTGTAACGGTATTTCAAATTTATTTGATATTAATAAAATTGTGCACCTGGCACTTACTTCGACTTAAAACATTCGTTACTATATTGTTACTATGCCGTAAGGATTATGCTATATACATCCTTACTGACTAAATATTCTATTCTACTAATTATTGTATTAAAAAAAATCTCATTTCCCGACTACTCGGTCAATTAGTGTGTTTCAAAATATCAATGTTTAAATCTTTTCTTATATATTGTAATGTAACTCAAAAATATCAATAGTTACTGAATTTATCTTTCGTTTCTCAGTACTGATTTATATCAAACGCTAATGTTTACTTGAATGCTTTGTATTCTTTTCATTTCAATACTAATTTGAGCTCTTGTTTACGTTAATCTTACTTCAATAACATCTATGATTTTAATTCTATATTTACAATAAACATTGGCTCTTACTTTTAAATAGAACAAGAATGTCTTTAATTGTCTTTGAGTTAATTATTCGATTAAGAGATAAATAAGTTGTTTATCACCTTATTGTCGTCAATCATACTCAATCATTGGATCCCTCTGTAATCGTCCTCGTCTCGAACTCCAACATCACTTCCTCTTATCCAGCGTCGTCTCTCTCTTGTCCAGCGTCGTCTCCTTCTTGTCCAGCGTCGCCTCTCTCTTGTCCAGCGCCGACTTTCTCTCTGTCCAGTGTCATATCGCTCGTCTCCTCTTGTCCAGCGTCGACTCTTTCTCTGTCCAGCGTCGTATCGCTCTCTGGAACTTCTCCTCGTGCTGTTTCGGACGTCAGTTGATCTTCTTATGTGGATCTTCTTATGTAATTTTGTTACTACTTAAAAATTGTTTGTTTTACAATCCAGTTACATAACTGTATGTAACTGGAAGGATGAAACTATTTACAAAAATTTAAATATTCTGTGCGGACGGGCAGGAGCTCCCGCTGCACGCTGGGTGATTGAAGAAAGAGAACCACTGTATCGTGTGTGTCCTATTTATACCCATGTCTTGGTCAACACCTGCAGTTGTACGAAATCGACATGTCAGAAACTGTCTGTGGGTTCAGTTCCCCCACTCTTTGTCAATTTTGCTATTTCTTATATTTCTGGGAATGCAGAGTTCTGTAAGTATACTCTTATACTCATCTTATAACTATTTTCACAACACATGTTCACTGTAATTTTGGACATTGCAACTTAACCCTTTCGATTTGTACACAGTTATTTCACTACTACACTTGTACGGTGTGTCTTTTTTACGTGTTTTCGTACACAGTATTTAGTAAATTTTATTACATTTTATTGTTTTTTTGGATTTTACTCCTTAATTATAGTTTATGAATAATTTCGGGAAAACAGTAATTATGCAATTATTCATCTTGGGGTGGTAAACTCACCTGCATAGACCTGCGTTCACACACACTATCAATATACTGGTGTACACACTTTCAGTTACATTTGTGTCAGTGTGCACGTCGATTCAGGTGGAAACACCTGTTCATATTTTTGTCTGAGCCAAGCTTGCAATCCCTGACATGGTTATTTCTAATACATTATTAATTATTTACAGTTTA
Source organism: Magicicada septendecula (assembly GCA_034769895.1). Lineage (NCBI taxonomy): Eukaryota > Metazoa > Arthropoda > Insecta > Hemiptera > Cicadidae > Magicicada > Magicicada septendecula. Next base: position 119,101,448 of record CM068370.1, read on the forward strand.
TTAGGAATATTTAAATTTTTATATTCAATGCTCAGTACATCACTTATTTGTACTGTCGCATTATCCCTCTGCTTGGTAATAAAAAAATTTAATAAATTTATTTATTAAATTTTTTTATTTTTTATTATAATTACAATGGTTTGAAACAAAATATAACAAATAATAAAGAATAATATTCGTCATTTCACCCTTAATTGGAGTGTATACAAATGTCTTACCTCCCCTCTTCACACGCTCACTGCGCGTGACCTTGTAGTAGGGTGGCTTTAACAAACAGCAGATCTGACTGGTGTCATTGACCTCGTTGTTTTTATGTGTAGAACTTCCTAAATGACGTTGCGTGGAATTTACCAATTTCCTTCTTCTGTATCTCATCATATACGATGAAAGTGTGTTGTCCTACTCGCTGTCTTAACGTATACGGTCCATTATAAAGTCTGAAGAATTTCTTCGCCGTATTATCACTCCGTTTTCCCACTGGATTAGCTTTGAGTAGTACACTTTCTCCCACTTTGAATTGTTGTAGCTTGTGAATTAGGTTAAATCTCTCTACTCTCTTGTTACCTCTTTCTATTATCCGTTGCTTTGCGTATTCAATTTTCACACTTATTGGTACAGGTACATTCTGGTTATTAGGTTTGTTTATATACTTAGTCCAAAATCTGTTTCGCTTCTTATCTTCTTCCAATTCCATTGGAGTATATCCTGTTGCTTCACTATAATTTTCGTTGATGGCTTTTTCATGAAATGGTAAATATTCTGCCCATTTATTATTTTGATCATGGCAGTATATTCGTAAATATTTACCTAATTCTTTGTTAACTCTCTCAGCAAGGTTTCCTTGAGGATGTCTTATGGATGTGAGTACAGGTTGTATTCCATTTTCCCTTAACGTCCTTTCCCATTTTTCACTTTGGAATTGTACACCTTGATCACTGAGTACCTTCTTCATTTTTCCATATCACGGAATATATTTCTGCAGTAGTATCTTTAGAACAACTTTGGTTGTGGGTCGTATAATTGGGTACAGTCGAACTTGGTACCAAAATCGGTACTTGGAAAACACATCGATACATACCATTATGTGCTTCACACCTCGACTTGATCGTGGTAGTGGTCCCAGAAAATCCACTGCAATTAGCTCTCCCTTGTTCCCCTTCTGGATGCTCTGTATTTCTACGTATGTGTGTAAATTCGGTCCTTTCGCCGTTTGGCACTCATAACACTTCTTTACCTCCTTCTTTATTTTTCGATACATATTATTAATCGTAAAATCCTCTCGTAGACTCAGATAACATTTCTTAATTATACTCTCTTATATTATTATTAATAATTACTAATAATATTATTTTTTTCATTTAATAATAATTATTTATTTTCGTGTATTGAGTTCTGAATTGCCGTGTCGTTAGATCTGACACCCCTCTTATTATAACAATTGGTTGTTGTACACAGGAAATTCATTGTGCTCACCGTGTGAACGTTTGTTTTGATCGTATAAGTCACCTGTTCGTCACTGCGTAGAATTGTTGCTCCCTTTATCGTGTGATCCTCTTGTCTATAGGGTGAAAACTTTATTCTCCCTCTCTTTCTCTCGTAACGGTCGCATTCCATCGAAACAGTTTGCTCATGGCCCATATAAACAGTTGAACCTATTTTCGTGCGTCTTTTATGATAATATTCATCGTAATTACTATAATTATAGTTATAATTGTCGTTCACTTTATATTTCTCGTGCTTATACCTACCGTCATATTTACCACAATTTTGTGTAGTGTTTCGTCTAGATAATTTACTACGTTCCTTGTTAGGCCTACAGTGATATTTATCTCTGTAAGTGTGGTATCTTAAGTGTTTCACATGTGTCATCTTGTGTGACTTACTATTGTGTGTATGTCTCACACTTGGGATATCGCTATTAATAAGGTACGTTTTATTAACCTTAATTTGCTTCTCTTCCTTAATGTTAATTACTTTATAATTATCGTTAGTAATTACACACGTATTTTCAACTACTATGAATTCTTCACATATTATCTTTTCACATATTAGCTCCGTTTGTTTATTAATTATTCCACAGACATTTTCTGCGATCGTGTCAATACGTAAATTTGTATTAACAATTTTTTCTGTTAACTGTGCAGTACCGTCTATTATACTTTGTTTTATTTCAAAATTATCAATTTTTAACTCTTCTAGACTCTCCGTAATTTTTATGGTGTCTCGTCTAAAATTTTCAGTTTGTTCTTCTAAATGTTTCTTATTAGATTCTTTTAATTCGTCTATTCTAGCATTTAAATTTTATGTCTGTTTATTTAAATTTTCTGTCTGTTTTGTGCTTAATTCATCGACCCAGGCACGCATCATCGTCTGGAATGCCTCTTCGTATAAATTTCCTGTAGTCGTCATGTTGAAGTATTATTAAAATATATTTAGTAGTAATTCTTTAACAATTATTATTGATAACCTTCCCTACTTATTTATTTATTTCTTTATTTTTATTAATAGTTATTATTAATACTCATTACAGTTACACCTGTTACATAGACAAAAAATATTATTTCTGGGCGCCAGCTGTGTGATTACACAACAATTAACATTACATTCAGTTACTGTTTAATATAAATAATTATTACATCTAATACATTTTTCATTTAACACATTCTTATATGTTAGAGCAACCCTAGGGGAGACTCGCCCAGTACCGGACACCTTAGCTTTTTTGAAAATAAAAATTTTTTAAAGGAATGTAGGGGAATGAAAATGCAGCAGTCGTGAAGCTTAAATGTTTTTTTATTAGAAAAAATTAACATATCTGCTAATAGCAAAATGTTTAATAATAAAATAAACAAAACAAATTGTGTCTGTAAATGGCCATTTTAAAAAGTATGCGCCCAGTACCGGATACTATGAAATTTTCAAAATTATTGTTAAAATATACTGTTATTTTGCTTAATACATGGTTAATCTAAGTAAGTAAGAAGTAATTATAATAAAAACCAACATATTAGCAGCCAAAACGAAATTTATATGTAAATAAACTAAGAACAATTGTCACATTTATTATACAGGAGATTTTCTTGATCAGTGCAAGCAACATGTGCCCACCCTTTGCAAGAGGTGCACTGAAACCAATCTTCATCAGTTGTCTCGTTGCAAGCTATGCACTCAGTAAGACCATCCGGTTCGTCGGTGTCCATTTCTGTTGTTATTTTATTCAGGACAACTTTCTTAAAGTGAAGTTTTCTTTTGACAGAAATCCTCTTGTATTCGTTTTCACGCTTAGGCTGTTTCACTTTTTTGGTTGTGCTGAGCCACCACACTTTAATTTTTTTGATTTTCTCATTGCTACTTCCTTCATGTTCTCTTCAGATTTCTTAACTTTCTCCTCCAAATGTGCTTTGTACGGACTGCCAGTTAAAATTTCACTTTTTTCACTTCTTCTCTTCCTCTGACTAATTTTTTTCCTAGCCTCACCTGTAATAGGAGAAATTTCTGCAGTCACACGTTGGAATAAAGGGGACATGAAGCTTTTAGGCCGACCAAAAGAGTGAGAAGTGCTAGGAGTAGCCAGAGATGTTTGGGTAGGCCTAGCTTCCATTGTGGAAACACCTGAAGTTGACACCATGCCTGGACAGGGCGGGAAGGTAGGCCTAGACGCTAAGGTTGAACATGAAGGCACTACTTCAGACGATGAGGTTGAACAAGAAGGGACGGCGTTCTCTTTGCAGGCACTGATTCTTCAGAATCATGGGGGAGGGGCCAGAAACTGTGGGTCTTACGAGAACTTCACTATCTGAAGTAAAATGAGTTGCAGCAATGTAGTCCAAATCTGAAAATATGCCCTTGTTCAACGGATAGAGCCCAGTACAGGCGAAACCAAACTTTGCAAGCTCCATCCTGCAGACTGCCATAAATGCTGTGTTCACCAAACTCGCAATATCCCTTTGAGCTATCTTCAGAGGACGGTATTTTTGCATCCACCTTGCACAGGCTTCGTTGTAAGCAGCTTTAAATGGTCTCATTATTGTACGGTCGAGTGGCTGTAGTTTGTGCGTGGTATGGGGAGGGAGGCTTATCATGTGCACGTTATGTTCTCTTGCATACAGTATTACTTTCAGTTCCTTGTGGGAACTGTGGCCATCCAAAATTATAAGAGCAGGGCTCTCCTTTGTTGGGTTGACACGGGTAACAAACATCTTGAGCCAGAGCAAAAATGAGTTACAAGTGATCCACCCACTTTTTTCACAAGCAAAAATACTTCCATCTGGTGCATCTTTTTTCAACTCCTCGGCCAGTTTCTTCCTTCCAAATACAAATAAAGGGGGTACGAACGTGTCACCTGTAGCATTGATTGATAGCAACACTGTAACGTTCCTCCCTCTTTCTCCCGACGTGATTTTACTAACCTGCTTCTTTCCTTTTTGTGATAAAACCATTGTAGCATTTTCATGAACAACTCACACACCTGTTTCGTCGCAGTTGAATATTTTGGAGGGAGAGAACTTAAACTTTGCTGAAATGGCTTCATACTTGTTAAAAAACAAGTCAACCTGTTCTTTGTTGAAACCAACAGCCCTCTGAATACTAGTTGATTGTGGTTTCCGCAATGTGATGTCAGGATGGTGGCTCAAAAATTCATAATAAAACTTGTCACCTGCTTCCCTCTTTTCTTTGTTGAATTGGTGGGGAATTTTAAGGTGTTCCGCCATTTCGAACACAAATCTTAGAAACTCTTTTTTGTTAAGTGGCATCATTCTGTTATCAAGATCTTTAAGATGGTAAACCAAATGCGATTCTAACTCATCAGAAAAAGTCGGCTTGAAGCGTCCGAGCTGGGGCCTTAAATCTACAGTCCTACCATCTTTCAGAAGTTTTATCCTGTCAGACAAAGTGCTTTCTGGTACCTCAAAATGAAATGAAGCCTCGCTTATCCCCATTTTATTAGACATAACCTGCTCAACAGCCATTTTCATAGCATCTTCGGACCAATTGCCCTTCTTCTTTTCATTGCCCATGGCGAGGATTGGGCCTGTAAAGAAAAAAAGTATTTGTAGTGTTTTATGTCATAACACCAACATTTGCTACTGTCCGGTACTGGGAAAACACTAAGTGTCCGGTCCTGGGCGAATGAGGTTGGAAAAGCTTTTAAATTCCTAACTGTAAACTAACGTAATAAACTAAAATACACTAACTGCTTTCTACTCTCTATGAAAGTGGGGTTCACATAAAAAATAGTTAATCTCATTCTACTCACCAAGACTCACAGAACAGTGGATGAAAAGTTTCGGCGGGAAGCAGCCAACCGCACATAAACACTTCACTCACTCACTACTCTGACACGACTGGCGCGAGAGGTCGCTAAACTCTACTACGATGTTGAATGACAAAGAGCTTTGTGCGCAATAGTTCATCTATCTGCCATCTAGCGGCAATTTGTATAAACACCCTCCGGCCGGTACTGGGAAGTGTCCGGTACTGTGCGGGCCTCCCCTATAGCTACATAAAAAATTTTAATAGTTAAATGGTGGGGATCGGGCCTTACGTTCATGGGCTACAATTTATGTAACAAATTTTTGTACATAAATTTAGGCATGTCGTGCCCCACGTCCAGGGCGACATTTCTTACGCAAGGATACAACATTGCAAATATAATTTGTGTTTGCGGAGCCCCACGATCTTGGACGCCATTTCTCATGACGGTACAAAATGGCAAATTTAATATTATTTAAATTTGTGCTGCTCCACGTTGGAAGCGACATTTCTTATGCAACGTTACATATACGTAAGTACAATTTATATTGGGTTTCAGGTGTATCTGCAATAAGAACTCTATGTAACTTGTAACGGTATTTCAAATTTATTTGATATTAATAAAATTGTGCACCTGGCACTTACTTCGACTTAAAACATTCGTTACTATATTGTTACTATGCCGTAAGGATTATGCTATATACATCCTTACTGACTAAATATTCTATTCTACTAATTATTGTATTAAAAAAAATCTCATTTCCCGACTACTCGGTCAATTAGTGTGTTTCAAAATATCAATGTTTAAATCTTTTCTTATATATTGTAATGTAACTCAAAAATATCAATAGTTACTGAATTTATCTTTCGTTTCTCAGTACTGATTTATATCAAACGCTAATGTTTACTTGGATGCTTTGTATTCTTTTCATTTCAATACTAATTTGAGCTCTTGTTTACGTTAATCTTACTTCAATAACATCTATGATTTTAATTCTATATTTACAATAAACATTGGCTCTTACTTTTAAATAGAACAAGAATGTCTTTAATTGTCTTTGAGTTAATTATTCGATTAAGAGATAAATAAGTTGTTTATCACCTTATTGTCGTCAATCATACTCAATCATTGGATCCCTCTGTAATCGTCCTCGTCTCGAACTCCAACATCACTTCCTCTTATCCAGCGTCGTCTCTCTCTTGTCCAGCGTCGTCTCCTTCTTGTCCAGCGTCGCCTCTCTCTTGTCCAGCGCCGACTTTCTCTCTGTCCAGTGTCATATCGCTCGTCTCCTCTTGTCCAGCGTCGACTCTTTCTCTGTCCAGCGTCGTATCGCTCTCTGGAACTTCTCCTCGTGCTGTTTCGGACGTCAGTTGATCTTCTTATGTGGATCTTCTTATGTAATTTTGTTACTACTTAAAAATTGTTTGTTTTACAATCCAGTTACATAACTGTATGTAACTGGAAGGATGAAACTATTTACAAAAATTTAAATATTCTGTGCGGACGGGCAGGAGCTCCCGCTGCACGCTGGGTGATTGAAGAAAGAGAACCACTGTATCGTGTGTGTCCTATTTATACCCATGTCTTGGTCAACACCTGCAGTTGTACGAAATCGACATGTCAGAAACTGTCTGTGGGTTCAGTTCCCCCACTCTTTGTCAATTTTGCTATTTCTTATATTTCTGGGAATGCAGAGTTCTGTAAGTATACTCTTATACTCATCTTATAACTATTTTCACAACACATGTTCACTGTAATTTTGGACATTGCAACTTAACCCTTTCGATTTGTACACAGTTATTTCACTACTACACTTGTACGGTGTGTCTTTTTTACGTGTTTTCGTACACAGTATTTAGTAAATTTTATTACATTTTATTGTTTTTTTGGATTTTACTCCTTAATTATAGTTTATGAATAATTTCGGGAAAACAGTAATTATGCAATTATTCATCTTGGGGTGGTAAACTCACCTGCATAGACCTGCGTTCACACACACTATCAATATACTGGTGTACACACTTTCAGTTACATTTGTGTCAGTGTGCACGTCGATTCAGGTGGAAACACCTGTTCATATTTTTGTCTGAGCCAAGCTTGCAATCCCTGACATGGTTATTTCTAATACATTATTAATTATTTACAGTTTATTAGGAATATTTAAATTTTTATATTCAATGCTCAGTACATCACTTATTTGTACTGTCGCATTATCCCTCTGCTTGGTAATAAAAAAATTTAATAAATTTATTTATTAAATTTTTTTATTTTTTATTATAATTACAATGGTTTGAAACAAAATATAACAAATAATAAAGAATAATATTCGTCATTTCACCCTTAATTGGAGTGTATACAAATGTCTTACCTCCCCTCTTCACACGCTCACTGCGCGTGACCTTGTAGTAGGGTGGCTTTAACAAACAGCAGATCTGACTGGTGTCATTGACCTCGTTGTTTTTATGTGTAGAACTTCCTAAATGACGTTGCGTGGAATTTACCAATTTCCTTCTTCTGTATCTCATCATATACGATGAAAGTGTGTTGTCCTACTCGCTGTCTTAACGTATACGGTCCATTATAAAGTCTGAAGAATTTCTTCGCCGTATTATCACTCCGTTTTCCCACTGGATTAGCTTTGAGTAGTACACTTTCTCCCACTTTGAATTGTTGTAGCTTGTGAATTAGATTAAATCTCTCTACTCTCTTGTTACCTCTTTCTATTATCCGTTGCTTTGCGTATTCAATTTTCACACTTATTGGTACAGGTACATTCTGGTTATTAGGTTTGTTTATATACTTAGTCCAAAATCTGTTTCGCTTCTTATCTTCTTCCAATTCCATTGGAGTATATCCTGTTGCTTCACTATAATTTTCGTTGATGGCTTTTTCATGAAATGGTAAATATTCTGCCCATTTATTATTTTGATCATGGCAGTATATTCGTAAATATTTACCTAATTCTTTGTTAACTCTCTCAGCAAGGTTTCCTTGAGGATGTCTTATGGATGTGAGTACAGGTTGTATTCCATTTTCCCTTAACGTCCTTTCCCATTTTTCACTTTGGAATTGTACACCTTGATCACTGAGTACCTTCTTCATTTTTCCATATCACGGAATATATTTCTGCAGTAGTATCTTTAGAACAACTTTGGTTGTGGGTCGTATAATTGGGTACAGTCGAACTTGGTACCAAAATCGGTACTTGGAAAACACATCGATACATACCATTATGTGCTTCACACCTCGACTTGATCGTGGTAGTGGTCCCAGAAAATCCACTGCAATTAGCTCTCCCTTGTTCCCCTTCTGGATGCTCTGTATTTCTACGTATGTGTGTAAATTCGGTCCTTTCGCCGTTTGGCACTCATAACACTTCTTTACCTCCTTCTTTATTTTTCGATACATATTATTAATCGTAAAATCCTCTCGTAGACTCAGATAACATTTCTTAATTATACTCTCTTATATTATTATTAATAATTACTAATAATATTATTTTTTTCATTTAATAATAATTATTTATTTTCGTGTATTGAGTTCTGAATTGCCGTGTCGTTAGATCTGACACCCCTCTTATTATAACAATTGGTTGTTGTACACAGGAAATTCATTGTGCTCACCGTGTGAACGTTTGTTTTGATCGTATAAGTCACCTGTTCGTCACTGCGTAGAATTGTTGCTCCCTTTATCGTGTGATCCTCTTGTCTATAGGGTGAAAACTTTATTCTCCCTCTCTTTCTCTCGTAACGGTCGCATTCCATCGAAACAGTTTGCTCATGGCCCATATAAACAGTTGAACCTATTTTCGTGCGTCTTTTATGATAATATTCATCGTAATTACTATAATTATAGTTATAATTGTCGTTCACTTTATATTTCTCGTGCTTATACCTACCGTCATATTTACCACAATTTTGTGTAGTGTTTCGTCTAGATAATTTACTACGTTCCTTGTTAGGCCTACAGTGATATTTATCTCTGTAAGTGTGGTATCTTAAGTGTTTCACATGTGTCATCTTGTGTGACTTACTATTGTGTGTATGTCTCACACTTGGGATATCGCTATTAATAAGGTACGTTTTATTAACCTTAATTTGCTTCTCTTCCTTAATGTTAATTACTTTATAATTATCGTTAGTAATTACACACGTATTTTCAACTACTATGAATTCTTCACATATTATCTTTTCACATATTAGCTCCGTTTGTTTATTAATTATTCCACAGACATTTTCTGCGATCGTGTCAATACGTAAATTTGTATTAACAATTTTTTCTGTTAACTGTGCAGTACCGTCTATTATACTTTGTTTTATTTCAAAATTATCAATTTTTAACTCTTCTAGACTCTCCGTAATTTTTATGGTGTCTCGTCTAAAATTTTCAGTTTGTTCTTCTAAATGTTTCTTATTAGATTCTTTTAATTCGTCTATTCTAGCATTTAAATTTTATGTCTGTTTATTTAAATTTTCTGTCTGTTTTGTGCTTAATTCATCGACCCAGGCACGCATCATCGTCTGGAATGCCTCTTCGTATAAATTTCCTGTAGTCGTCATGTTGAAGTATTATTAAAATATATTTAGTAGTAATTCTTTAACAATTATTATTGATAACCTTCCCTACTTATTTATTTATTTCTTTATTTTTATTAATAGTTATTATTAATACTCATTACAGTTACACCTGTTACATAGACAAAAAATATTATTTCTGGGCGCCAGCTGTGTGATTACACAACAATTAACATTACATTCAGTTACTGTTTAATATAAATAATTATTACATCTAATACATTTTTCATTTAACACATTCTTATATGTTAGAGCAACCCTAGGGGAGACTCGCCCAGTACCGGACACCTTAGCTTTTTTGAAAATAAAAATTTTTTAAAGGAATGTAGGGGAATGAAAATGCAGCAGTCGTGAAGCTTAAATGTTTTTTTATTAGAAAAAATTAACATATCTGCTAATAGCAAAATGTTTAATAATAAAATAAACAAAACAAATTGTGTCTGTAAATGGCCATTTTAAAAAGTATGCGCCCAGTACCGGATACTATGAAATTTTCAAAATTATTGTTAAAATATACTGTTATTTTGCTTAATACATGGTTAATCTAAGTAAGTAAGAAGTAATTATAATAAAAACCAACATATTAGCAGCCAAAACGAAATTTATATGTAAATAAACTAAGAACAATTGTCACATTTATTATACAGGAGATTTTCTTGATCAGTGCAAGCAACATGTGCCCACCCTTTGCAAGAGGTGCACTGAAACCAATCTTCATCAGTTGTCTCGTTGCAAGCTATGCACTCAGTAAGACCATCCGGTTCGTCGGTGTCCATTTCTGTTGTTATTTTATTCAGGACAACTTTCTTAAAGTGAAGTTTTCTTTTGACAGAAATCCTCTTGTATTCGTTTTCACGCTTAGGCTGTTTCACTTTTTTGGTTGTGCTGAGCCACCACACTTTAATTTTTTTGATTTTCTCATTGCTACTTCCTTCATGTTCTCTTCAGATTTCTTAACTTTCTCCTCCAAATGTGCTTTGTACGGACTGCCAGTTAAAATTTCACTTTTTTCACTTCTTCTCTTCCTCTGACTAATTTTTTTCCTAGCCTCACCTGTAATAGGAGAAATTTCTGCAGTCACACGTTGGAATAAAGGGGACATGAAGCTTTTAGGCCGACCAAAAGAGTGAGAAGTGCTAGGAGTAGCCAGAGATGTTTGGGTAGGCCTAGCTTCCATTGTGGAAACACCTGAAGTTGACACCATGCCTGGACAGGGCGGGAAGGTAGACCTAGACGCTAAGGTTGAACATGAAGGCACTACTTCAGACGATGAGGTTGAACAAGAAGGGACGGCGTTCTCTTTGCAGGCACTGATTCTTCAGAATCATGGGGGAGGGGCCAGAAACTGTGGGTCTTACGAGAACTTCACTATCTGAAGTAAAATGAGTTGCAGCAATGTAGTCCAAATCTGAAAATATGCCCTTGTTCAACGGATAGAGCCCAGTACAGGCGAAACCAAACTTTGCAAGCTCCATCCTGCAGACTGCCATAAATGCTGTGTTCACCAAACTCGCAATATCCCTTTGAGCTATCTTCAGAGGACGGTATTTTTGCATCCACCTTGCACAGGCTTCGTTGTAAGCAGCTTTAAATGGTCTCATTATTGTACGGTCGAGTGGCTGTAGTTTGTGCGTGGTATGGGGAGGGAGGCTTATCATGTGCACGTTATGTTCTCTTGCATACAGTATTACTTTCAGTTCCTTGTGGGAACTGTGGCCATCCAAAATTATAAGAGCAGGGCTCTCCTTTGTTGGGTTGACACGGGTAACAAACATCTTGAGCCAGAGCAAAAATGAGTTACAAGTGATCCACCCACTTTTTTCACAAGCAAAAATACTTCCATCTGGTGCATCTTTTTTCAACTCCTCGGCCAGTTTCTTCCTTCCAAATACAAATAAAGGGGGTACGAACGTGTCACCTGTAGCATTGATTGATAGCAACACTGTAACGTTCCTCCCTCTTTCTCCCGACGTGATTTTACTAACCTGCTTCTTTCCTTTTTGTGATAAAACCATTGTAGCATTTTCATGAACAACTCACACACCTGTTTCGTCGCAGTTGAATATTTTGGAGGGAGAGAACTTAAACTTTGCTGAAATGGCTTCATACTTGTTAAAAAACAAGTCAACCTGTTCTTTGTTGAAACCAACAGCCCTCTGAATACTAGTTGATTGTGGTTTCCGCAATGTGATGTCAGGATGGTGGCTCAAAAATTCATAATAAAACTTGTCACCTGCTTCCCTCTTTTCTTTGTTGAATTGGTGGGGAATTTTAAGGTGTTCCGCCATTTCGAACACAAATCTTAGAAACTCTTTTTTGTTAAGTGGCATCATTCTGTTATCAAGATCTTTAAGATGGTAAACCAAATGCGATTCTAACTCATCAGAAAAAGTCGGCTTGAAGCGTCCGAGCTGGGGCCTTAAATCTACAGTCCTACCATCTTTCAGAAGTTTTATCCTGTCAGACAAAGTGCTTTCTGGTACCTCAAAATGAAATGAAGCCTCGCTTATCCCCATTTTATTAGACATAACCTGCTCAACAGCCATTTTCATAGCATCTTCGGACCAATTGCCCTTCTTCTTTTCATTGCCCATGGCGAGGATTGGGCCTGTAAAGAAAAAAAGTATTTGTAGTGTTTTATGTCATAACACCAACATTTGCTACTGTCCGGTACTGGGAAAACACTAAGTGTCCGGTCCTGGGCGAATGAGGTTGGAAAAGCTTTTAAATTCCTAACTGTAAACTAACGTAATAAACTAAAATACACTAACTGCTTTCTACTCTCTATGAAAGTGGGGTTCACATAAAAAATAGTTAATCTCATTCTACTCACCAAGACTCACAGAACAGTGGATGAAAAGTTTCGGCGGGAAGCAGCCAACCGCACATAAACACTTCACTCACTCACTACTCTGACACGACTGGCGCGAGAGGTCGCTAAACTCTACTACGATGTTGAATGACAAAGATCTTTGTGCGCAATAGTTCATCTATCTGCCATCTAGCGGCAATTTGTATAAACACCCTCCGGCCGGTACTGGGAAGTGTCCGGTACTGTGCGGGCCTCCCCTATAGCTACATAAAAAATTTTAATAGTTAAATGGTGGGGATCGGGCCTTACGTTCATGGGCTACAATTTATGTAACAAATTTTTGTACATAAATTTAGGCATGTCGTGCCCCACGTCCAGGGCGACATTTCTTACGCAAGGATACAACATTGCAAATATAATTTGTGTTTGCGGAGCCCCACGATCTTGGACGCCATTTCTCATGACGGTACAAAATGGCAAATTTAATATTATTTAAATTTGTGCTGCTCCACGTTGGAAGCGACATTTCTTATGCAACGTTACATATACGTAAGTACAATTTATATTGGGTTTCAGGTGTATCTGCAATAAGAACTCTATGTAACTTGTAACGGTATTTCAAATTTATTTGATATTAATAAAATTGTGCACCTGGCACTTACTTCGACTTAAAACATTCGTTACTATATTGTTACTATGCCGTAAGGATTATGCTATATACATCCTTACTGACTAAATATTCTATTCTACTAATTATTGTATTAAAAAAAATCTCATTTCCCGACTACTCGGTCAATTAGTGTGTTTCAAAATATCAATGTTTAAATCTTTTCTTATATATTGTAATGTAACTCAAAAATATCAATAGTTACTGAATTTATCTTTCGTTTCTCAGTACTGATTTATATCAAACGCTAATGTTTACTTGAATGCTTTGTATTCTTTTCATTTCAATACTAATTTGAGCTCTTGTTTACGTTAATCTTACTTCAATAACATCTATGATTTTAATTCTATATTTACAATAAACATTGGCTCTTACTTTTAAATAGAACAAGAATGTCTTTAATTGTCTTTGAGTTAATTATTCGATTAAGAGATAAATAAGTTGTTTATCACCTTATTGTCGTCAATCATACTCAATCATTGGATCCCTCTGTAATCGTCCTCGTCTCGAACTCCAACATCACTTCCTCTTATCCAGCGTCGTCTCTCTCTTGTCCAGCGTCGTCTCCTTCTTGTCCAGCGTCGCCTCTCTCTTGTCCAGCGCCGACTTTCTCTCTGTCCAGTGTCATATCGCTCGTCTCCTCTTGTCCAGCGTCGACTCTTTCTCTGTCCAGCGTCGTATCGCTCTCTGGAACTTCTCCTCGTGCTGTTTCGGACGTCAGTTGATCTTCTTATGTGGATCTTCTTATGTAATTTTGTTACTACTTAAAAATTGTTTGTTTTACAATCCAGTTACATAACTGTATGTAACTGGAAGGATGAAACTATTTACAAAAATTTAAATATTCTGTGCGGACGGGCAGGAGCTCCCGCTGCACGCTGGGTGATTGAAGAAAGAGAACCACTGTATCGTGTGTGTCCTATTTATACCCATGTCTTGGTCAACACCTGCAGTTGTACGAAATCGACATGTCAGAAACTGTCTGTGGGTTCAGTTCCCCCACTCTTTGTCAATTTTGCTATTTCTTATATTTCTGGGAATGCAGAGTTCTGTAAGTATACTCTTATACTCATCTTATAACTATTTTCACAACACATGTTCACTGTAATTTTGGACATTGCAACTTAACCCTTTCGATTTGTACACAGTTATTTCACTACTACACTTGTACGGTGTGTCTTTTTTACGTGTTTTCGTACACAGTATTTAGTAAATTTTATTACATTTTATTGTTTTTTTGGATTTTACTCCTTAATTATAGTTTATGAATAATTTCGGGAAAACAGTAATTATGCAATTATTCATCTTGGGGTGGTAAACTCACCTGCATAGACCTGCGTTCACACACACTATCAATATACTGGTGTACACACTTTCAGTTACATTTGTGTCAGTGTGCACGTCGATTCAGGTGGAAACACCTGTTCATATTTTTGTCTGAGCCAAGCTTGCAATCCCTGACATGGTTATTTCTAATACATTATTAATTATTTACAGTTTATTAGGAATATTTAAATTTTTATATTCAATGCTCAGTACATCACTTATTTGTACTGTCGCATTATCCCTCTGCTTGGTAATAAAAAAATTTAATAAATTTATTTATTAAATTTTTTTATTTTTTATTATAATTACAATGGTTTGAAACAAAATATAACAAATAATAAAGAATAATATTCGTCATTTCACCCTTAATTGGAGTGTATACAAATGTCTTACCTCCCCTCTTCACACGCTCACTGCGCGTGACCTTGTAGTAGGGTGGCTTTAACAAACAGCAGATCTGACTGGTGTCATTGACCTCGTTGTTTTTATGTGTAGAACTTCCTAAATGACGTTGCGTGGAATTTACCAATTTCCTTCTTCTGTATCTCATCATATACGATGAAAGTGTGTTGTCCTACTCGCTGTCTTAACGTATACGGTCCATTATAAAGTCTGAAGAATTTCTTCGCCGTATTATCACTCCGTTTTCCCACTGGATTAGCTTTGAGTAGTACACTTTCTCCCACTTTGAATTGTTGTAGCTTGTGAATTAGGTTAAATCTCTCTACTCTCTTGTTACCTCTTTCTATTATCCGTTGCTTTGCGTATTCAATTTTCACACTTATTGGTACAGGTACATTCTGGTTATTAGGTTTGTTTATATACTTAGTCCAAAATCTGTTTCGCTTCTTATCTTCTTCCAATTCCATTGGAGTATATCCTGTTGCTTCACTATAATTTTCGTTGATGGCTTTTTCATGAAATGGTAAATATTCTGCCCATTTATTATTTTGATCATGGCAGTATATTCGTAAATATTTACCTAATTCTTTGTTAACTCTCTCAGCAAGGTTTCCTTGAGGATGTCTTATGGATGTGAGTACAGGTTGTATTCCATTTTCCCTTAACGTCCTTTCCCATTTTTCACTTTGGAATTGTACACCTTGATCACTGAGTACCTTCTTCATTTTTCCATATCACGGAATATATTTCTGCAGTAGTATCTTTAGAACAACTTTGGTTGTGGGTCGTATAATTGGGTACAGTCGAACTTGGTACCAAAATCGGTACTTGGAAAACACATCGATACATACCATTATGTGCTTCACACCTCGACTTGATCGTGGTAGTGGTCCCAGAAAATCCACTGCAATTAGCTCTCCCTTGTTCCCCTTCTGGATGCTCTGTATTTCTACGTATGTGTGTAAATTCGGTCCTTTCGCCGTTTGGCACTCATAACACTTCTTTACCTCCTTCTTTATTTTTCGATACATATTATTAATCGTAAAATCCTCTCGTAGACTCAGATAACATTTCTTAATTATACTCTCTTATATTATTATTAATAATTACTAATAATATTATTTTTTCATTTAATAATAATTATTTATTTTCGTGTATTGAGTTCTGAATTGCCGTGTCGTTAGATCTGACACCCCTCTTATTATAACAATTGGTTGTTGTACACAGGAAATTCATTGTGCTCACCGTGTGAACGTTTGTTTTGATCGTATAAGTCACCTGTTCGTCACTGCGTAGAATTGTTGCTCCCTTTATCGTGTGATCCTCTTGTCTATAGGGTGAAAACTTTATTCTCCCTCTCTTTCTCTCGTAACGGTCGCATTCCATCGAAACAGTTTGCTCATGGCCCATATAAACAGTTGAACCTATTTTCGTGCGTCTTTTATGATAATATTCATCGTAATTACTATAATTATAGTTATAATTGTCGTTCACTTTATATTTCTCGTGCTTATACCTACCGTCATATTTACCACAATTTTGTGTAGTGTTTCGTCTAGATAATTTACTACGTTCCTTGTTAGGCCTACAGTGATATTTATCTCTGTAAGTGTGGTATCTTAAGTGTTTCACATGTGTCATCTTGTGTGACTTACTATTGTGTGTATGTCTCACACTTGGGATATCGCTATTAATAAGGTACGTTTTATTAACCTTAATTTGCTTCTCTTCCTTAATGTTAATTACTTTATAATTATCGTTAGTAATTACACACGTATTTTCAACTACTATGAATTCTTCACATATTATCTTTTCACATATTAGCTCCGTTTGTTTATTAATTATTCCACAGACATTTTCTGCGATCGTGTCAATACGTAAATTTGTATTAACAATTTTTTCTGTTAACTGTGCAGTACCGTCTATTATACTTTGTTTTATTTCAAAATTATCAATTTTTAACTCTTCTAGACTCTCCGTAATTTTTATGGTGTCTCGTCTAAAATTTTCAGTTTGTTCTTCTAAATGTTTCTTATTAGATTCTTTTAATTCGTCTATTCTAGCATTTAAATTTTATGTCTGTTTATTTAAATTTTCTGTCTGTTTTGTGCTTAATTCATCGACCCAGGCACGCATCATCGTCTGGAATGCCTCTTCGTATAAATTTCCTGTAGTCGTCATGTTGAAGTATTATTAAAATATATTTAGTAGTAATTCTTTAACAATTATTATTGATAACCTTCCCTACTTATTTATTTATTTCTTTATTTTTATTAATAGTTATTATTAATACTCATTACAGTTACACCTGTTACATAGACAAAAAATATTATTTCTGGGCGCCAGCTGTGTGATTACACAACAATTAACATTACATTCAGTTACTGTTTAATATAAATAATTATTACATCTAATACATTTTTCATTTAACACATTCTTATATGTTAGAGCAACCCTAGGGGAGACTCGCCCAGTACCGGACACCTTAGCTTTTTTGAAAATAAAAATTTTTTAAAGGAATGTAGGGGAATGAAAATGCAGCAGTCGTGAAGCTTAAATGTTTTTTTATTAGAAAAAATTAACATATCTGCTAATAGCAAAATGTTTAATAATAAAATAAACAAAACAAATTGTGTCTGTAAATGGCCATTTTAAAAAGTATGCGCCCAGTACCGGATACTATGAAATTTTCAAAATTATTGTTAAAATATACTGTTATTTTGCTTAATACATGGTTAATCTAAGTAAGTAAGAAGTAATTATAATAAAAACCAACATATTAGCAGCCAAAACGAAATTTACATGTAAATAAACTAAGAACAATTGTCACATTTATTATACAGGAGATTTTCTTGATCAGTGCAAGCAACATGTGCCCACCCTTTGCAAGAGGTGCACTGAAACCAATCTTCATCAGTTGTCTCGTTGCAAGCTATGCACTCAGTAAGACCATCCGGTTCGTCGGTGTCCATTTCTGTTGTTATTTTATTCAGGACAACTTTCTTAAAGTGAAGTTTTCTTTTGACAGAAATCCTCTTGTATTCGTTTTCACGCTTAGGCTGTTTCACTTTTTTGGTTGTGCTGAGCCACCACACTTTAATTTTTTTGATTTTCTCATTGCTACTTCCTTCATGTTCTCTTCAGATTTCTTAACTTTCTCCTCCAAATGTGCTTTGTACGGACTTCCAGTTAAAATTTCACTTTTTTCACTTCTTCTCTTCCTCTGACTAATTTTTTTCCTAGCCTCACCTGTAATAGGAGAAATTTCTGCAGTCACACGTTGGAATAAAGGGGACATGAAGCTTTTAGGCCGACCAAAAGAGTGAGAAGTGCTAGGAGTAGCCAGAGATGTTTGGGTAGGCCTAGCTTCCATTGTGGAAACACCTGAAGTTGACACCATGCCTGGACAGGGCGGGAAGGTAGGCCTAGACGCTAAGGTTGAACATGAAGGCACTACTTCAGACGATGAGGTTGAACAAGAAGGGACGGCGTTCTCTTTGCAGGCACTGATTCTTCAGAATCATGGGGGAGGGGCCAGAAACTGTGGGTCTTACGAGAACTTCACTATCTGAAGTAAAATGAGTTGCAGCAATGTAGTCCAAATCTGAAAATATGCCCTTGTTCAACGGATAGAGCCCAGTACAGGCGAAACCAAACTTTGCAAGCTCCATCCTGCAGACTGCCATAAATGCTGTGTTCACCAAACTCGCAATATCCCTTTGAGCTATCTTCAGAGGACGGTATTTTTGCATCCACCTTGCACAGGCTTCGTTGTAAGCAGCTTTAAATGGTCTCATTATTGTACGGTCGAGTGGCTGTAGTTTGTGCGTGGTATGGGGAGGGAGGCTTATCATGTGCACGTTATGTTCTCTTGCATACAGTATTACTTTCAGTTCCTTGTGGGAACTGTGGCCATCCAAAATTATAAGAGCAGGGCTCTCCTTTGTTGGGTTGACACGGGTAACAAACATCTTGAGCCAGAGCAAAAATGAGTTACAAGTGATCCACCCACTTTTTTCACAAGCAAAAATACTTCCATCTGGTGCATCTTTTTTCAACTCCTCGGCCAGTTTCTTCCTTCCAAATACAAATAAAGGGGGTACGAACGTGTCACCTGTAGCATTGATTGATAGCAACACTGTAACGTTCCTCCCTCTTTCTCCCGACGTGATTTTACTAACCTGCTTCTTTCCTTTTTGTGATAAAACCATTGTAGCATTTTCATGAACAACTCACACACCTGTTTCGTCGCAGTTGAATATTTTGGAGGGAGAGAACTTAAACTTTGCTGAAATGGCTTCATACTTGTTAAAAAACAAGTCAACCTGTTCTTTGTTGAAACCAACAGCCCTCTGAATACTAGTTGATTGTGGTTTCCGCAATGTGATGTCAGGATGGTGGCTCAAAAATTCATAATAAAACTTGTCACCTGCTTCCCTCTTTTCTTTGTTGAATTGGTGGGGAATTTTAAGGTGTTCCGCCATTTCGAACACAAATCTTAGAAACTCTTTTTTGTTAAGTGGCATCATTCTGTTATCAAGATCTTTAAGATGGTAAACCAAATGCGATTCTAACTCATCAGAAAAAGTCGGCTTGAAGCGTCCGAGCTGGGGCCTTAAATCTACAGTCCTACCATCTTTCAGAAGTTTTATCCTGTCAGACAAAGTGCTTTCTGGTACCTCAAAATGAAATGAAGCCTCGCTTATCCCCATTTTATTAGACATAACCTGCTCAACAGCCATTTTCATAGCATCTTCGGACCAATTGCCCTTCTTCTTTTCATTGCCCATGGCGAGGATTGGGCCTGTAAAGAAAAAAAGTATTTGTAGTGTTTTATGTCATAACACCAACATTTGCTACTGTCCGGTACTGGGAAAACACTAAGTGTCCGGTCCTGGGCGAATGAGGTTGGAAAAGCTTTTAAATTCCTAACTGTAAACTAACGTAATAAACTAAAATACACTAACTGCTTTCTACTCTCTATGAAAGTGGGGTTCACATAAAAAATAGTTAATCTCATTCTACTCACCAAGACTCACAGAACAGTGGATGAAAAGTTTCGGCGGGAAGCAGCCAACCGCACATAAACACTTCACTCACTCACTACTCTGACACGACTGGCGCGAGAGGTCGCTAAACTCTACTACGATGTTGAATGACAAAGAGCTTTGTGCGCAATAGTTCATCTATCTGCCATCTAGCGGCAATTTGTATAAACACCCTCCGGCCGGTACTGGGAAGTGTCCGGTACTGTGCGGGCCTCCCCTATAGCTACATAAAAAATTTTAATAGTTAAATGGTGGGGATCGGGCCTTACGTTCATGGGCTACAATTTATGTAACAAATTTTTGTACATAAATTTAGGCATGTCGTGCCCCACGTCCAGGGCGACATTTCTTACGCAAGGATACAACATTGCAAATATAATTTGTGTTTGCGGAGCCCCACGATCTTGGACGCCATTTCTCATGACGGTACAAAATGGCAAATTTAATATTATTTAAATTTGTGCTGCTCCACGTTGGAAGCGACATTTCTTATGCAACGTTACATATACGTAAGTACAATTTATATTGGGTTTCAGGTGTATCTGCAATAAGAACTCTATGTAACTTGTAACGGTATTTCAAATTTATTTGATATTAATAAAATTGTGCACCTGGCACTTACTTGGTAAAACATTCGTTACTATATTGTTACTATGCCGTAAGGATTATGCTATATACATCCTTACTGACTAAATATTCTATTCTACTAATTATTGTATTAAAAAAAATCTCATTTCCCGACTACTCGGTCAATTAGTGTGTTTCAAAATATCAATGTTTAAATCTTTTCTTATATATTGTAATGTAACTCAAAAATATCAATAGTTACTGAATTTATCTTTCGTTTCTCAGTACTGATTTATATCAAACGCTAATTTTTACTTGAATGCTTTGTATTCTTTTCATTTCAATACTAATTTGAGCTCTTGTTTACGTTAATCTTACTTCAATAACATCTATGATTTTAATTCTATATTTACAATAAACATTGGCTCTTACTTTTAAATAGAACAAGAATGTCTTTAATTGTCTTTGAGTTAATTATTCGATTAAGAGATAAATAAGTTGTTTATCACCTTATTGTCGTCAATCATACTCAATCATTGGATCCCTCTGTAATCGTCCTCGTCTCGAACTCCAACATCACTTCCTCTTATCCAGCGTCGTCTCTCTCTTATCCAGCGTCGTCTGCTTCTTGTCCAGCGTCGCCTCTCTCTTGTCCAGCGTCGACTCTCTCTCTGTCCAGTGTCGTATCGCTCTTCTCCTCTTGTCCAGCGTCGACTCTATCTCTGTCCAGCGTCGTATCGCTCTCTGGAACTTCTCCTCGTGCTGTTTCGGACGTCAGTTGATCTTCTTATGTAGATCTTCTTATGTAATTTTGTTACTACTTAAAAATTGTTTGTTTTACAATCCAGTTACATAACTGTATGTAACTGGAAGGATGAAACTATTTACAAAAATTTAAATATTCTGTGCGGACGGGCAGGAGCTCCCGCTGCACTGTGGGTGATTGAAAAAAGAGAACCACTGTAGCGTGTGTGTCCTATTTATACCCATGTCTTGGTCAACACCTGCAGTTGTACGAAATCGACATGTCAGAAACTGTCTGTGGGTTCAGTTCCCCCACTCTTTGTCAATTTTGCTATTTCTTATATTTCTGCGAATTGCAGAGTCCTGTAAGTATACTCTTATACTCATCTTATAACTATTTTCACAACACATGTTCACTGTAATTTTGGACATTGCAACTTAACCCTTTCGATTTGTACACAGTTATTTCACTACTACACTTGTACGGTGTGTCTTTTTTACGTGTTTTCGTACACAGTATTTAGTAAATTTTATTACATTTTATTGTTTTTTTGGATTTTACTCCTTAATTATAGTTTATGAATAATTACGGAAAAACAGTAATTATGCAATTATTCATCTTGGGGTGGTAAACTCGCCTGCATAGACCTGCGTTCACACACACTATCAAAATACTGGTGTACACACTTTCAGTTACATTTGTGTGAGTGTGCACGTCGATTCAGGTGGAAACACCTGTTCATATTTTTGTCTGAGCCAAGCTTGCAATCCCTGACATGGTTATTTCTAATACATTATTAATTATTTACTGTTTATTAGGTATATTAAATTTTTATATTCAAAGCTCAGTACATCATTTATTTGTACTGTCGCAATATATATATATATATATATATATATATATATATATATGGATACATACTTAACATGATATAAATCATTTAAATTTCAAATATTTAAATTCATTGTCAAAATCTCTTAAACAACTTTAAATCAACAACATCATCGAATTTTTTCATTTCAACATCTCAATTTACCATTGTTAACGCGAATGACTACTGCTATCATTGACTAATACAGGACATAATTAATAAAAAATACAAAGTTATTCGATACAACAGATACATGGATAATAAAAACAACCTCCTTCAATAGTTCACTGTTATCGCACCATTACAATAATCATCAATTTTATCTTCTTTTTATTCAATCAGAAATTATTTAGTAACAATTTAAAAACATTCTTCCACACACACTATGGCCCCCCCTGGACTGTAGCGCCCAGTTGCCTTCACAAGCACTGAAGTTTTTTAGGGTGTAGACGCTGCCTACACCATTCTTGCTTCGGCGTTACAAAACATTCGCCATTACTGATGCCCGAGGACACCAGTATGCTACTAAAAATTAGTCATATGCCCTTATACGGTCTACCGTCCCATTCGATGGCTAGCCGCTGTTCCATAGTTCTGGTGATTCCCCTGATTTACCCCCCCGGTTAATTTCTAAATTAACCTCTTTCAACGATAACAAGCTATGGCCAGATTTAGGCAGGACGTGACGTAATGTGCCCTGACCATAGCCAGTCAAAGCTGAGCCAATTTTCCACGGTCAGGGTTCGGTGAGGCCGTGACCGCCCGAAAATGGGGAATCACATTTAAAATATATAATACATGTTACGCATCTATACTTAATTACATACTACTCAACTAGACACCTTATGCTTCTCATAATTAACATAATACAACATAATAAACAATCAACATGAACATTATCATTGTTACATTACCATAAACATTTCAAATTCAAATTTTACTAAAAATTACACACCTTCTCTAACTTAAATTCTTTCAAATTCATTTAATGTCATTATAAGACTCTTTTACTTTACTTCAAAGTCATTATCAAATTTATACTTACATATGGTCAATCACTCTATCAAATGAACACATAATCACTTGTCATAGACTCAAACTATAAACCTTTGTCACAACAAATATAGCGTACATAACCATATGTACCTTCTGATACATTATAACAACCATATGACTCCACAACTAAACACATTCTACCTTTACTCATTTACTAATTATTATCAAGTTCAAATCTCAGGAAAATCATTTAAATTTATTACCAAAATCTATTTGTACAACATTTCAAATTAATTCGTTAACCTCCAATTATTTAATGCAATCAGTTTCTTAAAACACTAAGTTGTTAATTGCAATAGTCAAAACAATTCCAATTAAGTTAATTTCATTATAAACACAATTATTCTCATTATTTATTTAGTCTGGTGAAATATTATTATTATTAAATCAATTCCTACTACATTCCTCGTATATACATTGTTTACCTAAAATAAAAAGTACAACATAATCTACTACACAAATACATTTAACATTAAATACAAAAGTATATACAATCCACATTATTATTCGTTATTGTTTACCATAAATCATTTCACAATACAATCCATTTCACAACCCCCTACTAATATAATTAAATGTTCATGAACACTACATGTTTAACCACCATCATCGAATAATAGTCTGGTCTTACGTTTACACAATTCATTTGCAATTAAAGATATATTGTTATTATTCTTATAATAACCATCACCATTAATTTCATCCATTGTATCACTATAGTAATTAAAAACATTAATGCATACTATTAATTCACAATTCCTGTCGACATTTGTTTTGGTCAGTTCTCCCTTAGTATTTTACGTTAAAATCAGGTAAGTTATATCATTATATTCGTCTACTATATCAATTACATCACAAGGTAAGTGCTCATCATTGACAGTGGTATCGTCAAAATAATCATCACCATTTACTACAACCGGTAAGTTTTTCATATCGTCTATTCTCTCAAATTTTAATCTCTTAACTTGTAACCCCTCTTTCCTTTTATGCTTTATATATAAAAATTTTTTTTTTTAATTACTTCCATATTCCTTAAGGAAATGGAAGTATGGTGATGGCAAAAAAAATCGTGTTCGAGATTATTGCAGATTCTGATTGTACTACACTCAAAACATGAAAAAAAGTCGTTTTCAGAAAAGTGTCTGTGTGTGTGTGTGTGTGTCTGTCTCTCTGTCTGTAGATTTTTTCTATGGCAAACGATAACTGCCGCAAATTCAAACAGAATCAAATAATTTTTTGCATACAGCCCTGATTTGTAGAGTACTCACGACCTATTGTTTTTGGTGAAGATCGGTTGAGGGAAAGGGGTAGTTTACCGGCAACGGTTTTTTTTATCAAGGGAAATTTTTTTTTTGGCAAACGATAACAGCCGCAAATTCAAACAGAATCAAATAATGTTTCGCATACAGCCCTGAATTGTAGAGTTCTCAGGACCTTTTGTTTTTGGTGAAGATGGGTGAAGGGAAAGGGGTAGTTTACCAGTAACGTTTTATGTTTTAACAAGGGTATTTCCTATGGCAAACGATAACAGCCGCAAATTCAAACATAATCAAAAGATTATTTGTATACAGCCCTAAATTGTAGAGTCCTCAAGATCTATTGTTTTTGGTGAAGATCGGTTAAGGGAAAGAGGTAGTTTACCTGCAGCGTTTTTTTAATAAGGGTATTTTCTATGGCAAACGATAACAGCCGCAAATTCAAACAGAATCAAATAATTTTTTGCATACAGCCGTGATTTGTAGAGTGCTCAAGACTAGTTGTTTTTGGTAAAGATCGGTTGAGGGGAAGGGGTAGTTTACCAGCAACGTTTTTTATCAAGCGTATTTTCTATGGCAAACGATAACTGCCGCAAATTCAAACAGAATCAAATAATTTTTTGCATACGTCACTGAATTGTAGAGGACTAAAGGCCTTTTGATTTTGGTGAAGATCGGTTAAGGGGAAGGGGTAGTTTACCTGCAACCTTTTACGTTTTAACAAGAGTAAAGTACTTGAAAATTCATTTAAACTTTTTCAAACAATGGTAATTGTTAAAAATAAAATAATTTTGTTGCCAGGCAATAAAATTATTATTTTTTAATTTTAATGTAAATCTGTACATAGTATAAAGTAAAGTCGGTCCGTTTTCTCTCTGTGTTTGAATCGCTAATCTCAGGAAGTACTGAACGGATTTTATTCAAGTTTTCGCCAATAGATAGAGTGTCTATCGAGGAACATTTATGTGTATAATTAATACATATATGTTGTACATTAGCTTAGCTATCACGGTTTATGTCAAGTAAGTGGTATAGTTTACATCTTATATATAAAAATGAATGTTTCTTTGTTTGTCCCGTATGCGTTCCTATACCATTCATCCGATTGCGATGAAACTTCGGTGAGTTGTGCGCACGTCCGCGAAGGTTTCTTCCACATCTCCTCCTAAACCACTGTACCGATTTCAACCAAACTTGGCACAAATATTTTACGCAACGGGAGAACCAACATAGGATAGGTGTTTTTTCGATGGGGTCCTTTTGGGGGTTCTTTGGGGTCTTCCACATCGCCTCCTAAACCACTGGACCGATTTCAACCAAACTTGGCACAAATATTTTACGCAAAGGGAGAACCAACATAGGACAAGTGTTTTTTTCGATACGATCCTTTGGGGGGTCCTTTGGAGTCTTCCACGTCTCCACCTAAACCATTGGACCGATTTCAACCAAACTTGGCACAAATATTTTACGCAACGGGAGAACCAACATAGGACAGGCGTTTTTTTCGATACGATCCTCTGGGGGGTCCTTTTCGGTCTTAAAAAACTATTAGATCTGGTTACTATGGCAACCCAATAGAATAGATTCTGTTCTAAATATATTATCGCATTAAATTGAAGACCACGCGAACGAAGTTGTGGGCAACAGCTATTTATTTTTAAGAAGCCTACTTTAATTAAACTTTATTAACTAAACTAACATTTTCATTACGTACAACGTGAAACTCCATAGCGAAGCACGGGTATTCTGCTAGTCATGTATAAGAGAAAATATATCGTGCGTGGCAGGCAAGCATATCTCAGTTATATACTGTTTACGTTTCCATTTTATTATTATCACTACCGCAATAAAAAGGCAGGGAAGACACACACACACACACACACACACACACACACACACACACACACACACACACACACACACACACACACACACACACACACACACACACACACACACACACACACACACACACACACACACACACACACACACACACACACACACACACACACACACACACACACACACACACACACACACACACACACACACACACACACACACACACACACACACACACACACACACACACACACACACACACACACACACAATTCGCGTTATTTCTGGCCTCATTCATGTTTATTTTCTTACATTTGCACGCTTTTTAAATGGAAAGTGCCGAACCCATACCAACATAACGCATGCAAGCCGAAAAAGTGCCCAGCGTGGATAGCGATTTGCTTCCTGTGGATCGCTGGGCAGTGTAACTGCACGTGTTTACAGAGGAACGATTCATAGACAGACTTTTCGTCTTTAGGGAATGAACCCTCTGCAAGATGCTGAGGGTCCATGAGTGACTTCGGAGCGCTCCTTCTTTTCCGCGTGTTTGTTCTGTGAAACGTACACTGTAGATTCGCAGATTTATTCTAAGCAACGCTCAATAGGAAATGTTGAAAATTTTTGTCCACGGTGAACCCTCATACACACTAAACCTGCTCTGATGTTTTAATTACGGACATCATAATATTAAAACTTTGGAAACTTGAGCACTACTTAATGGAGATCAATCATTAACTTATACAAGCCATTAATTTTATGCATATTTTTTATATATATGTGTACAACGTTATCGGCAACAAAGAAGTAGCTTTTGTTAAAATTCCTTCCCAGGATATTTGGCCGTAGTCCAATGTTTTCTACAAAACCAGACGTTTCGGCAATGCCATTGACTTCCATCATCAGTGAAAATCGAGTGCGATAACGTGAGGTGGTATATGTTAGTGACCACAGTACTGTGGTTAAGGCTGAAGCAGTAAGTAGAAAGAAGTAGTTTCTATGGTAATATTTCATTTCGAAAATGATTTTAAAAATAAATCTTAGAATATGGAAGTCATGTATGGTTCTCCATACCGATATTTTTTTTTTTATTTATTTTTTTTTTGAAAGAGAGGCCACTAGTTATTAGAACTAGGCAAGAGCCTAGAGAAGCCAAAATGCGCTGGGTCCAGTATGATGGGACTTGCAAATGAAACTCTGTTCTAAGATAACAATAACAAGATTTATTGTATTCATGTTTTTGTACAATTAACTCCCCAAGTGTACAATATATGCGCAAGATAGTATGTGTAAGATAATATTACAAGTGTTTTCATAATCAAGAATAGCTCAAATTTCAAAAACCACAATCGTTATTATTCTTAAAATCGTTATTATAATTCACATTCGACATAGGCATCGCCAAATAATTGAGCTTGATATTACTGAGCAGAATACAGTTACTTTAAATAATGTAAAATGGCGCATAGTATAGACCCTCCCAGTAGGTCACATAAATCATAACCATAAATATATATCTATATATGCATAATAACGTATAACACTCTAACAATCACATAAAGGCATAACACACAACATATAGTTAACATAGATACACATATACATATAAATAGCATACACCATGTCCACCTGGTTAACAGCATAAGTATTGTCATCGTAACACCCTCAAACCCTCTTATTCAGATCGAGTGTTCGGCCCACCTTAAATTTTCAATTAACAAACCCAAAACCCAAATCATCAGTCAAAAAGGAGCAGAGTAGACATGCCCCAAAAATTCTAAGTATGTGAACAGCCAAAGTCAATTTGGCTAAATAGTCCAAACGGCACACAAGTACCAAGCAAAAAGGTAATTATAAATTTCGGATCCCAAATAATAATAATAATAAGTGCCATCACGAGGTCAACATGGATGCCCGGTTGCATAACTGCATTTCTCATTTCTTTTATTTCTTAACAAAAAATTTTTTTGCAAAATCAGTGGAACGTGACCACCCATAAATACTTATAACTGGTATTGATTTGTCTTACATTCTTTAACATTTATTAATGAATTGGTATTATGAGCAGTAAAAAATTTTAACAATTCTTGTGCTGGCTATGGCAAAATTTAGTGGTTACAAAGTTATTTGAACAGTAAAATTGAATTTCGAAAAGCAGAATCTATGGAATTAATTTACTAAAACATGCTTGAGGTGTTCATAAAGAATCCACTTAACCTCAGGCACGGTCATGCGCCCGGACTAGATCCAACAAACTATGACATGTTATTGTCCTGTGGGTAATGGCACCAACAGGTGTCGTCCACAGGTTTAAGTACCTCCCCCGACCTTTAAATTAATAACCAATTCAAACCCAATTAAATGGAAAAGTAATTAACCCTGAAAATTCCCCTACAGCGTACCGAGACCCCGTGCATGCATGCTTAACGCTGAAATCATTTAGTGACAGTCAGTGACGCCCATATTTACTGAAAACTAACATCAACTCGGGTGATGCATGACCCTGGCTGAGTTTACAATTCTCTTAATGAGATAAACATTAATGTTAATGAGGCGTAAGCCTTAGTAAAAAAGGAAAAGTAACATGTAAACCCAATTGCCCCGTTGGACTTATCCGGAACAAAGTCCCAAGCTGGAGCATCTCCAAAGTGTCTCAAAGAAAGTGTATCGGTCACAAACATTTCGTTTCTTAAAAAAAAAACTTAAATGTCAGCTGGTTAGCAGCATAAGGGTAGAGGATCTTGTCGAGTGTGTCCGTCCATTCGGCCTGACAGCTAGACGGAAGTGGCTGAATTTATTTCATGGAAAGCAGGTATTCGGCCATCCTCTGGAGCGAGACAGATTATCGGCTACTTCGGAAACCCGTAAGGTCGCGTAGCCTTTACTTATACATAGTAAAAGACAGTAGACAAAATTGCAGGTCGGAGCTGTCAGGCGAATATAGACGCTGCTACGCTGAACGATGAGGGTGAACTGGTTCGTACAGCAGCAAAAAAAAAAAAAAATAGTATGAAGCGCTGGGCTCAGAGCGCGCGCGGATCGGCCCGGTGGCCTGATAACGACGGACGTAATTTATTACGTCGGCAAATGCCGATAATACGTATTTTAATAATTCAAATTACGGGCAGGCCGTTTCCGTTAAAAAAAAACACCGCCGAGTTTTTCCAAAACACGGCACAAACTAACCCCTCATAACCTCTATTTAACTTAACATCTCTATCATTCTCTCTCTCTCATAATATTTCTCATCATAACATCTGTCACAACACCCCTGAACTACTTCATTCCTTGCAAAGGGCACCACAAACTTACTATCACACTTCCTGCCTTTTCCAGGACAACTACAAAAGATAAGGGACTACTTGAAGACACCTCGTCTTCCACATAACCTCTGGAGGAACCTTTGTCCTCATAAAACATTTGTGAAAATCCTATTTCACTATATACCCGGGGAAAATCTGCCCTTTGCTCGCCTGACCTCTCTTCACACCCTCTCTCAATTTCATCAACACTCGCTAACACTTCGTTATTAAATTCTACTTCACCAAAAACTTCATCAATCTGTTATCACTGTATCACTCTTAAATACCTCGTTTTCAACTATCTTACCACTACTACTTGTTAATTCATTTTTACAACTATCATTTACCTCGTTAATTATTTCTTCATTATTATTCGTCATCTTATTATCATTACAAACACTAACCTGTTTTAATACAACTTCTGTATTCTCTTTTAATTTATCTGTCTCTAGTTTCCACGTTTCAATCCTCCTTTCATATCATTATTTAATCCCTTGATATCATTTCTTAGTTCCTTAATATTACTAGATATTGTTCGTAATATATCCATTATATCATCCTTATTATATGCTACCTGATCGTCTTCATTCTTGTTAAATTGGTCTGTCTCTGTACCCTTCCCTACCTCCACTACACTGTCATCATTATCATTATGCCTATTCACTCTCTTGTTCTTTACCCCTCTTACTAAAACTATTTTACCTTTATTATTTGTCGTTTCACTACCAATAATAGTATCATCACTATGCTTTTTAATTTCAGCTTATATTCTCTCTTCTTGTTCTTCTATTCGTCTCAAGTTATCATCCAGTCTACCCCACTCATCCTCCGTCATTTTATTCACAATGCTTTTGAATTCGTATTCCCATTCGTCCCACGCGAAATCTATATCGTTTATTTGTTCCTTAGTCATGTTAAACAAATTTTTTCTATTATACCCCTTAACAAACTACAGCTCTCCTCATACACACTAGTAACACATATTACCTCACAATACCCCCCACAAAACATCAGCACCAATGTATTACAGTAAGCTAATAACTCACCAAATACATCACATTATTAAAACATAACCCCATATTTACGTCTATTTTTACGTACATCAAAATTTTTTGTTTCATCTCAAACAACCATTCCGTTCCCCCAAGTAGGCCTACTTCTACATTAAAATGTTGAAGTCCCTGTTCGGATAGCGACAATTGTAATGTTTAAAACACTTTAACCAAAATAAACTTACCTTTCCTATTAACCAGCAGGCATGTTTACCTTCAAATTCCGGACACCATTTTGTTATTACCAACTACGCATATCAAAATTGTTACACTCCCGGGTTCTTATAAGCGAACACGAGAACAGCACGATTCCATTACTTTACAAAAGCTAAAGTTTTCTCCATAATGGATCTCAAACAGGCATTTCATCAAATACCACTATCGGAAAAATCCAAACGCCTAACCGCCTTTGCCGTACCATTCAACCTGTACCAATTTACAAGAGTACCCTTCGGAATATCCCAAGGAAGTTCTGTATGTAGCCGATTGTTAGAGAAAATATTCCACGACATAAAATTTAAATTTGTGTATCACTACCTAGATGACATAGTAATCTACAGCGAATCTATGGATCAACATCTTCATCATTTACGTGAAGTATTATCACGATTAAAGAAAGCTGGATTAACAGTAAACCCAAGTAAAGTAAATTTTGCCGTTAAACAATTTTCATTTTTAGGTCACATAGTAAAGGCCGACGGAAAAGTAAGTATAGACCCGGAACGCACCCGTGCGATCAGAGAATTTTTACCACCACGAGATACGAAAGGAATAGCCCGATTTTTGGGAATGATAAATTACTTCCACAAGTATATCCCACACCTAGCCGATATAGCAGCCCCGCTGAACGCATTGAGAAAAAAAGGAGCAAAATTTGAATGGACTCCACAACACCAATCTGCATTCGAAAAACTGAAAGAAAGCATAATATCACCCCCAGTATTACAATTAGCTGATTTTAATAAACCATTCGTAGTACAGACTGACAGTTCAAGTGTAGCACTAGGAGCAGTAATATATCAGGAAGTAGATCATTCTAGACTACCGATCAGTTATGCCTCACGAACACGAACAGACCAGGATAAGAAATTCTCCGCATATGAATTAGAATGTTTAGCTGTAGTATTCGCATTTGAGAAATTTAAACCCTTTTTAGAACATAAAGAATTCCTGTTAGAAACGGATAATCAAGCCTTATCGTGGTTATTAAATCACCCTAAACAGTTAGGTCGTATCGGACGATGGGTATTGAGACTAAATTGTTACAAATTTAAAGTACAACACATTCGTGGTACCCAAAATGTAGTTGCCAATACACTGTCCCGTATGTTCCAGCCGCCTAATAAAATATCCGAAAATAAAGAAGATGGTAAAAAACCAATTATCAATACACTAATTACCGAATTCCCCCTTGCATTTACTGATATAGCTCAGTATCAACAACAAGACCCGTATTTAAATACAATACTTTAATATTTATACTAAATTTACCTCAAGATGTTTTTTCTATTTGGAACATGTTTCGAGAGTTCCTGTTCTCTCATCTTCAGCCTTCGCCAAACAAGATGGCGAAGGCTGAAGATGAGAGAACAGGAACTCTCGGAACATGTTCCAAATAGAAAAAACATCTTGAGGTAAATTTAGTATAAATATTAAAGTATTATATACATCAAGAAACGGACTGTAGCAGAAAGTGATTTAAATACAATAATAGAACAGCTAGATAAAGGAAATAGTTCAGAAAAATATATATTGAGTAAGAGAGTATTACGTTATAGAGTAGCTAATGGTAAATCATTGAGAATAATTGCCCCTGATATTATTAAACTTATGCTAATGGAATACTACCATTCATCCACCATTGGAGCACACATGGGAATAAATAAAACGATACATCGTATTCGAAAAGAATATCATTGGGAAAATATGAACAGCGAGATAGCTAAATTCGTAAAACAGTGTAAGTTGTGTGCACTGAGCAAGCCAGCTAGAGACAGCCACATAGGTAAATTAAACTCGGAGACTCCCACCACACCCTTTTCTAAAATTTACTTAGATTTTTCTGGCCCCTACCCACGTTCGAAATCAGGTAATACCATGCTACTCATTTGTGTAGACTCATTCACCAAATTCGTCTGGATGTATCCCATGCGACGAGCGTTAGCATCTACCACCGTGAAGATTTTGCAAGAAAGATTATTTAAAGACTTTGGTACACCAGTACACCTAGTATCAGATAACGGACCCCAGTTTAAGTCCAAAGAATTCAAGGACGTGTGTTTCAGACTAGGCATAGACCACATTACCGTTACAGAGTATCGTCCACAAGGTAATATTGCTGAAAGGTATTTGCGAAACCTAAAATCTGCTTTAATAGCCTACCATGCAAACGACCATACCTCTTGGGACCAGAACCTATCCTGGATAGAATTTGCCTTCAACTCAGCATATCATGAAGGACATAAATCGACTCCCTTTGCTTTACTGTATAAATATAAACCGAATCACCCATTATCAACCAAGTGGAAAATACATGAATTACTACCTCACGACAGTAGTGGTAAAAATATAAAAAAATATGGAACGAAGCTCGCCCTAACTTAAAATTTAATTTGAGAAAATCTCGAAAATATCACGAATGGGATAGTAAAGAAGTAAAGTATCAAGTCGGTGACTTAGTGATGTACAAAACTCACCCGACGAGTAGTGCAGTTGATAAGACCACCTCCAAACTATCTTACCGAAGGTGTGGCCCTTACAAAATTTACAGATACTTAACCCCTGTAACTGTAGCACTGTATGAACCCACTACGAATAAATATGTACGTAGAAGTCATGTTTCCCAGATAAAATATTATCACAAAAAGGCTAGTGAGCTAGAAAATAAATGACTTAGAAAAGAGATGTATAATAGAAGTAGAAGAATAGATGTATTAAGACGTATATTTGCTACATTGTAATTGAGTCACTACTTAATTACCAAATCGTATAAATAGGAATGAGGCCTGATCAACCTTAGATCCTGTTCATCGAGATGTTCATCAAGAATGAGAAAAGTAAGAAGTCAGCTGACACAGAGTATAAGTATGAATTGCTTAACAATTACATCACAAGTATGTTAATAAAATGATTGTGACACCTACTCTGCGAAGAGTAACTCCATAACCAGAGTAAGAAAAAGCTAAAGAAAAAACCGGTAGTAGTTATAAGTAGTAGATTTAAGATGAATTTTTTGTATTTTATATATTTCATAAAGTTTGAATTTTATGTATTTTAAGTATTAGTTAATAAGGCATTGCATATCTTGCTAATAAGCAAATAGTGAATTGAGAGTGATTCGTGTACCTAATAAAAAATAATTGTTCAAGGAGAGGAAGGGATATCACACAGAAATTCCGAGCATACTCACAGTGCAATTCTGATCTACTTCCCCGTAGACAACACATCGGTCCCTGACCCTGTGTCTTCTTTAAGTGGAGGAGTATGTGACGATTTAAAAAAATAAAATAAAAAATAAAAGAAATTTTTTATTTAAAATCTCACATTAAAACAAAACACAAACCCCTAAAGAAAATGATAAAGTAACACCGAAATAATAACCAAAATAAATAGTTTAAAACCAAAAAGAATTCGAGAATAAAATTGAGAAAGCACCCCTGAATAATTAACCCTGCTTTAACCTGCCAAAACCGGCATCAACACGCAAAATTACCCGTGAATAAGACTAATAATAGTATTAAATTGCAACTTGATAAAAACATAACGATGTACAATAATAAAATAAAAAGTAAGAGATACCATAGTATAATTAAATATGTCAGAGAATAAACGAATAGATATTAATCGGTATATGGAACTACTTTTATGCTGAATAGTAAACGAGGAGAGATTACTACTCTCACCCCTTAACGAAACACACTTGAAATGGAGCGGTCGAACCGTAAACAGCATACAGCCGTGATGCTGTACAATGATAATACTTTTAAAAGTTAATAAACTCGCCAGTTGAGACGTAGCGGCTCCCAGTACACATTTAAAACTATGTGAACCGCGAATATAGTCTAACAGTGTAATTACAGTAAATATGTAATAAAGTAAAAATGTAGTTAACGAGTGAGTGTGGATGAGAATTGCGCGTCTATGACATCTCTAAAAATCTTAACAATAAAGTGTATGTAATTAGAAATGTGGTAAAATCATAATGTGAAACTCAACAACTAAACCAACATGTGACGTGAATACAAGTGAATAAAACGTTTGTGCAAATGATCCAAAACAACGAGCTATTACTACAACTTATTGAGAAAGAGAGAACCAGGACTCAACATGACTAAAATGACTTCAGGACTTCACCATCACCAGATGGTGACGGTAGATGACAGATGGTAGATCACCAGATGACAACAGAAACCTGATCTACAAAAAAACTACAAGACACACTGCACAACCGAGAGAAGCGCCGATTCGCCGAGGATGATACACACAGGTGACACGGAGGTTTAACTTCCGTGGTTCAGAACTTGAATTAGAATAATACATGATAGACACTTAATAATAAAAAAAAGTAAAGTAAAACAAGAAAGACTGATTTAATTACCATAAAATTGTAATTTCATGTTTAGTAATAATATGCGTTAAATTTAATGCTTTCTTTTTAAAAAGTTAAATAAGCCAAATTTTCAGATGGCACAAGAATAAAGATTATAATTTTAACATCATATACTGAAACAAACTACTCGGATCCGAGGGCAGTAAAAAACTATGTTAACTCATTACTAAATTACACTAATTCTATTTGTACAAGAGCTGCAAATCCTTTAACTTTTAATATACTCATTGCTAAATTTATGTAATAAAGAGATGTCATGGTCCAAAAAGGTGAGTGAATAAATCTACAAAACCCCTGACCATATCCCTCAATTCACGGGATCCTATTTAACATTTGTTTACTTTTCAGTTATTTATGATTTTGTTAAGACTATGGCAGCCTGTTTAATTGACCTGAGCCAATTAACCAGGTTTTCGATATTATAACGAAGAGACGTTTATAACCTTTACTCATTTACTATTTATTATCAAGTTCAAATCTCAGAAAAATCATTTATATTTATTACCAAAATCTATTTATACAACATTTCAAATTAATTCGTTTACCTCCAATTATTTAATCCAATCAGTTTCTTAAAACACTAAGTTTTTAATTACAATAGTCAAAACAATTCGAAATCAGTTAGTTTCATTATAAACACAATTATTCTCGTTATTTATTTAGTCTGGTGAAATATTATTATTATTAAATCAATTCCTACTACATATATATATTGTTTACCTACAATGAAAAGTACAACATAATCTACTACACAAATACATTTAATATTAAATACAAAAGTATATACAATCCACATTATTATTCGTTATTGTTTACCATAAATCATTTCACAATACAATCCATTTCACAACCCCCTACTCATATAATTAAATGTTCATGAACACTACATGTTTAACCACCATCATCAAATAATAGTCTGGTCTTACGTTTACACAATTCATTTACAATTAAAGACATATTGTTATTATTCTTATAATAACCATCAATGGATTTCATCCATTGTACCACTATAGTAATTAAAAACATTAATGCATACTATTAATTCACAATTCCTGTCGACATTTGTTTTGGTCAGTTCTCCCTTAGTATTTTCCGTTAAAATCAGGTAAGTTATATCATCATATTCGTCTACTATATCAATTACATCACAAGGTAAGTGCTCATCATTGACAGTGGTATCGTCAAAATAATCATCACCATTTACTACAACCGGTAAATTTTTCATATCGTCTATTCTCTCAAATTTTAATCTCTTAACTAACCCCTCATAACCTCTATTTAACTTAACATCTCTATCATTCTCTCTCTCTCATAATATTTCTCATCATGACATCTGTCACAACACCCCTGAACTACTTCATTCCTTGCAAAGGGCACCACAAACTTACTATCACACTTCCTGCCTTTTCCAGGACAACTACAAAAGATAAGGGACTACTTGAAGACACCTCGTCTTCCACATAACCTCTGGAGGAACCTTTGTCCTCATAAAACATTTGTGAAAATCCTATTTCACTATATACCCGGGGAAAATCTGCCCTTTGCTCGCCTGACCTCTCTTCACACCCTCTCTCAATTTCATCAACACTCGCTAATACTTCGTTATTAAATTCTACTTCACCAAAAACTTCATCAATCTGTTATCACTGTATCACTCTTAAATACCTCGTTTTCAACTATCTTACCACTACTACTTGTTAATTCATTTTTACAACTATCACTTACCTCGTTAATTATTTCTTCATTATTATTCGTCGTCTTATTATCATTACAAACACTAACCTGTTTTAATTCAACTTCTGTATTCTCTTTTAATTTATCTGTCTCTAGTTTCCACGTTTCAATTCCTCCTTTCATATCATTATTTAATCCCTTGATATCATTTCTTAGTTCCTTAATATTACTAGATATTGTTCGTAATATATCCATTATATCATCCTTATTATATGCTACCTGATCGTCTTCATTCTTGTTAAATTGGTCTGTCTCTGTACCCTTTTCTACCACCACTACACTGTCATCATTATCATTAGGAAATGAGTTCTAATAGTATTATTGTTTGTTTACGTAATAGTTATTGTTTTATTTTATTAAAATGGCTTCAAGTGATGAAGATACTTACAACTCAAATTCAAGAAAAAGGGGACAGAGAAATGCAGATGCTTACAAGCAACGTGTTATAAAGATGGCCAAAGTTAAAGGTTATGACTACACAAACTATGCTGGAAAACCTATTCCAAAACGAACTACAGGAGATGACGGAAATTGTCCTTTAAAATGTTTCAGTAAATATAATGATAATGGAAAATCAGAGATCATAGAAAATATTAACAAAATTAAAAACAAAAATGAACAAGACATTTACCTACAAGGCCTAATGGATAGCTATCTTGTAAAACGAAAAAGGCCTCGAAAAGATGATCCAAAACGTCGAGATATGTCTTTTACTTATTTTGTCAAGACTGCTAATAAACGAGAGAAAGTCTGTAAAAAGGCATTTGTTAGTCTGTCTGCACGGCGTAAGTGCTGGAAGAGTTCGACGCTTAGGTGTCCTTTTCAGTAAAAGTGAAACTCCTTCAGACAAAAGAGGTAGAGCTCCTACCAGTCGGCGTACTTTGCCCTCTAGTATTTATAAAGTGGTTATAAATCACATAAATGCTTTTGAAGTAAAAATATCCCATTATTCTGGAAAGAAATTTAAATACTTGAATGCTAACCTAACTCTAAGGGTAATGCACTCATTGTTTGTGACAAAGTATCCTGAATTGAATGTGAAATACAATTTTTACTATAAAGTATTCAAAGAACATTTCAATCTTAGTTTCGGAAGGCCTCAGGTTGATGTCTGTGGGAAATGCGAAGAATTGAGCCAAAAAATAAAAAATCTGCAACTAAACGATAATGCCAAAAGAGTTGCTGCCGCAGAGAAGATGATACATATAAGAAAAAGTAAGAAATTTTATGCAAAAATAAAAGAAATCGAAGAAAAGGCTAAAGAAAATGACCACATTTTAGGAATTTCTGTTGACTACATGCAAAACCTTCCTTTGCCAAACATACCGGTGCAGGAAGTGTTCTATTATCGACAATTATGGGTAAATGTTTTTGAAATAAAGAATTTCAAGACTGGGAAATGCATTTCTATGTTTATCACGAAGGCACTGCTAAGAAAAGTCCAAACGAAGTATGCAGTTTAATTCATCGCTACTTATCAGCTGAAGTTCCCAACAGTGTCAAAGAAGTACATATTTTTTCAGACGGTTACCCGGGGCAAAATCGAAACAACACAGTGGTAAGGTTTTTAGCAAATTTGACATCTGCCGGGAAGTTTGATAAAATATGTCACTACGTTCCGATTAGGGGCCATAGTTTTCTAGCTTGTGACAGAGATTTCTCTGTTATCAAAAGAAAAATCAAACGCTGTGACAGAGTTTACACTCCTGATGAGTATGCGAGGCTGATAGCAGAGTCGAGTCAGTTGGGAAATTTTACAGTAGAGCTCTTGGAAACTAACTTTTCAGCCGATTTCAACAGTTGGTGGCCAAAATATTATAAGAAGAATGTTGTGTCGATTGAAACTTCTGCGCGAAGTGTTCCTCGTTCGCAAAAAGTTTTATTTAATGTGTCTACATTTTTTATGTTTGTATATGACAGCCAGAATAAATGAGTCGTTCAAGCCATGCCAACTATTGACTCATTTCTAACTCATCACTTTAGACTATTAACGAATGCAACCACCATTCCAGAATTACCTGCGATTGAGGCACACGGAAAATGTCCAATAAATGACAAAATGATTAAAGATATTGAAAAGTTGATGAAATATATTCCTGAAAACTATACACTTTTCTATCAAGAAATCCTCAATTGGCCAACAAACTTGTCTATTTCAGAAGAGGAATCCGACTAAGAGTTCTGTGCACAGTATTATCGTAATCAAAACTTTCTTAAAACAATTTTCAGTTATTCTTTGTTTTCATTATGTCATTATCTGTATATGTTTATAATACTGTAATCATATCTGTAAATGTCTATAATATGTGAAACAAAATCATTGAAATACAAGTGTGGGCTACATAAAAGTAAAAATTAATGTGTTTGAATTACTTTTTTTTTGAAAAGTACATAAGTCCAAACAATGTATTAATAAATTTTAATGTTATCAATATACTTAAGACAATCGAAACTATGACAAAGGAAGAGGATAATCATGGGAATGCCAGGTATGAGAAAATCTCTAATTTATTAGTCTTGAAATAACATATTATTTTATTTTTGTGTCTCCTGTAAAATTTGCTTTTTTGGACTTGTGCAGTTTCCAAAATAAATGATTCAATTACATACTCACATATCAGTATGTTAGTCAGGGCTCAGTCTGTGAAGAGCCCTGGTCTCCAGTACAATCTATACCTTGAAGCACATATGCTCCCATAACCTTGTATTCTGCAATTATCAGAGACGACAGAACTCTTAGCTGTTCTGAATACTTTTAGGAATCTTCATTGTTAAAAGCAGCTGGCTATTTGTATTAAAAAAGCTCGCAATAGACGTATAATAGTAAACAAGAACAATACTTTAACTGCCTGCTTGTAGGTAAACAATTAAACAAATCAAATATCATGTAAATAATAATACTGAAATAATATTCACAGGAGCATTAAGCAGAGGAATTAATTAGCGCGGCTTAATGATCGACTCATGGGGTTATTGAGGCCGTGTGTATAAATAATCATGTATATGAATTAAACACAGAGAGCAGCGTTAGATAACTCAGCTTACTCATGTCATTCATTGTGCTCTGATGATGGTATGAACATTGTAACACGACCGCGCAATGAAGTAGTAAGATGGTGACATAAAAGTGTACAGACTGATCACAGTTAATTTTACGTTGTCTCTAAACAAGAGAATGGGTGAGTATTTGTAATTTTAATAGACCTGTCTGAAATGTAGCTGTGTTATAATTTTATTCTGTATACGATACACAGTATCTGGTGTACATGTTCACGTGCATTGACTAAACAGTTGTATTGCATTGTAAACACAAATACGTTCAGTTACAGGAGAGATTTAACTGACTAACGGGAACACTTTAAGACGTGTCCTACTAGTGAACATAAAAAAAACTTTCCTACAAACATACATCTGGAAACGCTTTGTTTTCGAGTAAAGTTTCTAAAACTTTATCTAAAATTTATATAAGATTCTAATTTTTTAGCAAGAAGTTTAGATAAAAAGGAGAAAATTTATGTTTTTTATCATTCGACAATAGAGATTTCCGTATGTTTGTGAGCGTATATATTTATTCACTTTAATGCGAAAACATTAAAATGGGCCTTTTTAAGTATTGTTTGAATATAAAAAAACTGTTGAAATTTAAGATTTGTATCTTCTTATATGAAGTTGCTGTTGTTTTAAAATCTGAAGTCATAGTTTTTAAGAATAAAATTAGAGTATATGTGCAAAATGTGAAAACTAACTTACACGATTACGACAAACGTTGGGGTAAATCTCACGATGCGTTTCCGGACTTACATTTATATGAGCTCTCTTCGTCATTGTTCACCTGTAGAAAATATACTGAAAGTATTTTCCGCTACTTACATATTATTTTGAGACAATTAATATCTTTATGTATTACGATAGCGACCTAAGATTTAATCGCGTTAGTGTAATTGCGTTAATGAGAATTTTCGTGAATAATGGTATAATGGCATTAGGGGCGAATTTAATAATTTTGATAGGAGTTATAAAAGAGGAGAATAATATTAAACAAATGTTGCTTGAATATCTTGACCTGCTAACTGATGACAGGTGGTCACTTATAATATGGTTTAGAAAAGGCTCGGAACTGACACAGGAAAGTGGAGAAGCTTGATAAACGAAGTGAAAAAACTGTGTGTAAGATCCCAACGTGTTCACCAGGGAGTCTGTCGATGGGATATAGTCATAGTCGAGACCATGTCTGGGATGTTGTGTTAATATTTGTAATATGAAGATGGTGAACTTGTAGGCATATGGTTTTATGAGGGTTAAGTTACTGGAAGTTAAATATTATTGTGTGTGAAACATCACTTCAAAACTCTAGAGTCTTTGATCAGTAATGTATATTGATATTGGTTGTGGTGCTTTTTTTGATTTAAAAATTTCCTTGTAATATCATTAAGAAAAAATAAGTGCACAACATTTCTTAAACCCCTTTTTGCGTCCCCTCTGACCGCTCTCTATTATTTTTTTGAAACGTTACAATAATAGTAGCTCTGTCTAATACTGTCTGCCTTATGTTAGAAACACTTGTGCAATAGTGCGTATTACCCAATCTCTAATTCAGTGGTTCCCAAACTTTTCAGTCAGCAGACCCCCAAAAAATTAAAAATTTCACGGACCCCGTCGGAGTTATGAAATAAAACAAACAGTAAATATGTTACAAACTCTTATATTTCATTAAAATGTAGTCTATTAAAATCAAAATTCTCTTTATTAAAAGCAAAATTATAATGGTATGAAATGGTATCAAATATTGCTTAGAAGCTGCTTTTGAACAATTAGCTCTGTAATATTAGGTTTATTAGGTTTTCCAGTCTGATAGTTTTAGTATTGTCACTCTGGATATCAAGTTTATTTCTTCACTTTGCCAACCTCGCTTCTATCTTCCAGCCAGATGTCTCAAAATCCAAATACTAGGCATAAAACCAGCTACACGAAGAACGTTTTGCTTAGATACAGTGCTTATACGTGGACTAAAACAGCGCGATCAGCTCTGCGTTGATGCGGCGCTTTAGTCAGTTCGGCTGACAATAAATCTGCGACACGACATGATTTAAAGACATTATTAATGCCATTACTTTTACAATTACAATTAGTGTGAACCAAAAAATACTCGAATCTTATACTGATTGTTTTAAGATTCTAAAATTTAGATTTAGACTATAAAAAAAATTGGAGAAATTTACGGTATATTCTATTTTTTCTTAAAAGTGTCCGCGGACCCCACTTTGGAACCACTGATCTAATTGATTACCTGTATATTCGTTGTGTTAACGAGTTTCAATTTTTTTTATTGTAATGTATTAGATTCCGCTCGGTTTCGTCGTTCACCGGTTCACTGCCATTCCTATAGCAAATGACTTCCACTTCTCTTAGTTAGTATACTACAGCCCGACTGTCAGCTGTCCTGTCGATTGACACTTGTTAGTGTTACCGTACCTGACACTTGTTTTATGCAATTTTGTTGCACTTTTATGTACACCTTTTTTTAGATACTGTATTCCATAATGATTTAGTATAAGCTGTAATAGTGGTATATTTATTTTATAACCTACAAAATAAACGTATGAGCTCGGCACTCAAGTTCATAATGCGGGTTGAGGCTCTGTTGTACAAATAAAAATATTGTTTCGATGGTCTCACTGATCGTCGTATGGTACAGTGGAAACAAAATACAGACACCAATGACGTCGCTAATTACTAACTTTATTACTCATAAATAACAATGTAAATAACAACAGTTTCTCCTGTTGTTTTGAACCCATGTAGTGTTTTTCTATATTTATTTCGTTTAATCAGTTTGTTTACATTTTCCTTTACCAGAAGCTAAGTTTGGGATGTATATGTTAATGCTTGAAGGACATATTGGTTATTTTAAACAATTTACAAGCTATTGTAGAATGTTTTAAGGTAACGCTTAATCTTCCGAACACTGCTCGAGCGAATAACGCCAGACAGAACGATAATAAGTAGCATAAACAAATTATACACTGGTAACCTTGAGACTACAAAAAGGGGAAAAGAAAGACAATGGCCAGATGATCTTGAATGGACATAGTTTTTAGGTGAACTTTGTCCTGAAACATAGAAAACTTGAAAAATCGAGGCGAGGACTAC
The DNA here is from genome assembly GCA_034769895.1 of Magicicada septendecula. Lineage (NCBI taxonomy): Eukaryota > Metazoa > Arthropoda > Insecta > Hemiptera > Cicadidae > Magicicada > Magicicada septendecula. The sequence goes on from CM068370.1 coordinate 119,144,715, forward strand.
ATGCGAAATTCGATATTATAGGCTATGAGATAAAGGATAATCTTTATAATATTGTAAAAGGGACGTAACTTAAAATAAATAAGCAAGTAAATAAATTATCCGAACTTAAGTCTGAATAATTAATAGTACACTATTAATAGTGTACGGGGCGGGATAATTAATAGTACACTGCTGTTTGCTGTTCATGGAGGCTCCCACTAGTCCTAGGTTGATGGGGTCCTCTTCATATATCACTACTCTACTGAGTCGATTAAATTGATACATTGATAAAGGCACGAGTATTTATATAAACACTATACAGCAGACACGACTACAAATTAATAATAATAATATACATATCCCGAAACGCCTCAGACAAAGAATCCTTTAAGGTAAGGAAACTCAAATTAGCAAAGGACTTTACTCTAACCCGGGAACTGTACGGAAAGAAAACCCTTTCCATAAGTGGGAAAGTCCGCCTTCATAGCACTGTGATCAGGCCGGTGATCATGTATGGAGTGGAAACAACGTGCGTTCAAAATTTGGAACCTTTTATTAAAATTGAACGAAGAATTCTTCGGAAAATTTATGGCCCCAAGAAAATCGTAGTTACGGGGAACTGGAAATCTGGAAACGGCTTTCCGAAGGTCTTTTCCTTCGGATCTCTTCCAGATCCATTTAGAGATATTCTTTCGGTTTATTCCTCTACTCTTCTATCTATCCTTCCACTGTTCCGTCAAAACAGTTTTTTTAGTAACCCTCTGGCACTCAGGATATGCCCAATCCAGTTTCCTATTTTGGTCTTTATAACCCGCAGAAGTGTTCGACCGTCCTTGTGTCTTTTAAACACGTATTCATCCCTTACGTTTTGCTTCCCTTATGATTACGTCCATCCTTCTTTAAATATACATAACGAGCATCTTAATTCTACCTCAAACTCTTTTTTTTTTACATTTTCTATATCAGCGACCCAGTAACTAAAACATTCCACGTGAAAATTACTTACCAGTTTCTTCGTCAGGCCGAGGTTCATTCTGGTGATACGAATCCGTTATTTCTATGCTTCCTTCACTTTGATTTTCTTTTCCTAATCTCTTGTTCACTCCTCAGTTGTTATGTTACCTCATCATGTTACCTATTTGTCTACACGTACCTATCTTTCTAATATTCTCTCTCTCTCTCTCTCTCTCTCTCCCTCCATCCCTTCCCCCCACACACATATGTAGATATTTCTACAAATTCAGTAAATTGTTGCGGCGAACATTTATCGTTTACAAAATTTGGTTCTGTTCTTCCGCAACCGTTGTCATCGGTCAATCAAACCAGTGGGTAGAACCTCAAACATAAAATACAGAATTATAATCATTACTTTACAAAGAAAGGAACAACACCAATATCTGACTTAGTCTGTCTGGAAGTTATTTTGTTATACTGTAGTGATGACGCAGAACGTATATTTTGGTCATCGTCAACGTCAAAGTACATAGGAGTGTAGAGGTTACAATCATCTCGCTTTTACCTTTTCGAAGCCTTCACTTTTACTCACTTTGAAGCCTCGAACAGAGGACTCCGGGATACAGCTATTACAGAAAAATTGTTTTAGCTATATTTTCCGCGCTATTATCGACAAATTGTCATACCAGTGTCGTTCGTAAGCCTATGAAAAATCTTTAAAAGGCCATTCATTTAAAGGTATTTATAAATGCAATTAAATTCAATTTGTTTCCTCTTTTTCTCACTTTATGTAGTTTACAGTCTGTCAGAAAATGTTATGTTACTTAGTTATTTTAACGATTTTTCATTCTTTAGTATGGGGGCTGGTCACTCAAAGTATGCCCTTGGGTGCGACATTGATCTCCATGACATTTGATATACCAAATGTTTCGACGTACCCCATGTTTCGAAAGCTTAGTGATATCGACACCCTTGTTTAACCTCTTAAACTCAATAAATCCCAACATTTGTTTTTGTTACTTTCTATCCTATTTTGATCTACGATTCGATAATTTTAGAGTTTTTTGATGGCTTGTATAAATTTTATATTAATTCCGGCCTTCCCTAGAGCACTATGACCCTAATCACGGTATAGAAGAGTTTGATTTGATCTGAATATGGGAAGGAAGAGAAACACATATAAGCGGGGTAACTGACGAACGACAGCACGACTTCAGGAGATAACAGTCAACGATAGAACACCATACTGTTTGAACAATATCAGAAGGATGCGTCTGTTTACATTGCACAGAATCATGAACGTGTGAAAGTTAAGCCAGTATTATGCGATACACCTTTGACCTTGTTCTAAACGAAAACACCATTAGGAAATGCAACTATATGGCGACCTGAATGTATCAGTTATCAGCGAGGTTAAGTTAATTTCATTGGAATAATTAACACCAACACATATCTTCCTTGAATGCCGCCGTACGGTTCAAGTTGGCAGTCTACCCTGGCAGACTTTTTTTAGGCTACGTCTGCAGTGGTAAAATAAAGGACCAATTATTATTATTATTATTAGCAGGAGTAGTAGTAGTAGTAGTAGTAGTAGTAGTAGTGTGGTGGTAGTGGTAGTGGTAGTAGTAGTAGCAGAAGCAGCAGCAGTAGTAGCAGCAGAATTAGTAGTAGTAGTAGTAGTAGTAGTAGTAGTAGTAGTAAGTACAAATACTATTGTAAATTTAAAAGTGTAAGGATTTTCGTACAAACGAACCTCTCGGTGGTAAGGTTTCGCGGTTTTCACTAGTGATAAACAACGCTGTGTATTTAGTTTAAGACAGTTTTATTTTCCTCAGTTCTAAACGGTCTACGTAAAGTTTTGATCTACTGAGTACCCGAGAATATATCATCATGAAGTGGGGGATCATCTGATGATGAGAAAATCGAAAACAGAGTTGTTACTAAATCGTGTGCATTTGACTAGGGAATATATACCAAATACTTATAGGCCTACTATATATACGTACTAATACTAAACCTGTATACTTTACACACGTTCATCGTAAACGGTCAAAACCGTCTGTTTTCAAACAGCACTCAATTGGGCTTAGCACGTAATTTTTTATTTTTATTTTTTTTTTGACACTATTCTTCCTCTGGTTCTACGATGAGATGTCCTCAATAGCCAAACTCTGTCCAGACCGAATTTGATGATTTCTTATAGAAAAATACGATGGAACGTTTACAGAAAAATAGCGCCGAAAAACTCCAAAACAGTGAAGTTGTTAGTTATCTATTTGTACTTTCATACTGAGTGTATTCAATAAATTTGTGATATGGCTACTTTTTCCGGTAAGGGCTGTCATAGGACCACGAAAAGTAACCTAATAATTGGACTTCTTGTTCTGACGGTATTGGATGGAGAGTCCTTTGTATGGCAGTTTCTCCTTTCTTCTGACCAGGAGAACGTTAGCGTTAACGTTTCCCCGGAAACCATTGACGTTGACTACTGAGCCCTAAATAAATTTTTGTCTATTATTATGCCCTGAGTGATGTTCACTAAGTGTAGGCCTATATACTTCTTAACCTCTTGGAACTATTTCAAACTTGATCTGGGTCTCTGATTAAAGATGTCAAACCTTTGTTTGATTACTTTATTGGAATCCATTCTCTATCGGCATTCTCAGAGCACTGCTCTTCTTTTCCTAATAGTGTGTGTAATCTTCTATATCTGCCGTGTAGTTTCGGGACATCATATTAGCAGAAACGTTCTTATAAACATGTGTCCGAAAACGCTTCGTTTTCAAGTTATGGATAGCAAACTATTTCGCCGTGATTTCTGATCCAAGGATAAACGAAACCATAGAGAAATTCTTATAACTTAAAGTAAGGGACAAATTGATTAAATTCAGCTATATTTTTTTTATTCACTTTACCATAAATCAAAATGGTATCAGTAACTCTCCAAATGTATACACACTCCTGATGTTTCCCATTTCTAATAGCAGCATATTAAACTTTTTTCTAAATTGGTAAGAACGTAAAACCAGTTGACAAGTCGATTCAAACGTAAATTTAATTACTGTTATTCCCAAGTTATAAAAAACTTTTGAAAAGTATAATTTTCGTTATAAGTTATGTTTAATTTTGTTTATTTTTTATTTTAACATTAAATTTTCGTTCTGTTTAAAATTGCAACGTTTCTGTATCAAATTTTGTCGGACTTATATGTAGTAAAAGTCGAATTTCCTTAACTTGTATTTCTTTTCTAATGACTTTACTTACACCAGTGTTCTCAGAATTAAATTTTATACGCGTTTTCTCTAAACATTTTACGCTTTATTAGCTGTTCAACAAAGTTATTGTACGCAAAGGCAAAAACATTGTGTTTTCGGGCACCAATTTTTTGAGTTTTATAACAATTATTTCAAAAAATTACCTCACATACAATGTGAAGCCAGTTGTATTCAATTTTTAGTTTAAAAATGATATGAAACCATCAAATTTACGTTTTACTTTAAGTACCAAGAGTTTCAGTATGGGTTCATTTTACTCTTGGAGCATAAATATGTCGCTAACAGCAATTCGAATACTAAGCATATAATATGTTTATAGGAAGGTTTTCACTAATATTATTGGCCTAAACAGCTCCTGAAGTATTACCATCAGAATGATCACAGTTGCACACCACTATGTAAAAATTATCCCAATTTCTTCATTAAATGAAGTATTACCGTGCAATTTTAAATACCCTTGTATATTATGTATACAATCCCCTTGTTCGTTAATACATGCTATGCTGTGTTCGTAGCTTACAATATAAAAGATTGTCGAAACACTATAATAACAAACAAAAAATTATCATCTCTTCTTCTTCACCTCACAGAGTAGCCTGTTCCGTCTTCACAGAGTATCACTCCATCTAACTGTCGGTCTTCCTACATCTCTCATACCAAAGGGTCTACATTGAAACGCAACCTTAGGTACGCATCGTCCATCCTCCATTCTGTCCAGTTGGTGTAACCATTCCCTGCGATATGTCTGGATCTTATCATTTATGGAGAATACCTGTAGCTCTTCTCTGATATCCTCATTGCGCAAACGATCCTCTCTTGTGCAACCGTTTTTCTTCTCAGAAAAGTAATTTCCGAAGTTTGAATCTGCTTCTAATCTTCTTTGTAGGAACCCATGTGTCACATCCATATAGTAAAACAGGCACTACTATTGTTTTATAAAACTTAAGCCTTCTCTTTCCTTGTCTTTTTCCTCAGCGTTCTACGTATGAATAAAGAATAAGTATGAGCGTTCACATAAAATAAAGAATTTAGCGTTTTTGATTTAACAGGTACTTTATAAATATCTCCAAAGGCTTTATAAACAGATACTTTTAAATCTCCAAAGGCTGTTGCACCAACATAATAATTTAAAACCATGTTCACTGTATCGGAGCCACTATATAATATAATAAATTGATTTACAGGGTGTGTCGCGATGGATCGTAGAGTGCGCACTCAATGACCCGCGTGTGTGGACGCAATTTTATTTTTATTATGTGTGTTCATGCAATTTTATTTTTATTATGCTTATTCGTTAACGACGTCTTTAGACCGATTTAAAAACTTTTACACTCTGAAGATGGAACCTTAGGTTCTGAAACGCGTAAGTGTTAAGAAGAATCATCAGGCAGCCACAAGACGGAGGTAAATCAATTTATTATATAATAATTTAGTACAATTAAAATAGTACAAGTGTTGAAAACAGCTTTGGAGAGGATTTGACTAATGAGTACAAAATTGTTATACGAGCTGACAGAACGCCATATAGACATAGACAATAAAAATTATATTAAATTACTTATTAAAAGTCAAATATTCGCGTGCGAAGCCGTGGGTATCAGCTAATTAAAGGTATAAAGTATAAATAATCTTTTGCGTCCCTATCACAGATAATATACCTGGCAACCTGTTTCGGCTCCAGTTACTTCCACTATTTCGTCTTCTACTTGTAGCCCTACAATTATGAATTAGTTTAACGGTCTTGTCCCCAGGCATCCTATTCAGACACGCTTTTCGCTTTATTTCATTTATCTTTACCCTAAATATGAAATATTCCAAGCTCCAACAGGTTACACTTATTTTTATTTTATCTATTTTCATGCAGCCATTGACACTTCCCATAAATTTAATACCTGTTGCTTAGATACGACATAAGTTTCTTCGTCAGAACCGTGTAACATAACTGACTAACTCATACTATTCCATTTGTAAGTCAACATATAATTACATACAATCGACACAAACCACTAGAGTTTGGATCGATTACAAATATTATATATTGATGCAGTTCTTTTGTTTTGATAATGATAATGCATTAATAAATGATGCAACGGTTTTGTGAGTACAATACTTTCGCTTGTACCTTTTGTTAACAGTTATTGCATAACGAGTGCGATAATCAACAATGGCTCATTGTTCCCATTTACTAATATAGTGTCAGAATCCGGGTGTCATAACAAATTCTTTAAAATTATCAGAAGATGACAATAAATTTTGTCGAAACGTCGACACAAATATTTCGAATAGTGTCCAGTTAATTGTCGAACCGCGCCAAACATTTTATGTTTACAATAGTCAATCGAGCTACTGACGATGTCTAATGACAGTAAAGGCAAAACGTGTTTGGTGATGATAAAAAAAAAACTTGCGTTAAACCGAAAAAGAACGCAATTATTAATAATGGAAACCACGTAACTCGAGTGAGACATGTATTTCTTAATACTTCCATGTTCCATAAGGAATGGAAATATGGTGATGGCGAAAAAAAATCGTGTTCGAGAAAAGGCCTGATTCTGATTGTACTACCCTCGAAACAAGAAGGAAAGTCATTTTTCGAAAAGTGTGTGTGTGTGTGTGTGTGTGTCTGTGTGACGATACATGATTTAAATTAAAATGAAAAAATTATAATTTTATTCCTTGGCAACAAAATTATTTTATTTTTAACAATTACCATTGTTTGAAAAAGTTTAAATGAATTTTCAAGTACTTTTGTTAAAACATAAAACGTTGCAGGTAAACTACTCCTTCCCCTTTACCAATCATCACCAGAATCAATACCGTACGCCTTGAGTCCTCTACACATACAAACACACAGACACACGACACACAAAGAGACACTTTTCGAAAAATGACTTTTCTTCATGTTCTGAAGGTAGTACAATCAGAATCAGCCCTTATCTCGAACACGATTTTTTTCGCCATCACCATACTTCCATTTACTTATGGAACATGGAAGTAAAAAGTCGTAGACGGTAACTTGATATTAAAATTAAAAATATATATGCCCGCGCGCTCGTGTGTATTTATTTATGTATATAGGCTACATATAAATACGTATGTATTATACAGTCTACGGTTTATTAATCAAGTACTGGTGATAACCGTTCTCACATTAATACAACAAAATATCTGTTTTTAGGCAAAATAGGAAACTAGAATTCCAAAATGGAGAATAAGTAGGATGACTAAAATATAAATATATACATTTTTCTTAAGCAAGAAGTCATCAAATATTTTACTCTGTTGTCAGTTAGTGTTTTAAACTGAAGCAGAATAATAGGTGTCAAAAAAGGCCAGCCCAACAGGGATTATACGGATTTACTGTCTGGTGTAGAGGGTATAATAATAAAATTAACGTATACACTCTTGTGTGTTTACCAAAGAGACATAGCACTCAGGGAATTAATTGCTAATGTATTACCGCATGTAGCAGGTGATGGAGGAGGGTAGACCTACTACAGGTTTAGCAATTCTGCCTACGGGAGCTCTTGACTTGCTCCGCTTCTCTGGATGTACTCACCTTTCACATTCCCATCACTTCTTTCTATATCCTTCCTTATACTATTCGAGATGGTAAAACAGACCTCAGAAAGCAGTCTGACTAGCGGAAAAACCTCACGTGTATCCTGCCGGTTTGAAAGCAGCTCGGAGGTAGCCCCATAACAAACTATCCCTTTCCAGCTTTCATACCGCTGACAGGGGAGATTTTTGTTAACAAACTTAATAGAAGAAAACGGATTCCCTTGGATTCGACATTGACATGGATATTGGAACAAGTCAATAACTGCGGATCCTTGTCTGTAACATTTTGTACCATAGCAAAGTTGACGTGAAGAAAATAAAATAAAGAAATTTAACGCTATCTGCGGTATAATCACAAGATTGCTTTCTTAACGTAGTGTAAGAAAGGACACTGTGTTGAAGTTCTGTAAAATTATGGCCGTGCTCTGTAATTTATTTGGCAGCGAAATTGTACCCTAAATACTAAAACTTGTAGTAGAGTGTAGTCGGCTGGAGGAGGTTTTTAAGGTCGGTTTGTGGGTAACAAAGGGATACAATTGAAAACGAGTGAGTCAGGCAGAGCCTGAATTATGTATGACAGTGGAATATAGGCAATATGTTAAGAATAAAAACCAAGCCTTCCTAAACAAATCCTCTTTTATAAACCCAGAGGAACAAGGAATATTGACAGGTAGGAAAGCAGATGGATCATAATCGAGGAACATGTAGAAAAGAGAGTAAAGCTACAAATATAATATTAATAGAATACACAAAGGCTAAAGAGAAAAGTAATTAAAATCTGGAAAAAAGCTTTCCATCGCATATCATACGAAAACTAATAGTATCAATACAATATTTTAGTAAAAATACCATGAAACCACAGTCAGCATGAAACAGGTGTAATCAATCACGACCTCAGACAAGGCGACAGTTTATAATCCTGATTATATTTGATAAGTACTTTGATGAATCTATAAAACAGTGGGAAGAAGCAATTCATTTTTGCAGATACGACATGAGTTGCAGGGAAGTTGTAATTCTTGTAGTAAATACGTTTGATCAAGTCCTAGTTACTAATTCGGAAGAAGCTCTCCAAATGGCGGCCTTTCAGTTACAAAATATAATGAATTATTTCAGTGGGGGATTATCCATAACCCTAGGGCATACTGGAGCACCGGGCACCAGAGCCTTAGTTGTCAGAGGGGGCACCATCCACCCCTAAATCACAAAATCTGTTTGAAGATAATAAACGTGAGAAAAACAAATGTCCTCAATCCAATCGTCTTATCGTCTGTTTTAAACGATTCCAATAGCTAACAGCGAATCTGAAAAAAGATTTTCTGTTTTAAAACGCATTAAATGTATATTGAATTTAACTATGGGAGATGAGAGATTATCTTCGTTACCAAGGTTGAATATTGAAAGCCAGATACTTGAATCGCTTGATTTAGTAGAAATTATACAAGATTTCTTTAAGGCAAAATCAAGAAAAATAGATCGATTAGTATATTATAAGCTTTAGTACTACTGTGCTAATTGTATTCAATATTTAGATAAACATTTGTTGTAATTTGAGAGTTTAATCAATTAATTGTTAACTTTCGGAATCGTGTACGCCATTTATCAGTGTAAATAATTGATGGAAGGTTGAATTTTGATTCTGGGGGAGGGGGCACCAGTCTGATGGCAGCATAGGGCACCAAGCGCTTTAATCCGCCCCTGAATGATTTCACTTACTAAGACAAAGGTACGGCTTTTAAAAACTAAGAACACATAAGGTAAAAAATAGTAATAAATGATGAAATAGTGAGAAGGGATATATCTACCGCACACAGTCTCTCTGACCCGGAAAGTAGCCGGAAGTAGGTACAAAGAAGAAAACAAGACATAGAATAGCACAAAGATATACCTAGTTTACGGATTATTTTTATTGTACGTTAAAGAAAAGTAGGCTATGGTTTAGTACACCAGTGGGGACGACGCCCGACTCCTAATCAAGAGGTCTAGTTTGATTGATTTCTGGGCACATCATAAAATTGAGTGCGTTTTTTAGTTTCCAGGTCGACCCAGCCTGTGAAACTGAGTATTTGGGATAAGTCCAGGATAATGATGAGCGTATGACGGATGACCCTAACGCTCCTTCCTTGTATACTTCCTTGTATGCCGAACGGCTTACATAACACTTCTATCCTCCGTAACTCCTAAACTACTTCCACGGTACAAAAAGGTGTTATTATTATTAAAAAAGAAGCTGGGTCAGAAATAAAGAAAAATTCTATACTACAGTGTTAGCCCTGCTTCTCTTAGTACGATAACTCTGGGAAGAGACAGAGACAGATTGATCGAGTGATCGGAAAGCAGATGAAGGAAGAGTGATGCATGCGAGCGTGGAAGTTACAGCATTCCTATACGGAATGTAGGGTTTCTTTTACATTTGGCTTTAATAACTGATTATGCATTTTTTATACCACATGCTGTCTCACTTTTTCAGATAAGAATCCTTAAAAAATACTAAATAAAACAATATTGTCGCGAATACTTAACACATTATTATTATTGGGTTCTTCAGTCTCCCCGCATATATCCGTGGTGCGTGTGTTACGGAATCTCTCACAGGTATATGGTACCTACAGTTTAACGCCGGTTCCGAACGGCATATTTGGGGAGGGTTTATACTATGCAGGATACCTCTCGCTGGTTTGCCATCGCCTTGCGAAGGGAGACGGTCGTATCTAAATCAGATGGCCACGGCGGGAATACTCAACATATAAATTCTGACAAAATCCACAAACATACAGTTCTCCCATGCGTGTTGTTGATCCCGTGTCGTTACTTGCAAGAACAAAATGCTATAACAATTAATCATTTATAGTAATTCTGAATTAAATATTTTAAAAAGCAAAAAGAAAAAAAAAACGTTCGGGTCCGTGAAAAACGGGATTATAAAAATAATGTCAATTCTTTGTCACGTGTTTTAGTAAAAATGGACGTCTAAAAGGGCAAGGATTCTCTTATCATCAGTAATAACAAAAAAAATGTAATATACCTTCTGTGAACCGGAGCATGAAATTAACTGAAATGTGTAAGACAGAAGTTATCCAATCGCGTCTTTGATGACAATCGATTTTTCTTGGAAAACTACAAGTCAAATTAACAAAGTTTTGCGTACTTAAAATAGATTATGCATGCAGTGGTACCATTCACATGTTCGTGGATTCAGTAGATCTGAACCAACCGTAGGAACGACCAAGATAGAGTAGCTCCTTAGCAACGATGGTGGGGTGAACTTTCAGGCTACCACTAAAATTAACAGTGGGTTGCCTAATTCTGTTCGTTTACTGAAGACACTTAGAGATCTTTGTATAACTCTGTTGTGCAGATATATAGGTTGTTTGTTACTGTCCTCAGTAATTTATTTTGTAAGCGCTGCAGTATTCGCTGATCGTTCACACGTGTAGCTGCCATTAGTGCAGACTGGTTTTATGATTGTTTTGTAGTTTAACAGCTTGTTTTCCAAAGTGCTTATCAGCCAGTACAGTTTTTAAGATTGTAGATCAAGAGGTTTTTCTTCACGAAGCTTTTGTCATATGCATTTACCAGGCAAATCTTCAGTTGCGTAGAGTCCAGGTATCTCACTTCCAGTTATCAACTCTCATAGGCCTTCTTCTTCTTCTTCTTTTTCTCCTGCAAGCATTAGACTGATTGGTCCGTTGTGACTCGTAGATTGATCCATCTGCTTTCCTACCTGTCAATATTCCTTGTTCCTCTGGGTTTATAAAAGAGGATTTGTTTAGGAAGGCTTGGTTTTTATTCTTAACATATTGCCTATATTCCACTGTCATACATAATTCAGGCTCTACCTGACTCACTCGTTTTCAATTGTATCCCTTTGTTACCCACAAACCGACCTTAAAAACCTCCTCCAGCCGACTACACTCTACTACAAGTTTTAGTATTTAGGGTACAAATTTCGCTGCCAAATAAATTACAGAGCACGGCCATAATTTTACAGAACTTCAACACAGTGTCCTTTCTTACACTACGTTAAGAAAGCAATCTTATGATTATACCGCAGATAGCGTTAAATTTCTTTATTTTATTTTCTTCACGTCAACTTTGCTATGGTACAAAATGTTACAGACAAGGATCCGCAGTTATTGACTTGTTCCAATATCCATGTCAATGTCGAATCCAAGGGAATCCGTTTTCTTCTATTAAGTTTGTTAACAAAAATCTCCCCTGTCAGCGGTATGAAAGCTGGAAAGGGATAGTTTGTTATGGGGCTACCTCCGAGCTGCTTTCAAACCGGCAGGATACACGTGAGGTTTTTCCGCTAGTCAGACTGCTTTCTGAGGTCTGTTTTACCATCTCGAATAGTATAAGGAAGGATATAGAAAGAAGTGATGGGAATGTGAAAGGTGAGTACATCCAGAGAAGCGGAGCAAGTCAAGAGCTCCCGTAGGCAGAATTGCTAAACCTGTAGTAGGTCTACCCTCCTCCATCACCTGCTACATGCGGTAATACATTAGCAATTAATTCCCTGAGTGCTATGTCTCTTTGGTAAACACACAAGAGTGTATACGTTAATTTTATTATTATACCCTCTACACCAGACAGTAAATCCATATAATCCCTGTTGGGCTGGCCTTTTTTGACACCTATTATTCTGCTTCAGTTTAAAACACTAACTGACAACAGAGTAAAATATTTGATGACTTCTTGCTTAAGAAAAATGTATATATTTATATTTTAGTCATCTTACTTATTCTCCATTTTGGAATTCTAGTTTCCTATTTTGCCTAAAAACAGATATTTTGTTGTATTAATGTGAGAACGGTTATCACCAGTACTTGATTAATAAACCGTAGACTGTATAATACATACGTATTTATATGTAGCCTATATACATAAATAAATACACACGAGCGCGCGGGCATATATATTTTTAATTTTAATATCAAGTTACCGTCTACGACTTTTTACTTCCATGTTCCATAAGTAAATGGAAGTATGGTGATGGCGAAAAAAATCGTGTTCGAGATAAGGGCTGATTCTGATTGTACTACCTTCAGAACATGAAGAAAAGTCATTTTTCGAAAAGTGTCTCTTTGTGTGTCGTGTGTCTGTGTGTCTGTCTGTGTGTGTGTGTAGAATTTTCTATATGGCGAACGATAATTGCCAAAAATTCAAACAGAATCAAATAATTTTGTCCATGTGTACCTGAGTTGTAGAGGACTCAAGGCGTATTGATTCTGGTGAAGATTGGTAAAGGGGAAGGGGTAGTTTACCTGCAACATTTTATGTTTTAACATGAGTAAAGTACTTAATTTTGATAAATAAAGTATCCTGAAAAGAAGGTCATAATAATCCACTGTAGAAAGGTACTTAAAATATCTACAAATGAAAAGGGTAGTTGAAGGGGGAGGGGGTAATCTTTTATAAATGAAAATGATAGTTGAAGGGGGAGGGGATAATTTTTTAAGTGTACTACGTTATCGGCAACAAATAAGTAGTTTGTTGTTAAAATTCCTTCCCGGGCTGTTTGGCTGCGGTCCAATATTTTCTGCAAAACCAGACGTTTCCGCAGGCCATCGACTGCCATCATCAGTGAAAATCGAGTGCGCTAACGTGAGCTGGTATACGTTAGTGACCACAGTACTGTGGTTAAGACTGAAGCAAGAAGTAGAAATAAATCGTTTCTATGAAAATATTTCATTTCGAAAATTATTTTAAATATAAGTAAATCTTAGAACATGGAAGTCATGTATGGTTCTGCATACCGATATTCTTATTTTATTACATAAAAATTAATCTCCATATTCCTACATTCCCTTTCTAAATATTACGGGATTTTCGACAAATATTTTAAATGGCGTTGGCAACTCACATCCCCTTTGTGTTAGCTCATTATTAATTATAAGTCATTAGTAACCTTATTATCATTACAGTGTACTATTGCTATTCGTTTAGTGACTAATGAATTTATCCAATTCATCTCAAATGTGTGTTTCAAATGTCACGTCTGGTCAAAAATAACATATTTCTTATATAAGTGTCTTGTTGATTCAGGTTACGTCATCGCGACTTTGGGAGGATTCGGGGTCACAGGAGGCGTGCACAGGCTGTGGGCACATCGATCCTACAAAGTTAAACTACCGTTAAAAATATTACTTGTCATATGTTACACAATAGCAGGACAGGTTGGTTGCATATTAATTGCGTTATTAATCAATTTTTGTTAGTACTTTCTTTGTTCGTGTATTGAATTCACTGCTTGTATCATTATGGTAGTAGAGCAGAACCTTGACAGCCCGAACTAAACACGAGGTTCGGATTATCAAGGCCTCCGTATGAAAAACATGGGCTTCCCGCAGCTGAATAATGGAAAAGAAATATTAAAATGCCCTTATGTACTATCTACTATCTCAAGGTTAAGTAATAAAAGTGCAAACTACAGTAACCCAAAAATAATGTATTTATGTAACCAAGGTAATTAGACTAGTCTCTCTAAAGCGTATATTTTTATTATATATTTGTTCTTGTTTGGACGTTTACTGGGGTATGTTTTCTTCATTTTCCACTTGACAATTTATTTTCTTTTCATCTTAGTACATTACTTTTTGCAATATTTCTTATATTATTGATTAATTTACTTGAATTTTATTAAATTTCTTTAATTGTTTATAGACAAACGCGTGCGCGTGTGTGTTTCAGTTTATTTGTAACTGTCGGTAAATTTACTACAATTAGTTAGGACTCGTTTAAATTGCCAAGGTTACGTTATCAAGCCTCTATTATTTTCTAAAACAGGGGAATCAAGGAATTGCAATTAGGATTGCTTAACTTTTTGTTAAACAGCAAGGGAGATAGTGATTTGTAGTGAATATTTAGACATATTCCATTTTTAAAATTTTTAATTATTTTTTGTTTCGTATTTTTTCAGCAGACACAAATATTCATTGTATCAACTGTTACTTTATTTCTTAAACAAATTATTTACAAAATATAAGTACTTTTAAGGTTATGGTCGCCAAAGTTAAATCATCCATATTGAATTTTGTTTTTCCTCATTAAGTTTAAAATCAAGTAACCAGAGACCCTATACAAATTTTTTGAAAAATGTTTTGTAAAGTTTTCAAGTTACATAATTTTTAAAAATTTTACAAATTGTCAGATATTTCGTACAATTTTAGAAAAACATAATTTAAAATTTATAATTTTTTTACATACAAACGTTTTTATGAATAATTGTTAAAAGATAAAGGAAAACGTTTTATTCGGATCAAAATAAGTTAGAAAAATTCCAAAATTTGTTTTTTCTACTTACTGCACTGGGCTATAAGAGTGCTAAACTGCTCTAAATATTGTATATTTAAAATAGTATAAGCTTTTCATTTTATTTTATTGTTTCTGAGTGTCCACAGTTGATCTCCGTGTTTTAAAGCGTTGAGTAGCTTGAACGTCAGTGTGGTAATGTAAACTGAATTCGTGCTATCGGGCAAAACCCGATTTATACTTCATCTCTGTATCCACCTTAACTTCCGAACAAATAATAGAGGTAAACTGTTATTTATTACATATCGTAGAGCGATTACACAACCTCAGTATTTTTTTTTAAATCACTGTGTCCTGTTTATTGTGGCAAATGGAGTGTTAAGTTAACAACGTAATTACAACCGACTTAACCTGTCAAGACGTGTGTCTGATTGGATGTACATTAGATTGTGCACATGTCCACATATGTTCCAAATATGAATAAAAGTTGTAATTATATTTTAATTTTATTAATTAATTTTCATTCTGATTAATTTGTGATAATATCTGAAATGATATTTTTGTTATTTGATTGATAGTTTTCTGGATTATTTAATTTTCATAGTTAAATGAAACTGGCCACAGAGTGTGAGGGGTCAAAATGTTGCCTTCATATGTATATTATTAACGGTAGCGGTTGTAGAATCGATAGGATTAGCAGTAACATAACGCTGACGACTCATGTCATACGAAAGTTCTATGTTGTTATAAAATCTCAGCTGTGATTCTTTCAAGCTTCTTCTTGCGCCTTGGACGGAGGAAGTTTCCCTCTCAAAACAGAATAACATACCACAACCTGAAATATAGAAATCAATAATTTGTTTCGATTGGCCATTGTCTCTTAAGTAACGGAATCAGTTACTTTGTAACATGTTTGTTCCTTTACAAAAAGTACAATCCTCTTTGCAAAAAGTTACTCTTCTAAATAATCACATACTGCTCAATACTGCACCTGTCTAAACAGCAAATTCAGTCTTCATTTGAAATTTCTGTACCCTTTTTATGTCGTGAGTATATTGATAAACAAAGGCTATATCCTTTTCGCACACATTGGGTAGCTTCTGTTTTCAGGTGAATGAATGTATGTCACAGGCAATAACAATTGGTGCAGTAGAGGTATAGCTGAAAAAAAAATTGGTGTAGACGATATTTAAAAACAAATATTATTTGTAATGCAGTGTGTTAACTATGTGACTTGTATAACTAATTGCATGCGGTATGTATGACAGGAACACAATATTCGACTGGGTGAGAGACCACAGGGTGCACCACAAGTTCAGCGAGACAGACGCCGATCCTCACAACGTCAACAGAGGATTCTTCTTCTCGCACGTCGGCTGGCTGATGCAACGCAAGCATCCCGAAGTGTTAGCCAGAGGTGCACAAGTCGATACGTCCGATATCACTGGTGATCCCGTACTGGCATTCCATACAAAGTAAGTCGAAATTATATGTGTCCGTTGGTGGTATAACCTCAGTGTGCACCGAAAAACTATACACGCTACAAGCTTCAAGTGGTTAAGACTTTGAACAATAAATCTTACATAAGCCTATAAATATTATAAAGTTGTGAACTCCACAAATTGTTTTAAAATAAAGAATATAATATTATAATATTAAAATAATAAATATTAATATTATATTTATTAAAACATTTTAATTTATTAAATTTTATATTATACTAGTATGCTCTTTGAGCTGCAGAACTCGCTCACTATTTTGAACGAAATACATTTATTATTACATAAACTTTGATAACAGGTACTTCCTCAATTATGAAAACATACTGAAATCCCGATTACTCTACTATTTCTTTAGTAGTGTAACAATTGCAGAGCACACAATCACGCGTAAACTGTAAAAATTCGAAACATTCTGATTTGGATGACAATTCCTTTCAGTCTGACACTCTGCTGGATTTTCACAATTTTTTCAAATTTTAGATATCTACGGCCCCAGAATTTTGAAATTTCTAAAACTTAATACTACATTCAGATATTAGTTAAAATTCCCACTATTATTCCCAAATTAATTTAGATAGATAACCCACTTGAATGTTTGGAATTTATCAAAATTTTCACCAAATTTTAGATCCTGACGTCCTAAAATTTTTAAATTTTCCAAAATGAATACTACGTTCAGACTGTGGTTATGATTTACTTTAGTATGATACGCCACTTTCGTGTTTTTTTTTTTACAATTTTGACCCCCTCACTTTTTTTCCTACCGCCCCCTCCAATTTTTGTGAAGATCAATCTAAAAAACGACAGGGTGTAAAATTACGGATATATATGCCAAGTTTTATGAAAATACGTTGATGCGTTCAAACGTTATCAGGAGACATCCACTAAACAGATAGACAAATAGACACATACCAAATTACATACATATTATTATTGGTATATAAATCACTTTGTTATTTATAAATTAATAAATTATCTTAGATCCGTCGTGTGACTTTGTTTTATATTTAAAATTACGTGTTAGATCCGTCTTGTGACTTTGTTTTATATTTAGAATTACGTGTTTTGGAACATATGTTCCATCATCAGATTGAGTATCCGATCAGCGTTCATAGGGTGCACACCCATACTAACGTGTGTTTTTAACAATTGAGTATGTGATTTTAACATTTGACGATTTCAAGTGAGTGAGGTAACCTGATGATGGAACATATGTTCCGAAACGAGTAATTCTAAATATAAAACAAAGTCACACGACGGACCTTAGGTAATTTATTAATTTAAGCATGTCAAATGGTCGAGTTAAAACTGAGACTCGCTTCGTTCGTTCAATAATTTAGTGAACGAGATTAACCATGCACACACACACACACACACACACACACACACACACACACACACACACACACACACACACACACACACACACACACACACACACACACACACACACACACACACACACACACACACACACACACACACACACACACACACACACACACACACACACACACACACACACACACACACACACACACACACACACACACACACACACACACACACACACACACACAAATTACTGTTCGTAAATACAAACATGAATTACATTTTCGTTAACTGAAGATTCCATCAGTTTTAGCGGGAATCCTCACCGGCTTTTAAGTAAAGTGTCCGTTAAAGCAGTCAATTTTACGTACATATTTGATAAATATTATTTGCGGACTGAAAACACTAAATCATCAGTAGCAATTTGAATTTAATGCCAATTAAACTCGAAGCGAAGTAATCAACAGCCTATATAAGTAAGTCAATTATTCAGAATTACATGTTACACCGTACACTATTAGAGCCTGTAATAAATAATGCTATCCTAGTATTATTTTTCTACTTACAGGACAGATTATTAACAATAAACGGTACTGTAGTTTTATCTGTTCCTGCACTCATTTTCGATATTTCGATTATGCGATTGTTTGGCTTCCATCTTTAGTAAATATCGCACATAATTTTATGTAGTAGAAAGAATTCTACAAATTTTAATTTTGTGTGTTGCAAAATAGATGGCTGGCGGTTGCAGTTCGTGTTCTTAGTCCTTTTTTAAAAGAAAAATGATTGTAACAGTAGTATATCACAGTTGCGTACCTGTGACGCCAAAAGTTGATGTTGTTAGATGAAACAAGAGAACTGAAATTACAATGGAAAGCGGTAGGTGTGTAATGTTTACTTGTTTTTTGGGCGGAAACTACAAAAAAACCTAACTCGAAAGTAAGCTGGGATGGCTTAAAGGCCAAATTTCCTTTTTTTGTGGCAGAACTCGTTTTCCCAGTAGTACTCGTTTTTTCATTAATACTCGTTCTGTGAATAGATCACTGAAAAACCACCGAACTCGAAAGTAAGGCGGGGTGGCTCAAGGGCCACCCCTTGCCTGTTACTATACATGTCACTTTTTTTGTGGCAGAACTCGTTTTCTCGGTAATATTAGTTTTTCAACAAGTACTCGTTTTGTGGCTAACCAAAAATAAACGTCCATTATGCACAATATGTAGAGCGCATGTTGCCATTCCTTAATAGATTATTTTTTGTGTTTTCCATTAACCATAAATATTTGTATTTTTCAGTTTACATTTTCTGTTGTAGTTTTGTTATTTGTCGACTATAAATCGTTAGGTTCTTTATTTTTAGTATTACTGTGTTATAAGCATTGTATATACACATCAAACGTTATGTTTTCCTCAACCATGGCTTTTATTTATTTCATCAGTAAACTAAAAACTAAAACCATTGTCACATAACCTCACAAATGAAAACAACACGTATTTTCGCTTTGCATTAAGAAATACAACAATTTACAGTTAATACACTTCTTCTTTTCCACATCCTAATACTGCATATCGATCAATCGCTTATTAAAAACATCGAAAATATACTGCAAAAACGGAGAAAGGTACAATTCCCAGAAAGCCGCTAAAACAAAAAGTTTATTACAACACCGCTGATTTATTCTTTATTGTGTTGTCCCTGGTAGCCTGCACTTTGCATCGTAAAAGATTATTTCACAAAGTTGTAAAAGTATTTTAAAATATCGTATATCTCTTCAGAATATATTCTTAATTGGATAATTCTCTATAAATAATTCTTCATTCAATTTGGTTAGTTTTTACTTTCTTGCTTAAACGAAGTTTTCCTAAGTGTATTGTGATGTCAGCTATGAAAATATTATTACAAGGTGTAATCATATTTTCATAGTTGACATCACAATGAAGTACAATGGTACACATCGTTTGCGTTCATTTATGTTTTTGCAATTATGCCAGACTGTTTTCAAATTTTCCATATTTATGAATATTATATTTATGTTTATTTTCCAAAATGGAAGTCTTTCAGAAGTGAGAAATTCTCGCAGCGAAACACCGAGGACGTCTTTCTTCTAAACTTGATAAAGTGCCGAAAAAATTCTACAGGTGTTGGATTTAACTACTGCCCGCACTCTCTTATTATTGTGTAACTTATAATCTTATTATTTTATGGTGGCCGACAGCAACATGCGCAGTGCCGTGCTTTTCGTCAGTAACACCAGCATCTTTCCACTACGGCAGCTTTTGATGTGGCACTGAATTGGTCACCGTGAAGTAACATGACTGTACACTGTACATCGGCATTCATTCATCCGTTCATTTTTATGGTTTGGCTGTCTCAAGTCGAGTATCCAAAGTTTGAATGGACAGTACATATTCTGCTTCAGTATGATACCATACTCATTTTAAACTGAGCAAATTATACAAAAAGATTAGGGAAGTCATTAGGATTTCGAAAATTGTTGTTATTTACATTTCGTAATTTTCACTGTTTCAGGTGACTATCCTACTAAAGCTGTATCGTAAGTAATTTTGTGATAATTTATTTACAGTTTTAGCTAAAAGTAAGTCAATTTGTTTGCAGACATTTCACCTTGTTCAACCTTCTGCTTTGTTTTATCCTGGCAACACTGATTCCTGTCTACTGCTGGGGAGAAAAGCCTATGAACGCCGTCATCGGTATGGCGTTTGTTCGCTACATGGTCGGCCTGAACTTCACGTGGCTTTTTACGTTATTACTGGTATTACTGTGTGTGATTGTGGTGTATGTATTAGCTTTTGTGTATTTTCGATGTTGAATGCTTTGAAAATTGTGTCATGTTTTGTATTGAATTGTATTTGTTTAGGTATTAGTTTGTTTTGTGTTTGTATATTTGTAAATTTATAAATACCAATTTAAAATTTGTACCAGTTTAAAATACCGAAAACTAACAGGAAACCATAACAATAACCAACCAAAACACAAGTACTCCACAAGATTCAAAATTAAGAAGGCTAAAATGGGAACAATATGTTCCTCGAAACACGTCCCAAATAAGGGAACAACATCTTGAGGTAAAGTAATTATAAATTTTAAATATATTAAATATGCATCGGGAAATAGACTGTAGCAAAAAGTGAAAAGTGTTTGAATACATATTATATATATATATATATATATATTACTATAATACCTATAACTAATTTACCTCAAGATATATTCTTTCCTTCAGGAACATGTTTCGGGAGATCCAGTTCTCCCATCTTGGAGAAACAAGAAAAAATATATCTTGAGGTAAATTAGTTATAGGTATTATAGTATTATATACATCAAGAAACGGACTGTAGCAGAAAGTGATTGAAATATATATATATATATATTATAACGGAACCAAATATTAACTATTTGGGGTTATATGTTTACCGCATACTGAAAGCATATTTAAATAAAATGTAACAGTCAAAACTCCATTTGAATGTAGCGCATTGAAAATAATGCTTTCTAAAGCAACGCACACGTGGTCATTATGTAATCAGTTCGCTGTACAAGGAAGCGACCACACCCAAACTGTTAATTATTAATATTTCGGAAACTAATAAATAAAGGCGAAATCTAACATAGCCAAAATGTTTGCCGAGATATTAATAATGACGTGTGCAAATTTGATGCAGTATAATTAACAAATGAAAGAGTTAATTAAAATAATTGAATAACTTCTGTAAAAATAGAGTTACAGTAATGAGATTTGAGTATGTTATAAAGATAATAATTTCTGACAGATTGTATATTTTAGATTTCACACAACTTGGTTTGCAACCAAGTTATTGCAAAATTAAATAAGCACAGGATATCCGTAGCGGGAAATTGGTTCCACCGGATAATTATATTAGATAATAATATTAATTCTCCGTCTGTGGGAACCTAACTTCATTCTCACGGACCAAGGGAATTCAAAATTTTATGTGGTAGGGAGAGTGTGGCAGCCAATTAAATCACTTGACGCGAGCCCCGGCCAGAGGTGTTTTCTGGTTGAAAACTCACTCTATTGCCAGTACTCACGAAGTTAAGACGTAGTCCTTCGATCGTCTAGTAACCGAAGTGGTGAAGATCAACAAGAAAACTCTACGTGGTCAACACACACGCAATTACGAACACACTAAGTACAGATCTTCTGTATAGCTCGTAATTGTTGCGTAAAGGCGAGATACTCTTCAGTACATCAACCAAGCTTATTGTGTACTACCAGTTAGTCATAAGCACGCAAGAGATCCACCAGACTTCAAGAATACAGCAGAGAGGCCGTCTAAATCATTGGTGAACAGCTGACGAGCAGAGCGACCACCCGAACGAAGCACACACACACACGCTGACGTGCAACGTGCGAATCGACGAGGGACAGGAAGCAGTTCCAGCAGACACCAGCAGACGTTAAAATTGTCACAAACAGCAAGGAAGCAGAGTGTTGCCGAATTTTGAACTCCACGACCGAATCCAGCAGTTCTAAGCAGATTACTTTCTCTAACCAAGGACTCGAATCGACGAGGGACAAATAGGGACGACATCCTCTTCAGTAACAGGAAAGCAAAATCCATTTATTTATTTTTCAGATCAAATTTTCTATTTTTCAATTAAAACATTGTAATTCAAATAATTCAGGTGCCAAACAAAAAGCAAAGACTCTAGTAATTAAAAAGTAAATTCGTTGTGATAATCTGTATAGCAGTTTAAGGCTTTAGTAAGTTATAGTTAAGAAATAGAAGTAGTATAAAAGCACTATACAAATCTTAACTGACAATCTAATCTTAGATCATACTGCAGTAGATCAGAAGTAGAATCACTAGAAATGAAATAACGTGAACTAGACTGTCACGTCTAATTTATTTTAATTAATTATTCTAATTAATTTCAGAGTTTTATATTTTGTTTCATGAACATTTAGATTCAATTTAATTAAATCAATTTAATTAAATTCAAATCAATTAATAAAGTAAAATTTAAATTGCAATTAACTCGCCAAAGAACGAGTTCAGTTTCTTTCAACTAATGACCAATCGAAAAACATTGATTCATTGATTACACTGTAAGAATTCATAAAATAATAACCATTCTATTCTTGTGTGTTGTTGGTGTAATAAACAACGTTTTATTACCCCATATAACAGTGTTTTATTGTTGTACGATAAAGCCTACCAGTCTCACAAAACTCTCCCCCTTTAAAGTAACCTATTTTGTGTGTTGTTGTAATAAACTTGAGATTACTAGCTTGCGAACTTCAAATCCAAAATCCACACGCCCTAGTCGGAAGAATCTGCAAGATCAGACAGCAGGTGGGTACTCACACACAACACGACATAACAATAACGCATAGAAGTAGAGTTATAATATATATATATATATATATATATATATATATATATATATATATATAGACTTAGCGCCGCATAATTTCTTCATCACACCCCAATTTTTACCCAGGGTATCTAAAACAAATTTGAGGAACTTGTATAAGTACATCTTTAGGTGAAGAAGTTATTTTGCCCAAGTTATGGTGTGTCAGCGTACGAAAAACTTATACAAATTTTTATACATCGTATTTTTGCTGTACGCTGAAGCCAGACAACCTGTTCGATATATACAAATGTATATAATGAAATATGGGTAGTTAGTCGGCCATATTGGCATTCGTAATAATTATTCTATAAAATTTGTAACATGTGTAAAAAAGACAGACACTACAGAGGGAAGTGTGTTTTTATTCTGTTTAGTTGGTATAACGAAATATTGCGACCTGCCATATTTATTCTGTTTAGTCGTCTCGTTGTATGGTAATTCGTTGAGTTTGCTAACGTGTGTGGGACAGAATTTTGTAATTCGTATGAAGTGTTTGTGATTGCAAGTCGAAGTAAAAATATGTTGGAGGCGCTAGGAATAATAATGAAAGGTAAGATGATCATTTATTTAGTGTATGTTGTCCGTTGTTTGTAGGAAATTAGCTGTTAGGTTATGTATGAATGTCTCGATTACTTTGGGTTGTACACTAGGCCTACCGGTTGTTATAGACCCAACTATACATAATATCACTGTGTTCTGTCCAAAATTTAATAATGGAGCAAATTAGCATTCTAATTTAATTAATACAATATACCTAGGCTAACGCCATGCGTTCTTATGGGAGTAAAAATTTAATTTTTTGTCTCCGTAAATAGGTTCGACCGCCGTTTAAAATTATTTTTCTCGTGTTTATATAACATAGAAGAATATAATAAAAATATATCAGCGCAATATCAGCATTGATGAGAATCTTCATAATTACCCAAGGGGTAATTAACTAATTTTAAAAAAAAGTCCCTGTAAGGCACTGAAGCAATTTAATTAAATAAAGTTTCTTTATTATAGATACTCCTGTAAGTCTGACAATTATTTTGTCTACTCTAGCCTACCTATATATGTGTAATGTATCCAATTTGTAAATCATTTTATTCGTAAAATGTGGTCCTACCTAACACAAGATGGTACGCCTTACTATAATATATTTAATTTGAACTCTGCTCGTATTTAACTAGTTACAAATTTTATTTAATTCTTCAGTCCAGCTATATTACTCTAAATATACTTTCCAATTCAGCATTTTTCATAAAATTCATAAAAGAAATACGTTAGGTTATGTTTCATGTCTAGATTACTTTGTCGAACACGTATCTGTTATAGAACCAACTATGCCTAATAGCACTGTGTTCTGCCCAAAATTTAATAATTGAGCAAGTTAGCATTCTAATTTAATTAATACAATTTTATTTTTTCATTATTAGCGGGCCAATTTATACAAAAACAAAAATTCTGGAGTTTTGTATTGTAGTGTTTTAGGGTAAATAGAATTGCCATAATAAATTTAATACAGTAGGCGTATTGTTTTGATTGTGAAACAAAAATCATTTGTTTGATGTTTTAATTCAGTTCACTTATCCCCAATAAGTAAAAACCTTTACAAAGGTGCATAAGGTATTATCATTTGCTTTAAAAAATTGAATTCCAAAATAATACAAAGACTATTTAAATTAGATTTGTTCCTTTACTGCATTAATAAAACCTGTCATGTACGCGTCACCTTATGCTACATAAATATCAAACACACTTAGTGTTCCGAGTTGTTAATACAATAGTGATATAAATATCAGGTTACTAAACCTTTACACAGAATAATTTTATTAGATGCATTGCTGTAAAACTTTAATATTGTAATTCCTGCTTTGAAAAGTGCAGGGTAAAACAGAAAAATGAAAATATCAGAATAATAATATTTGAATAGAAATCATAGATTCTTTGTGGTATACAAGAACATGAGTATTTATTGTATTGTATGCAAGTTGGATGTCATAACATGAAATTATCAGTTAAGGATAGTTCAGTGTTTAGATAAGACTTTGATTCTATAACCCTAGGACTAGAATAAACTTCCAGTTAGTTTTGTGCTGATGTATTATTAACAACAGCAAAGTTCCTGTGATAATAGAACTGATTTCGCTGAAAGATTAATTATGTTAACAAAACTAGCAAACTAGCAGGGCATTAGCCGATTAACTTACAGCGGAATAGCCTGTAAGCCTAACCTAACTCTGAAATAAAATGAATTACTTTTAGGAAAAAATCAAAATTTGTTTGTGTTATGTAGGCTTGGGTGTTAAGTATAATAGGCTAAGTTCTTTATCACAGTAAATTGTCTCTAGCTCTAGATACTTGCATGTCTACATCAATTGTCATATTTTACTTTTCAGATGACTGTGAAAGTAGGCCTAGGAGACGTACAGCAAAAAAAGGTACATATAGTTTTAATTGTTATTTATATTCAGTGTATAAAAGCACCCCTTAACTCTAATCAACTAAAAATATAAAATTAATTAACCCATTTTTGAAAAAGACCCTGTGAGGGAACTGACTCCAGTTAAATGAAATATGTATTCTGTATTAAATGCTTATTCTGTATAAATATCAAGTTACTGATACCTTTACACAGAATAATTTTATTTAGATTAAGTCTGGCCTATGATAATATAACTGATTTAGCTAAACTTACTGCGGATTAGCCTGTAAGCCTAACCTAACTCTGAAATAAAATTAATTACTTTTAGAAAAAGATCAAAAGTTTATAGGCCTGGGTGTTAAGTATAATAGACTACGTTCTGTATCACAGTTGAATTATCTTTAGCTCCAGAACTTACACCAATAGTGCATGTCTACATATATTTTCATACTTTACTTTCATATTTGACTGGGAACGTAGTAAGTTCAGTGTCAATTTATTCATGTTACCTTATATTTGGTGTATAAAATCACCCCTTAAACTCTAGTTAACTTAAAACTAAGATTAATTAACTGATTTTTAAAAAAAGTCCATGTGAGGGCACTGACTGCAATATAATTAAATATTTTTTCTTTATTATAGATACTCCTGTAAGTCTGACAATTATTTTGTCTACTCTAAAAAAATTCCATTTATTACTTTTATGGTGATTCATGTATGAACATTACATAATTTTAATTTTCTTACAGATGTAAGACTGTTTCCGGAAAATGTATGCGATCGAATTTCACAAGATTTAGGACACACACAAGTGTCTGATCAAGTAAGTTTGAGTGGTAGATTAGGCCTGAAATTTATGCTAAATTTTGTTCGTAAATTCTGCCTAAATTTTTTGCCAGTAATTTAATCTATGGCTTTGATATGAAGTATAAAATGTCTGAAGACAAGTACTAAGCCTTGAGTTCCTACTGAGTACACCCATTAGCCTATAGAAATATTAGCTAGACTGCGTACGTTTTCAATTGTAAAAATGAAATAGGCCTACCTATATTTGTGTAATGTATCCAATTTGTAAGTCATTTTATTCGTAAAATGAGGTCCTACCTAACACAAGATGGTAGGCCTTACCATAATATATTTAATTTGTACTCTGCTCGTATTTAACTAGTTAACATATTTTATTTTATTCTTCAGTCCCACTATATTACTCTAAATATACTTTCAAATTCAGGATTTTCCAGAGAAACATAATTAATTAAATAAGATATGACTTAATAAGTTAAGGTTAATTTTAACACCTAATATAACAAAATTTATAATATAGGCCTATGGCTACTGTAATACGGAAGCAAACTGTTGTAATATTTTGTAAACATAGTTACTTTCATAACATCGAGTCCATTAAATTGTAATTTATTTGACATAAAAATTTTATTTTAACACAGCTCTGCTTTAAAAATTAAGGACTAACATTTGTCAGGTAAAAGAAAAAGTGAAAAGAGAATTTGAACTGTGACTTCTTTAATTTTTGAGTTAAAAAGCTTTTCAATCTCGATTAAATTTTTTAATAAAATTGTGCTGTTTTTAAATTTTATAATATTAACTTGCAGACAGAAAAGGTTTTGCTGGTGACTAAAGAAAGCATCGTTCTTTTATCTTATGTAAAATTTATTATTGCATGCAAGTCTGATTAAAGCTCACTAAACTAAAATTATCACTGCTTACAGCAGCAGGTTCTTAAACCCGATAATTGATGTAGGCCTATAGTGTTATTTTTATTTAATTTCTTATTATCTGTATTTATAATCTGTAACTTAATGTGTAGAATTGTATTTATATTGTTTAACCTCCTAAATGATACTCAACTAATATCACATGAAATTTTAAAAAATTAGTATCTTAATATTCTAAATTTTATGGGGTGTGTTATACTTAATAGTAGATTTAAATGATACGGAGTATGGATGAATTATCCGTAATGTATTTGCTAGTTATAATACCGTTATAATCAGGATTATATTATTCAATGTTAATCATTTGAACAGTTTTTGTTTTTCGAGTTTGTGTGATTATATTAGAAATCTTTTTCAGGAATCTTCAGTGCAGGGATGTAACCAAGCAATAGTGACTTGAGTTCATTTAAATTAAAATAGATTACTATAAAATAACTACTAGATTATGCTGTAAATTTAATTTTTTTTAGAAATTTACACAAAATCTATTAACTTTTTGTAAATTCATAGTGCTAACATACAAATATTGTGCTAGGTTAAGAAAATAAATTATTCTCTTAATTATTAGCTTAATATTATTATAATTATTAACTTAGTGAAAAATTATGTATGAGTTTTGTAATGATCTTTCAGGTTCCTCCTGAACTTTCCAGAATTGACTGGGAAAAAATGACTATTATTGCACCATCAGTAGTATCGACATCAGATGATATTGATGTAGAAAACATATGAAGTGGAGAAGGTAATATAATCAAAGCAATTTAGCCTATAGATAATTTAAATTTTTTTTTCTGTTTGTGAATTTTGTAACATTAGCATATTTGATTTAATGTTTGTTTCATATGTAGTGTTAGGTTTACCTAAATTATCTTTACTTGACAAACTAGACTTGTATAGGTACTTTAAATCAATTAAGAAAATCAGCTTTGAATGTAGCACAATTAATTCATACCATATTTCATTAATGTTTTGTTTTCAAAGCATTTTTTTGTTTGGGTGTTAGCCTATTTAATTTGTGTTATGGCAAAGTTAATTTTCTGCATCAGGAATGTCCTATTTCATTGAGCAAGCTTTATAGGAGATTTTGAAGTTTGTGATAAAATAGCCATTAATGATTGTTTTGTCTTGTTAATGACAACAATATAAAGTTATTAACAGTCCCATTTAATTTTTTAAATGAGAAAATTTAGTAACATAGTAGTTGGAATCATTTTTAATTAGTAGTATTATATGTCAATGCTTTCAAATCAGGGGCTTCCTTTGGAAAGTATAATCATATGATAATTTTAAGATAAGTATTGTTAGAAGCTCTAAATAAGTTTGTTTATATTATTTTTTATATAAAGAGTTTTGGAAGCTGCTGGAAAACAAAAGTTCTTAATAAAGTACATAATTAGTTTAATAACATTATTTCCCATAAAATTGCAATTATTTCATTTAGTAATTTGCACTTTTGTTGATACTGGCAATGATAATTATTTTTCTCTGTTAGCTAAAATTCTTTCTTTGTTACAGAGTCTGTTGTTGTAGAAGCTCTTATATCGCCAGATGATTGTGCAAAATTTATAAGTCTGGAGGTAAATTTCTCCTTATAGAACTGCTGTATTCTTATATAGTTATCTCTCTCTGACCTCTATTTTGCACTATGAGGTGTACACTTATTTCCATTCTTATTTGGTATTCTTTTATCTCTTTCTACTATTATTTAGTTACAATAGTTTAATCATAGTAGTCTCTTTATAATTGGTTTAGTGTTTTTTGTACACTGGTCTGTCCCTTAGTGTATATCATTGACTAACATTACTTACACCTAGTGTCACATGACAGGTGTTCTTAATTACGATTATAATACATTATGTCCTTTCTTATAATATTCTTATACTATTACAATAGTGGCATTACACCTTACTTGTGGTATAGACATTAACCTTTTACTTCTATTTGGTATTATAAAGTGGTTTTGTTCACGTTTTACTTAGTGAATCCGGTCAGTTTTGTCTCACTTTGGTCGGTTTTGGTTCACTTTATTTACTTAAATTCTTATTTAAAATCCACTTTGTGTATCTTATATTGGTACCTGTAGAAAGCCTATCAGTTCTTCTTGGTTTAAGGCACAAAACATTTTGTTTTAGGTAGGCTTTTCCTACTGATAGATGTGAATTTAGGTGAAATTTGTACCAACAATGTGTATGTTAGGTTGATACAAATTTACATTCTTTTAACCTTATTTTCTCAAGTTTGGTTTTATTAATGATAACTAATAACTCTTTAGTTATTGCCTTTTCTTATCTTACATGATTCTTTGACTATTTGAGTAATATTTGTTATTATTATGAGACAATTTTAATACTTCTTTATGTTACATGGGTGCTATGCATAACATGTTACTATGCTTTTATTCACAGCTTCTATTCAGTTAACAGTATAGTTACTTTCATTCTTTTATAACATATCTTGTCCTATACATTTATAATATTATCTTTTGTATATTGTACAGGAATGGGTTTCCTCTCCTTAAAACCCCACTGTTGTGTTTGTCAATTTGTACATACACCTATGCCAATGTGTTTTGAATTATTTTAATTATGTAAATCTCGGAGATATTTGGAGTTGTGGGATGTATTGATGTAAGTAATTAATTATTAACTTAGCTCTCTAAAAACTATCAGTGTTTGTGTACCTGTAACTTAAATAATTAATGAGTTATTTTATAATTCCGTTCAACCCTATTATACCTTGAAGAGAATTCTGTCTAATTTTGTATTTTTACTCTCTCTCTTTGGTGTCAGATAATTCCGCTATAAGCGCTGTAGTATCGGCTCAACGAAACTTATAGGTTATTTCAATGTTTATGTTAACCAATTATTCTATACTTATTCAGTTACTTTTTTATTCCTAGCTCATTAAACCATACTCCAAATAACAAGATTTTGCCAATATATAAAGGTTCTTTATTTGTTTACTTCTTTAACATTGAATAATATATGTTCTAATTAACATATGCTTGGGCTATAGATTGTATGAATCGATTGTTGATTATTCTGATACTTTATTTAAATTTAGTTATATAGTGTGTTTTAATTTGTAATTAATTTAATTCAGGGTGTGAAGGTTCTTGTAACTGTGGGGAAGATTAAAAATTCATAGATAAGAATGCAAGATTTACAAATTTAAAGTGTTGTGTAGTTAGTATGATTAATATAATAATAATTTACCAGACTAGAACGAAGCCAATCGTGTAGGCGGTTGATTGATAAATTTACTGTTCTGGACAATTATGCCGTACGATTTTCTTTCTTCGATTTAATAGAATGGAATTCTTCTCCT
This sequence comes from Magicicada septendecula, assembly GCA_034769895.1. Classification (NCBI taxonomy): domain Eukaryota; kingdom Metazoa; phylum Arthropoda; class Insecta; order Hemiptera; family Cicadidae; genus Magicicada; species Magicicada septendecula. Next base: position 119,175,439 of record CM068370.1, read on the forward strand.
GTCCACTTCGGAATTACAGCTTTCTGAATTGGTTTACAGCCCGATTGATGCTTCTTCTGCAACGCCAGGATCCAAATACGTTCTTCTCTTGGTTGAAGCAATTAGTGTTGTTCCGTGTTTTTGAAAGGTTATAACTTCTGGTGTAGTGAATATTATTAATTGTGATACTGTTAATTCTTTCTATTTGGTTTAATATATCATCAATTCCCTTCGGATATGGGACAGTTCAAGTTCTTCCTTGTATAATCCAGTTATTTATTCTCTATTGTGATTTCATACTGTAGTGTTATTTGGATTAAACTGTACTGGTGATAGTCATAAACATTGTCATTAGGATTTTGTGTTTTATAATCGTGTCTGATGATTTAAAATATTCCGATTAAATAGATAATTCTTGGGTTTTTTAATCTCATCACATTCAGATCATCAAAGCAATTATTGTCAAATTAACAACTTCCTCTTCTTCTGTCGTCCCTAGCAACACACGACTTCTTCCTTCCACATGTTTTGAATATAGTGTTTATTTCATATATTTTTTGTCTATTCCTTATCAATTTGCTATCCTATCGGAATGTAACTTTACCGATAGTTGGTTTATTATTTTCTACACATATTGTGCTGGTTTTTTGATATAAGCCGGTTTTTTCCTTTTTTTATATTTAATCCACTTTCGATATTAAATGTTATTAATCGATATCATGGCATTATGGTATTATCATAATTTGTATAAATTTTATTATATATCATTATTAATTTAATGTTTTTTCTAGCTCTTCAAATCGTATTCATTAATTATTATTAATTGATGTACCTAACCTTTATGTTATGAGTGGTTATATAGTGGTTTTGGCTGTTAGGCCTTTTATTGTAAACAAATCTACCTGTGTTTATAACTGGTACACATCTATAGCCCCTTTTACATAAATTCATACATATAATTAAATCTTAACTATTAACATTTACATAAACAATTATTTTTTCCATATCTAATAACAATTTTATCTTGACCTATGGATCACATATAAGAAAATTCAAATCTATTAACGTTAATTAGCTGCTTCACACTTCATTCTACAACAGTCATTGAATAATACATCTTGTTTCATTATCTTTCATTAACTCAACACATATTTGGTATAACATAACATAAACTTTATCATAACATTTGTTGTCACAAAATAATACCTTTTAACTCAAAATTCTTATTTCCTATTAGTAAATTATTGTTTCATTTTTTGTTTGTTTTTCATTAAACATATATCATCAACTATTGTCTAACTTACAGGTTCGGTTATTCTTGTTAATATTACCTTGCATCCTTATTTACTTTTATCTATGATTATAAATATAATTATTAGATCTTTGTTCTATCATGGGGTTAAATATTGACTTGTTTATTATTCTGTGAACCTTGTTTTTATGTAACTTGAGTGCTAGCATTTCTGTTCCGTTACAATATTGGTCATCTCAGTTAGTCAGTTCTTGTCCATCTCTTCAATCTGTAAGTTGTTCAGTCATTGCATATACGGGTAAGATGTTCTATAGTTGACTGGGTCTTGGAATCTATATTTTATGCCATGGTTGTTAGGTGTCTTTCTCGTAGTATGTTTCTTCCTTGTCTTCATTGGGTCCTTACTGACCGAAAACTATTGGGTTGTTGGTTCCTGTGGTACAACCATTGTTCGGTGCATCTTCTTTTTCTTATAATGTTATTTCACTTGTTAGTTACCATTAGTTTTATTAACTCTTATTGTTGTGAGTTTATCCTTGGTGATGAGTAGCTCATGTAGTTTCATGCTTGGCCTTTTAGAAGAAACACTTGGTTTGTCTCTTTCACTCAATTATTGACATGTGTTAATATTTTGGGTTACTGAAATATTTGGGCTCATATGTCTCGTTACAATATTAACTGGTTGTAGGCATATAAACTTATACACTGTTGTGAGAATTGTACAAAAGTACCTTTAAGCTAATTTCAAAACACAACATTTCAGAATTAATCACATTTTTTTCACTTTATAGGCTATGTCACACCAAAAGAAAATGTACAGGTGACTTTCAACAACAGTTGACAACAGCTGACTGAATATTATCCGATGACAAAATACTAAACAGACGGGAGATAGTCACACCAACCAACCATTTTGTATATAGTCTTTAAAATGAGATTTTTTTGCTTGTACACGGAAAACCTGGATCACTGTATTAAGATATATATTTTAGATATGTAGGTCAATTTATTAATTTTGAGCTATTAATTTAGCTAGTGCTAAGCTTTAAAACACAGTTATTTGTATGAAAGAAAAGTACAATTTTGTAGGCCAAGTAATAAATCCAACTATGATTCTGAAAAATTGTCACGGGTAGGAAAATAAAAATAATAATAATTCACCGATCTGAATGACGTTTTACAGAATCGTGATAAACATAAAATTACTTTTGATAGTGATCCCATGCTCATCCCAAGTTTAAACTTTCAGAATATGTAGAGGAAAACAATATCTTTCACACATATTTTTTTGAGAATTTTAAAAATACAGTTTTTCAAAATTCAGTAAATGCAATAATGATGTGTTTATAAAAAAATATATATATTTTCAACTAATTATGTTTTATATCATATGAAAGCCCTTTAAAAGAGCTTTCAAATGAACTCGATGTCATTGTTCTAGCTTAATTAGAACACAAGTTGTGAACAAATCAATATTGTTGCGCAAGTCAAAAATTTTATTTATTTTTTTCATTTTTGAGCACCCATTACTCAGTAACCTTTCGTCAGAAAAATGTGAAAAAATTGATTTGTGTTACTATTTATGAATACTACATGCATACTTAATTTCAAATAAATCTAAGAGGGTCAGGTTGTAGCACTTGTTGATTTGACACGGAATATCTCTTAAATGTAACTTGAAGTTTTCATTTTGTTGTAAACATACCAGTCTAGTTTTTCTATTTATAGTTTATGCTTTTTTTTTTTAATAATTTCAACTAATTGAACCCCTAATCAATCCTACACTCCCTCGCAGAAAAACCTATATTTAGTTCATTTATATTGTCATCTGAGTTTAGTTATGTTTGATGTAATAAATAAAATGTTTATTTCATCAAAGGTGTTTTCACTTTTTGTAATTATGTTCTTGTAAATAAATATTCTATGTACTTTATTAATGTAATCTTATAGTTACTGATAAAGTAACAAAGCCCAAATGTTTGTGTGGTATATTTGTTGTAATAATATTTGTTTGATATGTATTATTTTTGCAATGTTTTTATGTATCTTCTATGAAGAAATAATTTGTTCATTATCCTTAATAATTATTAATTATTGATACCTTAGAATTGAAACTGTTTTGCATAAATTTTGTAATAAAAATCAATGTACTTGTAAGTCTTTTTTTATCAATAACCTATTGAAAATAACACATTCCTTGTGCAATGCAAGTAGGCCTACCAAATACCTACCAAAAATGTATATCCCCAATTTTTGATAGAATATTTGATTTTTGTTGCCATCAGAATTTTACTTTGATTTTACTTTCATGTTCCATAAGGAAATGGAAGTATGGTGATGGCAAAAAAAATCGTGTTAGAGATTTTTGCAGATTCTGATTATACTACCCTCAAAACATGAAAAAAATAATTTATCGAAAAGTGTCTATGTGTCTGTCTAGATTTTTTATGGCAAACGATAAGAGCCGCAAATTCAAACAGAATCAAATAATTTGTTGCATACAGCCCTGAATTGTAGAGTATTCAAGACCTATTGTTTTTTGTGAAGATCGGTTAAGATAAAGGGGTAGTTTACCTGCAATATTTTATGTTGTAACAAGAGAAATTTTTTCATGACGAACGATAACTGCCGTAAATTCAAACAGAATCAGATATTTTTTTACATATGTGCCCGAGTTATAGAGGACTCAAGGCCTATTGATTTTGGTGAAGATCGGTTACGGGGAAAGGGTAGTTTACCTGAAACATTTTTTTGTTGTAACGTAATAGTTTACCTGATAATGTTTTGTATATATGTACTACGTTATTGACAACAAAGAAGCAGTTTGTTTTTAAAATTCCTTCCCGGCCTGTTTGGCCGTAGACCAATGTTTTCTGCAAAACCAGACGTTTCGCCAGTGCCATCGACTTCCATCATCAGTGAAAATCAAGTGCGATAACGTGAGGTGGCATACGTTAGTGCCCACAGTAAGTGGCTGAAGCAGTAAGTAGAAAGAAGTAGTTTCAATGGAAATATTTCATTTCGAAAATGATTTTAAATATAAATCTTAGAACATGGAAGTCGTGTATGATTCTCCATACCAATATTTTGTTCTTAAGTGTGCTATTAAGTATTAGGAATCTTCTCCATGTCAAGGTATAGGATTACAGCCTGTTTTGCCTTCACTGAAGGCATCTCTTTTCCTTGCCCTACCTATATCTCGTCTTCCCTGAGGTCTGTATCTTATTACTTGTTTAGGTAGTCCCATGTTTTCCATTCTCTTGATATCCTGCCTCTATTTTATTTGTCCTTCCCTTATTCTGCCGGCTATAGAATATACATTTTACTTGGTACTTATATTTTCATTTCATATTTGATATCTAAGGGTTTGCATTATGAATACTCGACACAATATTTTTCTTGTTAGATTCGAAGTTTTAAGTAATTGTCTCTTAAAAAGTGTGTATGAACATTTTAGCACGACGAGATTTTCTGTTTTATTATTATTCTTAACGTTTTGGTTTTTATTATTAATTTTTGGTTTATTGATTTATTCTACCCAATTCAATCTATTATTGAATCCGATATGAATAAATCGGTTTACTTACTCTTTGACATCGTTTATTAATTTTGTTTAAATAGTTTAGAATGTTTTTTGTTCCATTTCATGAGTTCGATTCTGAAGAAGTTGCGTTGACTCTTCTATTATTAGCTGCGGTGAGTTGCTCTGTACTTTCCTGTATAGACACTAACATAAACACAACATGTACATGATACTTAATAATATTATAACATTAATAGTTAATAACATTTTATTATGGCCTATGCATACTGCATTGGTCATTGTCACTTCTGATAGTGTCCTTTTTCTTCATCTTGTGGTTTTATTACCTTAACTATAGTTTGTTAAGTGAGTTTACTATACTTTAGGAAGTTACCTTTTTATATGGGTTATAATCCTATCAAATTATTCTCGTTATTGCTTGAATATCTCTTATCATTGTTTTGATAGCACTGTTATTATTGTGCAGTAGTTCATTCTGCATTTATACTGAAAATTGCTTTGGTTTAAAGTAACCAAGATTACTTGCATCTAGCTGTCAACATGGTTTATTTATTATTATTGTTATTATTAGTATTTGGGTGGCTATAATCCTTGAATTTACTTATTCGAATAGTATTCTGCCTCATTCAATGTTGTTGGTTTAGTTCCTACTCTTTTATGATAAGTTTACAAGATAATTTTGTTCATCATGCATCCATTCTATGGCAAGCATATAGTTATAATATACAACAATGGATTATTGTCGGTTTTGTGTTTCTGTATTACATTTGATTTATTTGACTTTATGTAGTACTGGTATATCTATTGGTTATTATTAGATTACATTTTGTTTATCTTTTACAGTCTTTACTATTGGTAATTAGTGGTTATTTCTAATATCAATTCCACTTTACAATTGGTCATTGGTGTTTTGGACATAGCCCGCTTTTCATGTCTACACATAATTTAGCTAAGAACTTATTATTATTCATTCTCTTTCTTACTTTTTATGTTCAATAATTCATTCTTATTGATTATTGTTTGTATTACATTGTCAAGGAAGGTATTCACTTAATAAGTTTTGGTCAGTGTCAATTTGTTTTGCAGCTTAGGGGTTTAAATCATGTTGTTTATTCCATTTATTCTTTCTTCTTTTATAATAATTCTTTTATTGCCATATGTTAGTTCATTATAATTCATGTTATCTCCCTTTTTTGTGTTTGATCTGGATATTTTCTTCTTCTCTTCACCGATTCCTTCCTCCCTCTTAATAAGTTTCTTCATGGCGTTGTTTTCACTGGTTTCCTTCTCACGGTTAATAGGTTTCTTCTTGATTTTGTCTTTAATGGGTTTCCTTCTCACTGTTTGATCTATTGGGTAATTATGTATGTCGTCTCGTCGTTAGTCTTGCTTTATCTTCTTTAGTTGCACATTTACTGGTAATTCCTTCTTCATTTTAATTCACTTGGTTTTGGCTTATGATACTTCCTTTTTTATCCATGATCGTATGCTTGACCTTGTAGGTATTCTTAATTGTAGTGGCTTTCAACTTATTTGTGGTACGCTGGTGTTGGTAGTGTTATATGTACCATTACAACATACAAAAATTTGACAGATATTTTTGTCACAAAAAACGTTTATGATATATTGTGTATAAATACAGATATAAAGGTATTTTTGCCACAAAAAACGTTTATGATATATTGTGTATAAATACACATATAAAGGTATACAATACATTTGATTTGTTTAACAGTCATTATAAGACAGTATTACCATATAGGGGAGAGCAGAGAGACATAAGTTGATACTTTGTACTTCTTCAAGTGTCCCTTAGTCGCAGCACCTCTGCAACTATATAACGTTTTTATTATAGCTTGTAGTACATGCTCCTCCAGTCTGATTATAGCAGTGTACAGTAAAATGAGTCTTTGTTCCCTTTTGTATTTTAGAACGTGTAAAGCAACCTTTTTGTCACTAATTTGCTATGGGTGTTTACAGCTACGTACTTTGTTGGATCCATGGTAAGTGTACAATTGATTCATACTAATACAAAAGCAATGTGGCAACATGAGGGCAAGTTATGTTTCTCTATAACTTTTGAAAGAAAATTAATTCATAACCTAACAGATCTCAGAATTAATTATGTGTCAGTTACTTGTGATCCTATAATGAAGATTACGTGTTTATTAAATCCTAAAAAACTAAAATTTTTAAAATGATAATAGTAATAATGGCTCCTTTTTATGCCGCCTTGGAAATTTAGGAGGTAGAATAGGTTGCCTAAAGTGAGTGTTCGACACACGCACTAAAGGTAGAGTGGCCAGCAGCACTACACTTCAGCCACTAATTTTAAAATTAAAGGTGTACCTTCAATTTCACCAGAAGGAAAGTGGTATGTTGGTACAATGTAAGTAAAACATTTTGTTCTGTTTTCATATTTGGTTCAAACGTACAAGTGAAAAACTTTCTGGGGCGATGTAGCTCACAAACCCTACAAAGACTCGGCGTTTTCCACAACTTGTATTTAGGAAAGAACAAAAAGAAAAATCAGATTTCTGTGTTATGATCTGCACTATTCTGTTAGTTATTATGGTTTGCACCCTAAGAATATTCGTATGTTAGCCTCCGAATACGTGTTTGCAAATAATGTCGATTTTCTGGTGAACTGGGCCGGTAAAAGATTGTTTTACTGGCTTCATGCAGCGACATTCAAGGTTGTCTTTTAGAGAGGCTGAAGCAACAAGTTTTGCAATAGCATTTAGTTTTAATAAACATAACATAAAACTTTCTTCAATATTGGAATTCTGTGATAAGTCGCCTTCATTTTTATTGTCACAATATTTGGAATGTGAAGGAAACCAGGCAGCATAACGACAGTGCACTGTCCTAACAAAGTTGTCAGTTTGAAGGGAAATAAACAAGTCAGCAGGGTTACCCCTTTGGAAAAGGGTGAAACCAGTGGTATTTTCATAGATGGCAGCTGGAAACCACCACTTATCGTTATATCCACAGAGTGTTATGTAGATATCACTTTGATTATTTATGGACCAGCAGGTTGTATTGGAGTAGCACATCCATCAAGATAAATTACAGCCTCTCTTTTTTTACTATTTATGAAACAGTTTATACCTCATACCCGTTACAATCTGACTTCAGCCATTAGACAAGTGTTTATATGGCCTGTTTCGGTGCAGCCGCTGAGAGCTGGATGACAATAAACCCAGGTAAAACCATGACATACCTGGGCTAGCAAAAGATGCTCTTTCAAAGGCAGCTACACCATCTAACTGACAGCAGGTTTTAGTTAAACTGGAATTTGGCCATTAAATGAAAATATATTCAGTATCGAAGAGTTTCTGTGTTCACCTGTAATTGACAGAGAGATAGGAGAAAAAAGTAATTATGAAGGAAGATTAACACCAACAAAAGATTGTCACGAGACCACAGTAGCCGGACCTCCCACGTCGGAAATAAACGAGACATCTGCTAATACCTTATCACAATTGACACCAGAATAAATTCGCCCTTATCCGAAAGCGATTGCAAAAATAAAATAGAAATGCGCCAAGAAGAAAAAGTCAAGTATTCTCACTGACTCCTATTAAAAAAGCAATTCGTATTGAAGAGGAGGCATGACAAAAGAAAGAGCGATCAAAACGGAAACTAATCATGAACGGTAAAACGAAGACGATTTGTGGACTGTATAGAAACGGTCAATCAAACTCTCCAAGACTTAAGAAATTGTAACAAATTAGTGGGTAGCGTAACATTTGTTATTTCAGAGGATTCTCGCTAGAGATTACCGGTAACTGCAAGAGGAACCCGCGCTGATATTGTCTCAGTGTGTTTAAAGTCCTCGGCGATGTGGAATGCTATTCAGACTAAATTTGCAAAGCAATATGAGAGCCCATTTAGGAGGAGGAGGAGATGGTGATTTTTCTACAAACTTACTGCACCTCGGTGACGGTAGTGTTCCTAATGACGATAGCTTCACAGAAATTGACGAAAAACTGGGACATAGTAAATAGTACAACACTGTATTAATTGCTAAATTCTGTGCAAAACGTCAAGTGTTTACTTGATAAAAATTACAAGTGGTTATTCCCAAAGAATCGAATCTGTGAAGGAAAATAATGATACAAGTTTGGAAAAATTTTCTGGGGATAATAAAAAGTCCGAAGAATCTATTAACACCGTATTTAATATTGAAAATATAGTGTACTATCTCCAAGAATTTTTGAATTCTTTAAATCAATCTTGCATTCCGCCACAACGGTTCATTCTAAAGGTTGGCACTCCAACAATGTTGTTGAAAAATTTACATCCTCCGAACGTTTGCATAATACAAAATGCAGGTGACACGGGAATTTCTGTGTCAAGTAGGTAATAGCGTTATTATCGACTCAAAAGCCCTCTTCACACACACATTCGAATCAGTAGGCTACTGGTTGTTAGCATTACCTGGTGTAATTACCAACTTATAAATTGTAACATTCTTTACTTTAGTACACACTTGAAGGAAATTAACAGTTTCGAAATTACATCCGTTCCATTTACATAATTTTCATTAAACCTACTTAATATGTAGTAGTGAACGATAAGCTTTTCCAGGTTTTACTAGTACTTGACCTACAACGGTCTGATCTCCTACACTCAGTGCCTCTGTCTTTAATGATCACTGCTTTTTTTTACATAATAATTTTCCCATTCCTGCATAGAATTTACCCGCTCGTACAGAAGGCAACAGAATTTAGTGAATCCAAGCTGCAATCGAAGTATAACTACGTTACTTTCACATCTCCGTAGGTATGCCACGAATATCCGTCATACTGAATTCTGCTCAATAAAAGTTTCATACTATCACATGACTCCGAGGTGTAAGCAGTAAGTTATAAACTGAAGGGATTAGTGAATTATTAAAAATGGAGTAAAATCAATAGGTTAAAAAAAGTTCGTAGAAGTCTTTTGAGTGGAGGGAACGTTAGAAAACTGTTTATGTTATGAATGCTTAAGCCTACAAATCGTGATAGTTGTTATTATTATTATTATATTATTACTACAAAACAACATTTGTATTATTTTAATACAGACAGGAGTGAATACAGCCTTCGAATGAATTAGTAGTACGAACGCGTCAGCCTGCCAACACACATTAGATCTGTATATTTGTGTCGTGACAACGGTAGTAATTTTTGTAAACAAAGACTGTTGTGTCATTACGACATTAAGAATGTTGTTGGCGTGAATTTAATGCGACAGATTTTTTTTACCTCTGCCCATGTTTCTCTCTTTCAGTCCTCTCACTCACTCACTCACTCCCTCTCTCTCGCGCGCACACACGCACGCGCGCCAACTCGTACAGTTTCTTCTTTTTCTTGTCAACAATTTCAGTGTTACACAAAATCCTTCACTGTTTGTTTGTGCGTGTTTGTTTAATCATTCATTGTGTTCGTATAAACTACACATTCAAACTTGAGTAATCTGTTTGTAGCAGTGTAACATTTCAACAAACACTTAAAGAGGCGCGCTTTGGGTGCAGTCGCAGAAGGACCTGCCGTGCTAACTTAATGAAAATAAAAGGAAATTAATAGTGAGGTAGTCATGTTTAATTAAAGGTAGTAGTGAGGTTTGTCCCTATTAGTGAGGTAGATGGGGAAAATTGACAGAGAAAGAGTGAGGGGGAGAAGAGAGACGGGGGAGAGAGAATTACGAATTTTTAATTATTCTCATTCATACCGAATATCATTTGTAAGAATATAGTTATGCAGTTATTGGTATACAGTAGTACCGAAGCAACATGTTTCAAGTTGACTCCCATCCGTTGGAAATTTATTCACGATTCTGATTAATAAAAATTTCTACAAGTACCAATAATATAAATATAATACCTGCAGAAGCAGAAGAGTTTATATCTTACAGAGTTGAAGAGTTGTAATGTTACATTAATTATATTTTTGCTTTTCGTATATCACAGTGAGCAGTAATCTAATTTTTTTGAAATAATACGTGAAGGCTTATATATTAAGAATTAATTTTTTTTTATAGTTTCCGTAACTTGCTTGTAAAATAATTAGGTATCCAAAAGGTAAGTTACATATTTTAATAGCAACTTATAAGTTCCTCATCCTCGGTTTTTTCCTTTCTTCAAAATGTACCACTTCTTAATTGCGAATAAATTATTTAACGTAATAATCGTTTCACCAAAGGCTGTTTGGATCCTGTTAATAAAACTCTTGAGTCTGCTGCACATAATCCTCGCTTTTGGTTCATGTTTCGTTAACTTTCTACATTACAATAAGTTTAATTATTTTCAAGTTCCTTATAAGTAGCCAACTGTAGTAAACATCATGTACTTCATGATGAAGTCATCAGGTCATCATGACCTCTCTCTCACTCTCTCTCTCTTTCTTTCTGTTACTCTTGTTCTTCTCAATAACTGTATCTCAGGAAGTCTGAACGTAACAGGTTCTTAAGTAAACTTCATATGACTTAACGTGCAAAATCTTAAACATCATTTGGGCTTCAGTTATGTTATAATTTTGTAAGAAAGCTTTACAAAATACTTTTTACACTGCTTCTGTATACGAAACTAGGTGCAGGTATGTAATCAAATTTTTAAGTAGGCCTATTTATTCTAACACTGTTACAGTTTCTTGAAAACGCCGTATGTAAACAAACATTAAAACTTAGTAATAAGGTTTATCAAACTACTATTTTTCTTGGACGCATTAACGCAAATCAGTAATCTAGAGACCAATTTTATATTGAAAAATCGATGTCTAATAAACGGAATTTGATATGCAAAAATCCATCGGTTAAGAAAATAAAGTAAACTTGGTTAGTAACAAATAATTTTGGCAAACATTTTTAATTTGATATAGGCTATAATTGATTCCAATTTTATTACAATCTGAGAAATGAAGCCAAATAGATTATCATAAACGTTGGTCTAGTAACAAAAAAAGATTCATTCTTAAGCGCACAATATTATAATTTCCCTTTCATCCCGGAAAAAAGACTGTATTAAGCTACTATCATACTTGTCTAGTCTACACTATTTAATGGGTATATTATAGGTTTCACAAAAATTGATTATCTTACACATGGTTTTAATATATCACTAAACTTTGTGAAAAGTCTGAGTGAAAAGAATTATATACACAACGGTTGATGTTAATACAGGTCTTAATTCGTTTCAAAATTTATAGATAAATAAAAAATTAAAATTATCACATATATTGTGTGGTGTATAAAATAAATTGTAATAATCCTTTCTAATATGATTACTTAAACCATAATATCCGAAGTTGGACCGTTCCTTTATTCTTCTGTAGCCTCCTACATTCTTGCGTATCTGCTGTCATATTCGCGTCTCACAGTCATAGTAGACAGTAGGCTATAATATTATACCTTTTTTTGCGTTGTCTGAGACATGTCTCAGAGGATAAGACTCAGGCTGATCTGGGGCAAGCACCCTTCCGCCGATTGGAGATTTAGAGGGGTCGCACGCCAGCGCAGCGCGGACCGGTGGCGAAGTAGGTGGAGGCATTCAGGATAGAGTGTAGTGTATGGATGTGTATTTGTGTGTTTACGTAGTGTGCAGAGCCAAATGGGTGATGGTAGAGCCATAATAAAAGTATAAGTCAAACGACAGCCAAGACGAGGTCGAGTAACGCAGGACGCCAAAGCTGGAGGGAGGTGTCAGAGAGGCGTCAAGGTAAGGCGGGGAGGCACAAAGGAGAGGGATAAAGACCGGATAGGTAGATAGGAAAATTTAAGATGTTAAGTTATCAATAAGGAAGCAAGGTGTAGTAAGTATGACGAAGAGACTTAATTATTTCTAATTCTCCTTTGGCGGGGGTTTCTGGGAGGAGGTCCATCGGGAATGGTGAGGAGACGGTTTATGACAAAGGAAGGTCTGCGGTAGTTACAGGTAGTATTAATATTATACAATACCTCCTTCACATTTAAGTTGAGGAATTCCAATCAGCCTTCCGTTGCGTTACTTCTCTCTTGAACCCTTGATATAATTCGTTGCCTGCTCTTTATTGCAGCTGTAATATCTCCTTCGTTTTATAATTCATAACGTTAAATATTCTTCCTCACCCTGGAATTTTCCATTCTCTTTTACTAATTTCTTTTCACTTCATAAGACTTTTCTATACAAAAGCAAGTATATAAAAAAGTTATAAGGTCGGGGATTAGCAACCAAACGGCATTGTTTAAAAACATTTATCTACAAGTTTCTTTTCTATAGTTCATCGTACACACCCTTGTGAGATAAAAATAAGTACACGGTAGTTTCTTTCGCAATTTTTCGCATTATTTTGAGACAATCGACTGGTGATTTAGAGATAAATACTTAATATTAATGGGGTCTCATATATTTTATATTATATCTGTTTTCTATCCTACTGATAGAATTAGAAAAACGGTAGCTATCTCTCTTTTCCTTTTAAAAGCACAATACATATTAATTTACCAAGTAGTAGTTTCCTTCTTCATTTAAAATTTCTATCAAATCTACTGTATATTGGACAAAACAGAAGGGGAAACATACGTGCTTACAAGGTAGTGTAAACATCCTGTAATGCTGTCAAATCAAAATACAAAGGAAGGGGAAGTGAATACTGTAATGAGTAGCCCCTACATTCATATTTATGCAGGTGTAGGTGATGATTAAGGCCCGGATTTTTATGTAATTACATATTTGAATGCTGAGTGCACATTTACACGGAAAAGCCAGATATCGGCGAATCATACCAATAGGTGTCTTATCCGCGAGTTTAATTTTACATATTTTTACATATTTTGTTCATATTACATATTTCACTCCATCTTACATATTTCTACATATTTTAGCTATTTTACTATACTTTACTTCAATTTGAAAATTGAAATGGCAAAAAATAGTTAGGCCTATAACAACATTACTCAGATGCGCAAATGTGCAATTAATCAGAATCAGGTCCAATTAAATTTATTACAAGAAAAGGCAAAATATTGCATCTGTTGCAATTGCACACACAGATTCTACTTTCAAGAAGTAAAATTTTTTACGAGCTCAAGCGACAAGTAAGGCATTTTGCACGGGATGTTAGATGAGAATGGTATGCGCGGCCCCACTCCTTATTTACGTTTCGTTCGCACGTTCAGCAGGCTCGATGGGGAAAGAACGTGCTGTCCGCGGTAAATAAATACTCTTCGCAGATCTTGCAATTCTCGCAACGGATTCCATCTACCTAAACAAACAAATATCTATATAACTCTATGCTATTGTAGGGCACAATGTGATTTTTGACGCCAGTATTATCGACGCTCTCGGAGTGTAAGCCTACACGTAAATAACAATCTGGTGTGCAGTGTGGTGTGTTGAAGTTATTGTCAAGTCAGTGTTTTGTCTTTCGCCTACACTTCTGCGCTTGCTTGTTTCTTGCCTTGGCGGATTCTCGTTGTTGGACAAAAGACGTCTTAAATAATATATTGTGCGGTATTGTTCAACGCAAGTTCTTAAGAGTTTTAAATACAAATATCCTTGTTTTATCATGGCACCGACCGCATCATCTTTGTCATCTAAGTTAAAATCATGGGTACAGATTGACAGTGCTTTTACAACTGACGATAAAGCTGTATTTTGCCAAGTTTGTTATGGCCAAATGGTGTTAAAGAAGAGAAGGTACTGCTGTTGTATACAGATGCAGCAGCATACATGTTAAAAGCAGGTAATTCTCTAAATGTGTTTTACCCCAACCTACTACATGTTACATGCCTGGCTCATGGATTGCATCGAGTAGCTGAAACTGTCAGAGACCTTTTCCCCGAAGTAAATACATTAATATCAGCAACAAAAAAGGTGTTCTTGAAAGCTCCTTACCGTATCCAGTGCTACAAACAAAGGCTACCTGACACACCTCTGCCTCCAGAACCCGTAATTACAAGATGGGGAACCTGGATCGAAGCCGTAAATTTCTACAGTAACAACTTTGAAGCTGTGAAGTATGTGGTGGAAACATTATCTCCCGATTCTGCAGTGTCAGCGAGCGAATCCTTGTCTGCATTCAACAACTCTAAGGTGATATGTTCAGTTTCGTACATCAAAACGCATTTCAGTTGTATCAAGAAACTGGAGACTGCAGGTCTGACTCTCCAAGAGGCCATAGGAATAGTTGAAGAAGCAGTTAACAAGTTAAATGCTGTGCAGGGTGAAGTCGGTGACAAAGTTTCTACTAAATTAAATGCTGTGCTGAATAGAAACCCTGGTTACTCAACTTTACATACCATTTATCGCATATGTAACGGCGAAACTGTAGAATCGATTGAGAATATTCTTCCAAGTACGATTCCTCTATATAAACATGCGCCGGTGACGACACGTGATGTCGAGAGATCCTTTTCTATATATAAAAACATACTCTCAGACCGAAGACAGTCCATGTCAACAGACAATATAGAAAAGTATTTAATAATTAATTGTGCAACTAAACAGTGGAAAAAAAAACTTACATGGACACTTTATTCTTATGCAGAGTTATAGTAGAGTTATATATATATATACAATATAGATTTTCAAGTCAAAAATCTACCTTTAATTTTATAGTAATTTCAACTCTCCTAGTAAAATACTTTGTTAAATAGTTAATAATTCTCAATTTTTACTTTATACTCATGTCCTATACTACAGAAATCCATAGGTAAAATACTTTGTTGTTGTTAATTTTATAATATCAAGGTTTCTTTTTTAATACTGTTTTCTAAAATATGTTTTCATAAATTTTCTAAAGTACAATAAACAATTGAAAAGTAATTCATTTCTTATGCATGCTGTCTTATTGTAAACTCTTCAACAAAGAGTTGAACTTTCAGATACTGTGTATTCTGAGGGTTAACTTATTTTCTGTAACAGAAGTGGTAATCTAACTGGTGATTAGTGTCAGCCCCGAACTTGATTAGTATTTTATGGATTACATTGACTTTGCTCAAAATATATTTGCATGTTTTGAAAGTGATTTTAAAAAGTTTAAAATGAAGCACCTATTATTTTCAAAACCTTTCAAAGAGGGCACTGTTATGTTCTCGTCAAATGTAAATTATATTGTTGATGTGAAAGTATTTTAATACTACATATTTCTTAAATATTACATATTTAGCTACATATTTTCCTTATTTTTCCTATATATTTATGTACATAAAGGGAGACTGTGCGCTGTGCCGTACGCTAGACAGAAAGGGTATAATAAGCAACTATCTCACTCTAATTTCGTCAGTCAAACTCGCGGACGGATGAGTAAATTTTATTCAATTCATTTTTGCAGTTCAACCTGCGATAACTTCAAAACCAATAAATATACAGCAATTCTGAAAACTGCATTGTGTTCAGTAATTAAATCTCTATAAGTAGCCAAAATCTCAATTAATATAATTAACAATTACAGAAGATACACAGAAGAAGAACGTGTTTTTTTAGACGTTTCTATTGGTTTAGCATTTGCATTTGTACACTGTACTCTTTAAAATACAAAAAGTAAAATTGGTTAAAAAGTTTTACTTACAGTACGCCTACATCAGTTTTTGAAAAAGTTTGTGATTCGGCTGCTTCATACAATGCACACGTTTTTTGGAAGCCATGAAGCCAAAGTGAGTCGACCTAACGCCGCTGCCCCAGACTCAGTTGCCCAAATAAAGTATTTCAATTGTAAAAACTTAAATATTCAAAAATAGTGAACCATATCGCAGAATGACGTAAGTGTAGTGAAGAAAAAGTGGTGATCAGCCAAAACCTCAAGAGTAGTATCTTTACATCCCTAACCATTCGCTAACCACAATTGCAAAAATTAGTTTGGAGATACGTCCGGATATGGGAAGTTCCGGATATCACAGGTCCGGATGTGACAGGTTGTATTGTATTTACCTTATAACAATTCCCCCTAAATAAAAGGGAAATCCCCAAATTCATATTTCGAAGCCACCTGTTGTAGATAAAACGGTATTTATCTTGGATACATACGTTTAATCTCATACAAACGTTTTTATGTGTGTTCCCATCAGCACCGACACACCTGTACAGGCTTCTCCATATTTTTCTACACCTGTCCAAATATGACTATACTGATTACAATAGTAATTTCTTCTACGGTTTGTTTATGACCATAAGATATGTCTTTATAGCTCCTTTTAAATACCACTTTTTTCTGCTCATTCGTACAAAACTTTTAATTGTTGAATGTGCCAATTCTGATAATCTTTGCCAAACCCAAATTTTAATGTTATACGGCGTCACCTTATTATGTAGCAAACAAAATTAGAACAAATCACTGTTATTTTAGCAGTAGCTTTTTTAAGGAGCCCAGAGTAGGCCTATACCTACCCGACACGCACACATTTGAAGGATCAGTATTTTGTCTTGGAGTTCACTCTCCCAGCTGAGATACCCATGTTTTTAGGGACCAGGAACTCGCATTTGAACTTCTATCATCAGCTACATAATGTAAAGCCTAGATAAATGTACAAGCCTATGCTCTAAAAGCCTAAGCTATGATACCCACAATCATCTACGTTTTACTAAAATAATGGTTGCAAGTTAAATTTTTTGATTCATGTTGATGCTTTTGTCTCGAAGAAACCAGGTAAATTAATCTGCTTTTCGTATCCGGCCGACGATGGTGTGCTCCCACTTACGAACAGTGGCACTTGCAACTCGTTTCACTTGCGAACACTCAAGTAGATAAGACACGTAATTAAATTTTGATACGTGAGAGTACCTCCCACTTGCGAACACACAAACAACGATGTATGTACATCCACCCTGTATTGTGTTTATGTTTTTATAATTCGTTAAATGTATTTTTTGTTACCAACTACGTTTACCAAGTTACAATTTTTATCAAACGCACACACACACACACTTGCATAGCCGCTCCCTCACTCTCTCTCTCTCTCTCTCTCTCTCTCTCTCTCTCTCTCTCTCTCTCTCTCTCTCTCTCTCTCTCTCTCTCTCTCTCTCTCTCTCTCTAAATTAAAAAGGAAGGTTATTTTTTATTTATTTTTATTAGTCAACTTGTAGAACGGACGACGTGATCTTGAGAAACATCCCAACTTCAGAATCTTTTTCATATCTTTTAGTTTATCCAATTCAGTATACTTTTTCGTCCTTTTCATAGCTTAAAAATTTCACTCCATCGTTACATCGTGTTCTGAATACATTTCTCTGCCTCAGATTATAAACATTTGATAATGTTTTTTATTCTTGGATGTGGTCTTCCAACGTGGCTGTTTAGTTTCTGATGCGTGCTTGTAGGGTATTATTCATTATATGCCGTCGGAAGTAGCAGTTCCGTAACTCCTGTGGCACTAATCATTGTCTAGCTATTGTTCTACGAAACAATTAAAGAATTAATCGAGTTTCTCTTCCTCTGGAACTTGCCCATGGATATACTACCAGCCACATTCTACATCTTTTCGAAGGAAAGCAAGTGTAGCACACATTAGGATTTTTGTGCTCCCTAAGTCATTAGAATGTGTATACTCGTGCAAAGTGACTACTGCAGCTTTTGAATTTTCCATCCATGAAAAATTACTTTTAATCTTTCAAACTTTTTTTTCTATTGATTTAACCAAAAATCGGGAGCTTAGCTTGCACAACGTCTTCGCCCGGACGGAAACTACTCTCGTCAATTTTCAAACCGGGACAATTGACAAACTGGCCGGGACCCCGGGATCAGGTCGTCAAACCGGGACAATCCCGGTCAAACTGGGACGTATGGTAAGCCTATTTATACATGTATTTATCGGTTTTTAATATTGATGTGAGCATTGTACTGTAGAATTAGGAAGCGATTGTATTGAACGAATCACGATTATCAAATGATATACGGTATTCCTTTTAGTTCAACAATTCCGTCATCTCGTCTCCGGTACTTTGGAAAACCATTGTTATTTTCAATAGTTTAACGTAAAATGTTGCTCGGTTATTATGTGTACATATTCCATCAATCATGCAAGGAACATTAGGATTACGAGCTCTACAAGATCCATGTATCATTCGAGATAACAATTTTATGAATCCTTGGAAATGTGATACGGCACAAAACTTAGGATAAGCAAGAGGTAGTGTATTAACTTTTTAAATTGTATATTATTATTATTTTTATTATGTTTTTACTATAAAATGTTCATATTATTTTAATATGATTTTCTGGAACACGTTTGGTGGAAACGTAAAACCGGCCAGCTGATAAATAAGAGGTTGCGAGTTCAGACGTAGATGTGTATATATGTGTCAGCCAAAACAGTGTTTTGTAAACGTACACGTCTGTCATTACAACATTAAGAATGTTATTTGACCTTGAGTAGGTACTCATGTTGACGGGAATGAGAAATCTTGTGGTGTTAGCGCTGAATAGACACAACACAGGGGGGGGGCCATTCCGGCTTCCCGCGCTAACCTAGCGATCAGCTGTTTTTGCCGCGTGACGTCCGACTGGTGGAAGAAATACGCGCGAGTCTTGATTTACCATGCAATCTTACCTGAGACAATGTCCTACTTAGCATCTCTCTGCTGTTTACACGAAATGTTAACAATAATTGTAATGAGCTATTCATATAGAAAAAGGATTAAACAACAAGATTAAATGGTTTGCGGCAAAAAATAATGGTAAAATCTATTTCTACATTTAATAGAAAAGTAAGCAAGTCTGTCCACATATAACATTGACAAAACGGCACAAGATGTAAAATTAAGTCGGAATTTTTTATTATTCGTTAATTTTATATTAACAGAATTATTTCGATTGTTATTAATTTACTTAGAAAACTCAGATGATACTGATATTTTTCAGTGAAACGTGCGTCAGGTGTTAAAAAGAATATACGAAATTATACTACTTGCAGAAGAAACAAATTGAAAACATCACAAATTTTATATATATATATATAATATGCCTGCGTGGGTGGGTGCGCGTACGTGCACACGCGTGCGCGCATGAGTGCGTGTATAAACATTTCTATGTAGTATAATATATTTGAAACAAGCTTCCAATTATTATAATTATAATCAATATCATAATCATTTTCTTTATCTACATTTTCTACATTCTACATTATCTACATTGAAATTTATTGACATTTAAAAGATACATTAAATATACTGTATTGAAAGGGACACTGTGCGCTGTGCCGTACGCTAGACAGAAAGGGTATAATAAGCAACTATCTCGCTCTAACTTCGTCGTCAAACACGCGGCCGCATGAGTAAGTTTTATTCAATCCATTTTTGCAGTTCAACCTGCGATAACTTCAAAACCAATAAATATACAGCAATTCTGAAAACTGCATTGTGTTCAGTAATTAAATCTCTATAAGTAGCCAAAATCTCAATTATTATAATTAACAATTACAGAAGATACACAGAAGAAGAACGTGTTTTTTTAGACGTTTCTATTGGTTTAGCATTTGCATTTGTACACTGTACTCTTTAAAATACAAAAAGTAAAATTGGTTAAAAAGTTTTACTTACAGTACGCCTACATCAGTTTTTGAAAAAGTTTGTGATTCGGCTGCTTCATACAATGCACACGTTTTTTGGAAGCCATGAAGCCAAAGTGAGTCGACCTAACGCCGCTGCCCCAGACTCAGTTGCCCCAAATAAAGTATTTCAATTGTAAAAACTTAAATATTCAAAAATAGTGAACCATATCGCAGAATGACGTAAGTGTAGTGAAGAAAAAGTGGTGATCAGCCAAAACATCAAGAGTAGTATCTTTACATCCCTAACCATTCGCTAACCAAAATTGCAAAAATTAGTTTGGAGATACGTCCGGATATGGGAGGTTCCGGATATCACAGGTCAAGATGTGACAGGTTGTACTGTACTTTTTAACTACATATTATACTAATGTACAATGAAGATATACTTATTATATCTTTATTTAGTATATAGTTATTTACGTGTCAAGAAAAGAACGTGTGAATAAAGTGATCACAACATTTTATACCTTATATGTTTTCTGTCATTGAATGATTAACCCACTTTTTAATAACAGCGTTGAAAAATAGTTGATTACGTCTTTCAAAGATTATTTTTACTACGGTACTGAAATTAAAAATAACTAAGATCGTATACAGGAATTAAACGTAGGCGACTGGAAGCAGTAATATAAACAGCCGAGACACAGCAGCTGCAGGAATTGCTTACGTTCAGTAGACTTGGCAACGTTGTGACCTTCGTGACTTTATATACATTTTGTGGCAACACTGTGCATATTTTTCATCACTAAAAGCTAAACCGATATCCGTGATAAAATAGTAATGCATTTTTTTAAACGTGTGAGTGGTTTGTAACGATAAAGTTAACAGGGTAATTATTATTCAACTTTTTTCAACAAACTATCTTGAAACGGATATATATTTTTACGGTTTTTTATGCTGATTACGAATATGTAAGAATAAAATGTCTAAGCTTACTCGTAACTTTTATATATGGGGTCTCAAAAAGATGAACTTCTCTTGTCAGAACTTGCATGTTTAGCTAATGATGGATAAACGTGATTATATATATATATATTGTAATATTAATGTAAATTGAGTGGGTATAATAAAATAAATAAAAGGTTGATGTATGTAGATTGTGCTCACCTGTAAGCCCCACTGGTTGGGCTAGCCAATTTTGTAATATTAATGTAAATTACTGTTCTATGGTGTTCTAAAATTCTGATGTAATCAAGCCCCACAAGTTGGGTTCGCCAATTTTGTAATATAACGGTAAATTACAAAATATACAAATATAAAAATATATGTAGTTGTATGAAAATTGTACTCTCACTATTGTGTGTAGTAATATAGATGATGTCTTCTAGTCTTCATTCGGCTCTCTCTGCTGGTCTTCACTTTGGTAATATATAATTGTAATTGTAATGGTGTTCTGGTATAATATTACCCAGATTGACTTTTATGGTGCGTAGGTGTAGTAATGACGTTCCGCTCCGGGAGACGTCGATTTGGTAATGTTCCTAAATAATGCTGTTATCAAATGTTCTTGGTGTATGTTGTTGTTGTAGCAATTTGAAATGTGATATAATTTTATAATTCTGAAATAATTGTTTTCGAGGTGTTTATATTCTTAAAATTTAGTAATAAATTGAGATTATTGATTGTAATTATAAATAGTATGGTATGGTGTGTCTTCTAGTAATGATCTTCCCTTCGTTAAATTTATTAAAAAGACAATCCACTTTGAATTAGGCGCGAACAGCTCTCTTCTTCTTCCTCTTGAAAGGTTGTAATTCGCATATATTGCCTTTAAAGGTTGTCGAGTTTTCTTTATTAATTAATGGTTATATTCCTTTATTAAAGAAATCAAATTCAATTCACTAGATAACAAGCGTTTATTCAACAAAATAATGAATTTGCTTAATTGAAAACAATGTTATAATGCCGTATCGACTCACTCAGGTCCGGTCGATCTATGACTTTTATATTGGTATTATACACATATAGGTTCTTTTAACGGTTATTTATAAAAAAGCCAGAGAAGGTCAGGGTCAGAAAGTATAACACTTACAATGCTGAAAATGTATTAAAATTAAACAATAGAATGGTAATTAGTAATAATAAAAGTTTATATATAATTTCTATTCACCACAGTTCAGCAAACAGTCGACTGGTTGTGTTGATGAGATCAGTCAAAGTGGCCGTCTGGCGCATGCGTGGATTTCACCTTCTAACATTGACAAAGTACTTGTGGAATAAATATGTTCCTTCTGCGATTAAATCCTCTTCGTACTCGTTTAATCTCTTCTTG
This sequence comes from Magicicada septendecula, assembly GCA_034769895.1. Lineage (NCBI taxonomy): Eukaryota > Metazoa > Arthropoda > Insecta > Hemiptera > Cicadidae > Magicicada > Magicicada septendecula. The sequence continues at coordinate 119,197,990 of CM068370.1, forward strand.
GGTATAGTTTAATGTCACTGGAGTAAGATGGAAAAGTCACTGGGTGTAAAAATGTTGTTAAATAAGTAGATCAATTGGTGTTTATGTGTGTCCGTTTAACCTCGAATATTCACTTGGTATTTGGTGTGATTCCAGTGTTATTTCGTTTAAATAGTGATATGTGATGCTGTTTATAGGTGTTATGTAGTTCATAGGGCAACTTCACCACTTCACAATGATTAGAATAGTTTAAAATTTAATTTTTACACAAAAACTGATTCCGAACTTTAGTTATACGTAATCGCCATTAAGGTTGGGTTTTATAAAATATTCACGTCAAGTGTGCTCTTCAATGTATAATAATGAACTGCCTGGATTTCCTTCGTCATCCGAAACGTCTTAGCCAATTTAATATTAAAAAGACATTGTTTAAAATTGCCATAACTTCCGACACACTTTAATTTCGTGCACTATGCTTACAAAGTAAATTCGTTATTACTTAACTGTTTGAAATATAAAATACATATTCGTTTTCACTATTCTATTCTACTTATTTTGATAGTAATTAAGTTAGTATTACAAAGTTTTATCTGAAAATTATTTCTTATAAATTTTTGAGAGGTAGGCCTAAAATTATACTTCCCTGTCTTCTATGTAAATAATAGCCATTTTAACTAATATAATTATTATTCTATGAAATCTGAAATTTGTATAATTATCAATTCTCACTTATTTTATTGCAATTTAGTATATTAATGATGGTTTTTTCATATAATTCAGTTGTATACGATTCCCCTTCTGATAAAGTTAGTGAACCTATTTCAGTTTCAAATGGTATTTCATTAGATAATCAAATAATTTTACTCATATAATGACCATATCTTTAGAAAGCTTTATTTACATAGTATTTAATATGTTGGGTGTATCTTGCCTAAATATTGTCAGTTTGACTGGTTTATAAGATTAGGTTTATTAATTATTCTGCATTTTAACTTTATTATATTGCCTAGATTTGAATTGTGGCTATTTGCAGAATGTTTTACTAATGTAATTATTTTATTTCCTTCTCTGACTTCTGACTCTGATATATTTGATTAAAAATTAGTTCTCTGATCTGGCATAACAGTAATTATAGATTATACAATTAAAATATAACACCCAGATATATAAAACTGGTGTTCTTAATAACACTGTTTTGGTATATCACCTAATAACATAATAAAAAGTATTTCTACAACATTGGAATGTTATCTAATTTTAGATAATGCATTCCTAAATTAACATGAACAATAAAATAACAATTATAATACTAATATTTCTTATGACTAACCCTTACTTATCTAAATGCTATATTTAATTAGAACCCCACATTTGGATCCATATATAATTGTTAATACCTTCTACTACTCCATCATAAACAGTTAGTTCTGTAATTCCCCATTTTATAAGATTTATGCCCCCTCTTAAAGTATAACCCTAGCTATCTAAGTTATATTCCATTCTATGGAATGTTCATACAGTTTTAGTAGCTTTTTATTAGTAAAATTACTACTTCATTATCAAAGTAGGCACTGTTCACAAAACTTAAAGTTTGTTACTTTGTACTGCTACTCATGCACCTTTCTTAAAGTTTATTAGTTATAATTTGATCACTTACACCTTTCCATGGTAAATTATTACTATATTTACTAGTCTTTTTCTAGTTTTTAATATGAAATATTCAACCATGGGGGAACTGTGAAGATTTGTTTATGCACATTACACAATAACTTTTTGAATGCACTAATATTTACTACAGCTAACACTTTTAGTTTTTTGACAGTTTTACAGTGATATGGTTTTTTAATGTGTTTACTTTCTTTTTTGGGCATTCATTGATTTTGGGGTTTTTTGGGGGTTCTTTCCCTATGGGGTTTTTGTTTTATATGGGTCGTCTTAATTATTCTTCTTTCTTCTTGAGTTTGGTTATTCTTCCTTCTTCTGTCTTCTGTATCTTTGATTGTTCTTCTTTCTTCATTCTTCAGTAATAGTAGTTTTAATTAGTTCTTCTTTCTTCATTAGATTTAGTTTGTTCTTCTTTCTTCTTTGAGTTTTAATTGTTCTTCTTTAGCTTTGATTGTTCTTCTTTCTTCCTTCTTCAGTAGTAGTAGTTTTAATTAGTTCTTCCTTCTTCATTCTTCAGTAGTAGTAGTTTTAATTAGTTCTTCTTTCTTCATTAGATTTAGTTTGTTCTTCTTTCTTCTTTGATTTTGGTTCTTCTTTATTCTTCCTTCTTCCTTCTTCAGTAGTAGTAGTTTTAATTAGTCTTCCTTCTTCTTTCTTCAGTAGATTTAGTTAGTCTTCTCTCTTCTTTAGTTTTAATTAGTCTTCTTTCTTCCTTGATTTTAATTATTCTTCTTTCTTCTCTCTTCGGTAGTAGTAGTTTTAATTATTCTTCCTTCTTCTGTCTTCTGTATCTTTGATTGTTCTTCTTTCTTCATTCTTCAGTAATAGTAGTTTTAATTAGTTCTTCTTTCTTCTGTCTTCTGTATCTTTGATTGTTCTTCTTTCTTCAGTAATAGTAGTTTTAATTATTCTTCTTTCTTCTTGAGTTTGTTTATTCTTCTTTCTTCTGTCTTCAGTAGTAGTAGTTTTAATTATTCTTCCTTCTTCTGTCTTCAGTAGCTTTGTTTGTTCTTCTTTCTTCAGTAATAGTAGTTTTAATTATTCTTCTTTCTTCTGTCTTCTGTATCTTTGATTGTTCTTCTTTCTTCAGTAATAGTAGTTTTAATTATTCTTCTTTCTTCTGTCTTCAGTAGTAGTAGTTTTAATTATTCTTCCTTCTTCTGTCTTCAGTAGCTTTGTTTGTTCTTCTTTCTTCAGTAATAGTAGTTTTAATTATTCTTCTTTCTTCTGTCTTCTGTATCTTTGATTGTTCTTCTTTCTTCAGTAATAGTAGTTTTAATTATTCTTCTTTCTTCTGTGTTCTGTATCTTTGATTGTTCTTCTTTCTTCAGTAATAGTAGTTTTAATTATTCTTCTTTCTTCTGTCTTCTGTATCTTTGATTGTTCTTCTTTCTTCAGTAATAGTAGTTTTAATTATTCTTCTTTCTTCTGTCTTCTGTATCTTTGATTGTTCTTCTTTCTTCAGTAATAGTAGTTTTAATTATTCTTCTTTCTTCTGTCTTCTGTATCTTTGATTGTTCTTCTTTCTTCAGTAATAGTAGTTTTAATTATTCTTCTTTCTTCTGTCTTCAGTAGTAGTAGTTTTAATTATTCTTCCTTCTTCTGTCTTCAGTAGCTTTGTTTGTTCTTCTTTCTTCAGTAATAGTAGTTTTAATTATTCTTCTTTCTTCTGTCTTCTGTATCTTTGATTGTTCTTCTTTCTTCATTCTTCAGTAATAGTAGTTTTAATTATTCTTCTTTCTTCTGTCTTCTGTATCTTTGATCGTTCTTCTGTCTTCATTCTTCAGTAGTAGTAGTTTTAATTAGTCTTCTTTCTTCTGTCTTCTGTAGATTTAGTTTGTTCTTCTTTCTTCATTCTTCAGTAGTAGTAGTTTTAATTAGTCTTCTTTCTTCTGTCTTCTGTAGTGGTAGTTTTGACTATTCTTCCTTCTTCTGTAGTTTTTCGCCGTGTATGCCTTCGTTTCTTCTGGTCTGGTTTCTTTGACGGGGTATATTAATTGCCTGCTTCTATCTTACCTGGGTAATTTTGTTATTATCATTTTTAGTCTTCTGGGTTTTTAAATTTGTATCATTTTATATTATTTGCAGAATTTTTCTTCATTTAACCTTTCTTGTGAATATATTATTAAATAGTGCATTTTAATTAGTTCTCATCTGGATATTCCATATCTTAGAGCTTTATTAATGATCATTGAGTAATGTATTTGTGTGGATTATCTGTCATGCTACAATATATATATATATTGCAACAATGCATATATTTGCATATTTGCCCAGGGCGGTGTATTTTGTAAATAATTAGTGTAAAAAGAATAAGACGAACAGTTTTAAACAATTTTGTGCGGGAGAATGCAGGCTGGAGCCTGTCGAAAGTGACACCTGCTTCGGTAGCGTAAAATACAAAAATACAGCTTTAGTGTGTATGTGTGTGTAAGCTAGTTACGACCTACATTGAACAACGAAAAAGGGGAGACGCGTACGAATTGTTGGTTGTCAATAAATCAGGTTTTAACCGGATTAAAATAAACTAATTAATATGTTTTAAACCTGTGAACAAAGACTTACCCCAATTATAGAGACACCTTTAAATTATGGAATTTTTAGTGAATATGGTGATATAAAAATTATTGCAAAATGTGCAATAATAAAGACGCTATTAATTTCATATTAATTACTAGTGTAATTAAATAGTAATTAATATGTGTGGTATATGTGAGTGACCAGAAAAAAATTACGCAAACAAGATATCACTCATGCTACGAGTATGTCCATGAGATCGTGAAAATGAACCAAAAAGTGATTGTAATTTAAAGGACGCTTTGCACGAACTGACAATATCTAACATGTCGAAAACAGGCCTGGACCTGTCAGATCGCTATCCAGTATAAATACCACTGGCAATTTTGGGCGGTTACACACTCAGACTTAAGAAATCTTCACACAACGTCACGCTGCCGGTTTGCTGATCGACCAGGAACACACACACATCAAGACGTAAGGAGGAACTCTGGAGCATCACCAACAACAACCCGTAGAGACAGAGATCACAACATCAGCATCATCATCATCATCATCATCAAATTCTCAGGTTTCAGGACACACACACACACACACACACACACACACACACACACACACACACACACACACACACACACACACACACACACACACACACACAACGGTAACGACAGATGTACGCATGTGATAACAAACAATTATTTTTTTATTGTGAAAAGAGCTCTCAAAAAGAACTGACCTATGAACAGTAAATAATTAAAGTTTGAAAGTTAAATAGTAGTTAAATAATGAGAATTTAATTTAACAAGAAAATCTAGGAAAGAAATAATAATCTTTTGTTGTATGTTAAAAATTTGGCTGTGTCAGTATAAAGAAAATAATAGATTGGAAGTAAATGTTATATTATTTTTATTTTTTTATTGTTTTATTGGAGTGTTAGTGGTCTCAAATATTTCTACTAGTAATTTTGTACAAACCACTATGTTATCTTTGGTGTTGATTTATGCTTTCGGCAGTCAAGCCATCTTCAGGACATTCACCAACAGATAAATATGAAAATGTTCACTTCTTATATTTATACCGTTCTACCGTACCTATCTAGCCCCGCCCCCTTACGGAGTAACGTCTTACTTAGCTCCACCCATAGTGGGTTGTCTTACATTACCAATTTTGTAGCTGTTACAATTCACGTTAACTCATCTTCTACTTTTTGTTGTCTATTAAGCTGTTAAATATTTCTTCATTTTCAAATGTGGTTTTTATATTCAATAGTCTTTTTTCATCTTTATTTCTTATTTTTAATATTTCCACTTCTTCCTTTAATTTCCTTTCTTTTTCTTTACTCATCACTTTTATTATCTTATAATTTACAACTGGATCTGTGAATTTATGTCCTTATTCTATAAAATGCCTAGCGTATAATACATTCGTCGTTAACTCTCCTTCACCCCTCTTATGTTCTTTAAATCTCTGGCAAAATTGACGACCCGTTTCGCCCAGATACACTTTGTCACATTCCCCACAGCTAAGCATATATAGTATACTCCACTTTCCTTCAATATGTCATCTTCTTCAAAATTCGTAGTTTTTATTATATCAAACACGGTTTTCGATTTTTTAACGCTACCTCTATATTATATTTTCTAAAACAATTTTGTATCTTTCTTGTGTTATAACTTATATACGATATGGATCCCTTATACTCCTTCTTTTCTATACTATTCTCATTTTTTTTCTCTTCGTTTTATATTATTAAATATTTTATCTACTACATTCTTATACACTTGTTGTTTTTTACAATTATTTTTATTCTTTCTATTTTTTTTTATGTTTTCCTCATCTTCTATACAACTGTTTATTCTATGACAGAAATTATTTATCGCTGCCATTTTATACTGTATTGGATGGTATGAATCATTTGGTATTATAACATCCGTATATGTGCTTTTCCTATAAATGTCAAATTTTAGTTTATTTTCTCTTGTTATTCTTCTGTTTAAATCTAGGAAATTTATTTCTTTGTTTCCTACTTTCATTTTAAATTTTATTCTCTCTTCTAATTTGTTAACCTCTTCAAAATATACCTTTAATTCTTCATCATCGCCCTCCCATATTAACAAGATATCGTCTACATACCTCATCCATTTCTTAATTTTGTCTTTATTTTTCACCGTTGACATTATTTTATTTTCAAAGTAGTTCATTTAAATTTCTGCCATTATTGGTGACATTGATGATCCAATTGGAAGTCATTTCTTCTGAATATAAAACTTATTATTAAACCTAATGTAATTTTGCTTCAAACACTCTTATATTACTTTTATTAATTCTTCTTTCTTTTCGTATCTTTCAATTTATTATTTTCAATTAATTTTAACGTTTTTTTCAACCGGGATGTTTGTAAACATATCTACTACATCAAGCGATAGTAACCTTGAACTTTCCTTTACTTGTAGTTCTTCTTTCAGTGCTTCTATCAACTTTTTTATTTTCTACACTATGTTTCTTCTCGAAATTATAATATACTTTTAGTATCTTACTACATTCTTTTGATAACTTATGTGCTGGTAATAAACGATATTATTGGCCTAACTGGGAGGTTTTCTTTGTGCAGTTTTATCTGAAATTTAAATTTAGGCGCTTCCTTATTTAATTCTGTTAGTTTTGTTTTACCCATAACTGTTCAATTAACTACTTGACTCTTTTCCGTAGGTCACTACTTCCTTTTATTTCGATTTTTGTATACTTTGGTATTATATTATTAAGTAACCGCTGCTTATTAAACCAAATCTTAGACAAAGTTATTTTGAACTTAACTTTTGTTTTCAAATAGTTTTAGAAATCTCCTACTTTATTTCTATGCTCCATTATTCTTCTACTCCTTAGATTTGTCAATATATTAATTTATTGTTGTATTGGAGTGTTAGTGGTCTCAAAATTTGAGACGTAATCTCAAAATGATTCAGACATAGCTCCATCACGTTCTGGAACAAGACAAGTGTGAAACGTCGCTGTCACGCGATCCGAACAACCCCGTACTTTGCGCTAGTGGAACTTTTTCTGCGCTCATAGGAAACCCCGTTTCTCGTGACCGGCCTTAATCGTTCCAAAAAATATCCCTTCTTCAGAACCATCCTTTTCTGAGACACTACTTTCTTAAAAGATTCTTCCTGTACCATAGTGTGCATCGTACATCATTAAGTAAATATCGATTACAACTCTATAACCTACACTAAAGCTTGAATCATATCCAGACAAACCAGAATCCTACTCAGACTGAAATAGGATCGGTAAATATATTTTTCTTGTATATTTATGAAATCTGAAATAATTGATCAACTTGGTGTTTTGCTTAGCTGTATTTTGATTGGAAACATTATATGCCGGGCGGTTGGGTCGTGGTCTATGGTTTGTGTTGACAGACGTTTCGGCCTCACCAGTTGCTTCCGAGACTGACGATGGACTTCGGTGGTGGGCCGAAACGTCTGTCAACACAAACTACAGACTACTGCCCAACGGCCCGGCAGATAATGTTTCCAACTGTGTGGACGCTCCGGCCGTGAAAGCCTTTATTTTAATTGTTTAAAAACATTTTTCAATTTATGTGTATTTTTCTATTTTAAGACACTTAGTCTTGTTTACGTGTGAATTCTTTATTTCTACCATTCAAAATTTCATTTATTTTGACTCTTTGTCCTATATTTTTAGTGTATACACTGAACAGAAAATAGAAAATCATTCCCAATAATTTTGTTATTCCGGTAATTCTGTTACTGCGAATAGAATAGAGAAAATCTTATATAACAGAATATTCATCTTAAGCAGGAACATGGTGCGATACAAAGGGTAAGCTCTATCTGCGCTTCATTTTTATGGCCGGCGAAAGGTTCGAAAAAGGGCCTAATAATCCTTAGCAGGATCTGCGCCTCATACACAGCAGGTAGATGAAATATTTGTTTCTCCTCCTTGTTTCACGACTATGCACCTCTTTGTAATTGGCATTTCAAGAATTAGTGGCGACAAGATAAACCCACAAAATTTGTTGAATACCTGATATTTAAGGGAAAGATTAGAATTTTAGCAGTAACTGTTGAGTTGACATTCGGTCACTGTGCATCAAGTTTTCGTAGTGAACGATGACTTCCTCAATGAAAAATGTGTTAAGTCAGGGAGGAAATAATCTAATTGTTTATGAAAATTTAAAAATTAAGAAAAGTGTTTACAGCGAAATTTAGAAGCGAAGAAGACTGCTGGAGGTGTACAAACAAGAAGTGTAAGGCGAGACTGTGTACTTTGGAAGATGAGAAGATTATTTTAAAACTAGTTTACGAGCGTAATCATGATCCTTTGCCGGTGAGTGTAATTAACAGAGAAGCCATATCTAATTCTATTAAAAGAAAGGTTGACAGTATACACGAAAGACCGTCAAAACTCATACGGTTAGAGATAAAAAAACCCCGAGGTTGTTGACACGTTAACTCAAGAAGATGCGAAGTTAATCGGTAATAATATTCTACATTCAAGGCTTAAAATTTATCCAAAGCTTCCGAAAACAACGGAAGAAGTACAATCAGCTTTGAACCCAATGGAAATGAAAACAATAAGAAATGAAGACTGTGTGATGTTCAATGAGAAATCAATTGTTATGTTTTCATGTGAATCTAATTTGAAAGATATGTGTGGAAAGGAAATAATCCTAATGGATGGGACATTCGAGTGCGCCCCAAAATATTGTGTGCGCGCTGTGTGTGAAATAAGCGGTAAGCCGCTTTAGGCGCAATAACGCTGTTCCTCGCGGGATTCTTTTGGGTTCGAGGCCAATTTCTTGCTCAATACCTGGCTCACCGTCTCTGTTGAGGCGCAGATCCAGTGAGCCGGATATAAATCCCAATAGTTACCTGAAGCGAGGTGTGTCTAATTCTGACAGCCGGTTTCATTCACATCATAATAATTCAAATGTGCACTATAATTTTGTTCTGTTTTTGTTTTCCAGGAGGATAAGTCCCGCACAGAACAAAGTCGTATCGATGCTGTCCATGGGAGAAGGCAGAACTGGCACAACTACCACCACGTGTTCCCCTGGGATTACAAGGCGGCCGAATTCAGTTTCCCGTACAACATGACGACCACATTTCTCAATTTCTTCGCCAGAATCGGCTGGGCGTACGACCTGAAGTCGCCGAAGTCGGATCTCATCAAGAAAGTGGCGCTGAAGCACGGCGACGGTACCTACCACTGTCACCACGAAGAAGTTCCATACGAAGAGGAGAACTGTGTCAAAGAATACGCCGAAAAGACGGAATAATTCCGCTTCCCTCTCACCATACAGAACATTGCTACATCAATTAGTTTTTAATTATTATATGTTGAGGTAGAGGTGGACAAAGATAGTTACCAACTTACTGCAGTCGACATTTTTCAAATGAGTAATACTGTGTTTATTAACAAACTGATGGCATACAAATTGCTTGCAATAATTTCCAGCGTTCATAAATAAGTACACAATTTTTAGGTCTAAAATAGCAATATTCTTTACAGCGGGTATCGGAGCAACAGCTCCCAGTTTGTACCACAATACAGCATTAATGTATGTACCGCAGTAAGCAATAGTCGGTAAGCTATTGCAGCCAACAACCAATGAAGCTACACAGACATTCAGTATTTAGTGAAATACTATTACGTTTACACTGTATTTCTGGAGAACAAAATTAAATTTTAAGAATTGTTATGAGTCATGTCAATAAGGATTGACAATACAAAAAATACATCCTTGGGTGGTTCTTTCCTGTTGTCTGCCAGTCACAATTTGCTGAGCGTAATTCTTCTTCTTCTATGGCGTCACATATCGGAGTCGAACCTTAACCTCCATAATCATTCGCCTCCATTTTTCCCTGTCCTTGGTGATCGATGTCCATCGTTTTACTTTAAGTAAAGCATCAGCATCCCTCACCACTGCGTCAATCCAGCGATGCTTGGGTCGAGCGTAATTGGTACATAGAAAATACAATAGAGACAAAGCACGTAATATCAACAAATTACGTAACAGTGCCAGTCTGGAAGACGATACGCCACGATGTCGTCTTGTTCTTGTTCTTGTTCTTCTTCTCCTTCACTACATGGCTTGGGCTATAGCCCGTTCCAACTTCAAAGAGTCTCTAACCATTTTTTTCAGGGTCTTCCACGATCTCTCTCGTCCCCATTGGCATATATTCAAACGCTTGTTTAGGAATACGCGTGTCTACCGCTCGTTCCACATGGGACTTGCAATTCTGCCTGTACTCTTTTATTCTCTCCAGAACCGACTGTAACTTCGGGTACGATATCTTAGAGAATTTTTAGAAATCGGCTCTTATTGCTGTTGACACTTTGTTGCCACTTAAATTCACGTAAATACGACATGCTTCTGGGAGTGTTGCTTTCCTTTGGAAAGAAAGAAACGTGCCCAGGAAAAGGCCTACACATGATTACAGCAATATACTTGTGCAGATTACTTGTTCGAATCTTAAAAAAGTAGTTTCCGATAAAGACAGATGTAAAAAAAACGAGAAACGTTAGGTACCGATGTTTAGATTTTGTACGTATCGATACCATTTTGTAGACACAAAGCTATACAATACAGCAAATTCTACCAGGCAGATGACAGGAAAGTTCACATTTTAGGAAAACTACATTTCCACAGAAGAAAAAATCTTATCCAACATAATCTCTGGTTTTGATCCATCCAATGTCTTTATTAATGAACCCGTCAGTAGATCGGCTACAGAATACAATGAATGCCGTTGACTGAACTAAATTTGATATTGGTCTGGAAAGATTGGCTTTGTCGACAACGAAAAATGTTTGAGCTAGAGATTGTGTATTTATCGAGTAACAACTGATACTGTTACCGGCTTTACGCTTTCATATACATTTATCCGTTGTCTTTTTATTTTAATAAAATAATAAGTCTTGAGACTGTAAAAAAAGTACGTAATGCAAGAGAAATTAAAGACGCCAAAATTAATTTTATATGCGTATAATCGACATACAATAATATCTTGGTACGCATTTCCCCTAAATTAAATCAAAATTTGGTGAGCTCAATCAAAACAAGTAAATTATACTGAAACGTGTCGTATAATCTGCTGACGTGATCTGACGGTACTCTTACGTTTACACAATATGTTTAAGTTACCTTTAGTTCTAGTATGTTGGTAACGATCGTTTTATATCTTAGAGTAATGTAAACTCATCATTGATATGTTTGTTATTAGAACTAGCATCGTATCATTCCACTTCATCTTCATATCACTGCAGATATTTCATTACGCTGGATTCATATTGTTTTGTATTTTCTAGTACGAAAGTGATGATGTAAATAATTGTTTTAATTTTATAAGTATAGTGCCTTGAACGCCGACGTATGTTGCCATAGAATGGAACGAAGCGGGATTAGCTGTTTCCAGTACAATGGAATAGCATAAATAATTTATTTAAATTGGCACTTGCAGATATTCTTGTATTTACATGACAGTAAATTAAAAAAATATAAAGGTATTTTTAACAATGTTTTCCACGTGGAATAGAAATAACAACTGATGATGGAAAATCATTAATTAAGCATTTTCAAAAATAAAATTTTTTCTTAGAAAAACAGTACTAAACTAACAATTTGTAAGTACAGTAATTATATATCGAATACTATAGATATTCTTATTGTTTTAGAAAAATTATAAGAATAATAAAATTCTAAAATAACTTTATTTAGAAGTAAATCTCAATAATAATGATTTATAAAGTTTGATAAAATTATATGCCAAAAGGTGTATGAGTATAAGAAAAACGTTACCCTTTTTTATGTACTTAAGTCACACGTACACATAAAAGGAAAAACACGAAAAAATTCGAAAAAATTAATTCTCTACGAAATTCTTAAATGTACTGTAAAATTATGAGGCTCACATTCTTCGATTATTTTTTGTAGTTTTTTTTTTTAATTTTAAACTAAGCCACCCTTCCAACTGTAATTTGGTTGGTGCCTGTAAAATGATAATCAATCACCCACTGTATTGTCTCTGCTTTTGTTCTTCTTACATATATATATAAGAATATATATACATATACATTCGATATAAGAATATATAAATATTCTTCGATAGGAGAAGTATGTTAGGCTCTTCCTGAAAAATATTGTTTTTGATTATAAGCAAGGGTACGAAAACAATCAGTAACTTTTCCACGAACGAGAAGTAATTACTGCAGTTGTTTGCAGCCCTTGTTGGTTGGTGTGTCTTTATATCTACACAGCATTAGATGTAACGAAACGAAATCCCAACCCATTAGCTATATTCCTAAACCTTGGAGAATTTTCAAAAAAAGTTATTCATTTTTAATATATAAATTTTAAAATAAATAATGTATAAAATATCTTCTATCAAAACTGTATTTGCATTTAACCTCTAAAATTTAAAATTAGCTTTATCTTATCTGTGTAAGCAGATAGAATAATAAGCAGGATTTCAACACTGTTTCTTCATAAGAGAAATGTTTATATTATACGTACATGGACTAAGCTAGTTTATAGGTAAGAGGTATATATTAACAATTTGTGAAGTAGTTAAAACATTATTGAAGTAATAAACGCTTTTTCAGTAACTATTTTTACTGTCAATTTTAACTATAACAATATTATACCAATTATAATTGTGTTTCAATACGTTATATTTGCTAAGTCACAATTAGTTGGTAAGGTTTTGTACGATGGAGACGGGAAAAATCTCTTCACTTAAAGGCTAGGTGACGGTGTATGTATTTGTAATTTATTTTATACATATTAAACGATGCTGAGTTATTTCATTATTGTTTTATTTACCGCACCTTAGCACATGCGCAGGAAATTTATTTTTGGATAAGTCAGGTTACCACGCTGTACTAGTGTGCATTAAACAATTCCATACACTTGTTTATCAGGAGGTAGAGTTTTCATCTCAGATGAGGAAAATAACGTTTTATAATAATGTTCTCCACTACAAACATTAGAATCTGATTGGCTTGTAAATTAAATTCAGTCAGGTATAATATCGTAGTAGAGAATACAACTGACTTGGCCCTACTTTTTACTTCGGTTACCTCACGCGCGTTTATAGTAAAATAGTTGTAAATCAGCTTTTCTAAATTGATGACAGGGATGTCGACTTAAGATGGTGGTTATGAAATTCAAAATAACTTCGCTTGGAACTGAGATAGTTTTGTTGTTGTTTATTATTAAATTCGTCTAAAACTGATAAAATTCTAATATGTATTACTTTTAAATTACAAAAGATAATTAGTTAGTAAAGGTAATTATAAAATAAGCAAAATTTTGAAAATGATTTTGCTATTACATAACACAGTTTTAACTAATGTTTTTTATCATGTGTTTTTGTCCTTTATATTTTTATTACATAAGCTAACAAAATTTAGACATCTGTGGAGCGATTCATAGGTACCTGAAAAATAAAACACGGAAGGATACCAGAATGAAATTTTATAAAACTGTGACTGTCCCCACATTCCTGTATCCTAGTGAGACATGGACTCTTGCTAAAATGGATGCGCAGAGGATTCAAGCAGCCGAAATGAAATTTCTAAGAGGGACACAAGGTTGTTTTCTCTTTGATCGGAGAAGGAACGAGGATATTAGACGCGATTTAAACATTGTATCATTGCACCAGAAGATTGAAGACCACAGAAGGAGATGGTGTGAACACTTGAATCGCATGCCTGACATCCGTCTACCTGTGGCTGCCTTGGGTTATCACCCTACTGGGAAGAAAGATGTCGGTAGACCGAGGAGTAGATGGGTTCCTGTACAGGTCTAAGACCTAGTCTTTGGAGTGGTGGTGGTGATGATGATAATGATATTTTTATTACATTATATTTCTGCGGGAGAGCAACTCCCTTTTGAAAATTTTAGATAGTTAACATAATGTTTTTTACACTTGTAACGCCCAGGCTGTTGGCACTTTGGACTTTAGAAAGAACATTTTTTATTCACATTTGTGCTCTGTTCAGGAATTTTTTATTCCGTCCTTCTGTAACTCTTATAATATTAACTCCTTTACCTCATATTTTAGATTTGCCCTCAAAATTTCCTTTAATTGTTGATTGGTTGTTAGGAAAGGACGAAGGGGTAGGGTCTTTAGGTCCAAAATTTCCTCACGTGGAAATCAAAGGTGCTGACATGTAGGTACTCATAAAAATTTCTCTTTCTATTCTCGCCGATGGAAGATCCCCGTGATTTTTTGGCTAATATTACTTTTCCGAGTTTATCAGGTTAAGTGTATTGGTACATGTGTCTGGTTCTGAAGTTTTGACACTTGACAGGTTTTTCCCTGTCTTACACCCCACCTCCAGTTAAGGGTGGATCCATGAAGTTCTATGGTTACATGATATTTCAGCAGCGATAAACCAACCTACTTCAATCTGCCTTATGACTTCTTGTTTATAGTTGATGACACGTTTCAAAGCATACGATATACTTCATTAATAGAACTTCAAAAATTCCTTATACGAGGTCGTCACCAGTTAAAATTCCAATTGCATCTACACTGTACGCGTCACATGCAATTGGAATTTTAAACGGTGACGACCTCGTATGAGGAGTTTTTTAAAGATCTGATGGTGAAGCATATTCCATTGAAACGCGTGATCAACTACAAATAAGAAGACACAATGCGGACTGAAAAAAGGCTATTTTGTCCGTTCATACAAGTGACTTGGGTACTATTGGAAACATGGATGTTAGACAGCGAGTCCTTGCGTACCCCCGGTAAATTTTAGTTGGTCACTAGTTGTCGTGTGGGCATGTGGTTGTCTAGAAAGTTGTCTAAAAACAAAGAAGAAAAGGAAGGGAAAATAAAGAAGATAAAAGAGATAATATAGATAATATATAGCGCGCGCATGTAAGTGGACAAATATAGGTATAAAAATAGACTTTATACAACACTCACGCAAAATTTACCTAATAAAGTGACTCCAACAAACTAGCAATTCAAAATTTATCTCAACTACTGTTGCCTATCAATTGTTTTATTCCTTAAAATTTATTTAGTATTACAATTGATTAATTTATTTTAAATAATAAACAATTTTCCATTTAATGTACCAAAGCATACTAAATTTATTTACATAACAATCGATTTTATTATATTAATTTAATAAAAAACTTCTCAAGAGCTTAATTTGTTTTAATTTTTCAAAGCGCTTTCGACGACGGGACGTATCTTCTTCATCATTGCCTATACCCCGAAAGCGCTTTGCAGAATTAAAGTACTGTCAGTTCTTAAAAACTGGTAAGCCTACAATAATTGACATTGAAAAAAGCGGTGAAAGAGTTTAGGGACAAAAGTTTTATATTGTTTATATTACTTTATTAACCTCAAGTGGCAGGTTATACACACAACATGAATATTTACATCCTTGCCCTAAACGGAACAAAAAGAAAGACACAGGTACAGAGTAACTAGAAGATTGTGTTCATCTATAAAACGGTGTGCCAAAAGATGAGAGAAGTGAAAGAAGGGGTTTATTATTGATAAAGAAGAAATACAGGAAGTACATAATAAACTATGAAGCCATATGAAAACACATTGTTGACGTCAATATAAATATTTTCGAACGAAGACTCACCATATTCGGGACATACACGCCGAATGATGTGAAAACGGATATAGAGAAGCACTTTAAAAAAAATACAAAATGAGTATACGAAGTAGGTAAAAACAAACTAATTATAATGATGGAAGACTTTAATGGACGAACTGCTGCTAGGATAAAAGATAAAGAAGTTGGAAATTTTGGAGAGCAAACGCTGAACGATAATGGAAAACGAGTAACACGATTTATCAAAATAACTATCTTAAATAAATAACGACTTTTTCCAACATAAAGCCATTTGTTAATAAGGTTAACAAAATTCGATAATTTTTTCAACCCTCTGGGGGGGGGGTCCGGTCTCGTTCGTCCCTCCCCCCGTAAATACGCCCCTGACATGGAAATATCAAAAGACATCTACAATACCATCGATAGGCTGCCGAGGTTGAGCCATGCGGCGTACAAAAGGTAGGCAGTATGGCCAACATTACGCTTGGTTGCTAGTAATTATCCCTAGTCGTTACCCTAGGTACTCATTTCACAGGATAGTTGTACCTTGGTATCAAAAAACGTATCTTAATTTTATACCACTTCCCGGGCCCAAACTGAATATCGATTTAAAAATAAACTTTAAAATTAAGTTTCATATGTTGCTTAACTTGTACACTATTATTAAATTCTTCACATTATTATTACTGTAAATTTATTTACAATTTGTCAGACATCTCATTATTTAATTTGATATGTTTTCTTAGATACAATACAAAGATAATATTCAATGCTATAATTTATGTCTTGACCCAGAATTGCTGTGTATTTCTCCATTATTGAATGAAAGATACAGGTTTTTATCACACGGCTAGTTTATAATTTTTACTACAGTACGTTTGTGTCAGCAGCACACCACACACTCCGCATAAATTAGCATAGAGAGAATGAGGCTTTAAACAAATCTGGTTTATTCTGTACAATACTGTAAACGATAAAACAAATTAATTTGTTTAAGCTTTATTTTGTATTATGTTTACATAGCTTGAGGACGCCGCCAAAACAATTCTACTATAGTAACAATATAATAATGCTTAGTTGAGAAAATTGATAACATGGGTGTTACGTGATGATTTGCACGCGTTGTGTGAGCTGCAGGATGAAGCATGCTCTTGATATTCCAGACGCTTGTCGACTCTGTCGCGTCCAGGTCAATCTTGTCACGTGTCACACCACACAGACAAAGTATAAAAGCGTCGTTTCCGAAACAACCAGCCAGTTTTTCGATACAGTAATTGTGTGTTCGTTATGTGTGAAGTGATTATTGTGCATTATTGTGTGCGGACTTTTTGTTTTTTATTCCATGATCCGTAAAGAAATTGAAGTATGGTGATGGCGAAAGAAATCGTGTTCGAGATAAGGGCTGATTCTGATTCTACTACCATCAAAACGTGAAGAAAAGTCATTTTCCGAAAAGTGTGTGTGTGTGTGTGTGTGTGTGTGTGTGTGTGTAGAATTTTTTCTATGGTGAACGATAACTGCCGCAAATTCAAAGAGAATCAATGTTTTCCAATGTTGTAGAGGACTCGAGGCCTATTGCTTCTGCTGAAGATCGTTTAAGGGGGAGGGGTAGTTTACCTGCAACGTTTTACGTTTTAACAAGAGTAAAGTACTTAATTTTGATAAATAAAGTGTACTGAAAAGAAGGTCATAATAATCTACTATAGAAAGTAGATGAAATAATATATAAATGAAAAGGGTATCTAAATTAAATACAGTTTGACAAAATTTAAAAAATGCATTTAAACTCTTTCAAACAATGGTAATTATTAAAAACAAAAGAATTTTGTTGCCAGCCAATAATTATATATTTTTTATTTTTATTTTAATCATTTATGCGCGAAGATACGCAACCACGGCCCAGCAGGCCACAAAATAACTTGTGGCCACATAATTACATTATTATAGAAATATGTAATTAATTCGTGATTATCCGCGTAGTTCAGTTTTTTATAAGAATAAAGTACCTAATTTTTATAGACAAAGTTACTCGAAAATAACATTAGATTAAACGATTAGCGCATAATAACAGAAATATCAATAAATAGTGAAAATAGTTTGTGGGTGGGGGATATTTTTTAGAAATTATCGAACCGAATTCAAGTAAACGATTTTAAATATAAATCTTAGAACATGGAAGTCATGATTGGTTCTCCATACCGATATTTTACTTCCATGTTCCGTAAGGAAATGGAAGTATCGTGATCACGAAAAATCGTGTTCGAGATAAGGGCTGATCCTTTTTCTACTATCCTCAAAACATGAAGAAAAGTTATTTTCCGAAAAGTGTCTGTGTATGTGACTGGGTGTCTGTGTGTAGAATTTTTTCTATGGCGAACAATAACTGCCGCAGATTCAAACAGAATCAAATAATTTTTGAATCTGTGCCTGAGTTGTAGAGGACTCAAGGCCAACTGATTTTGGTGAAGATCGGTTAAGGGGTATGGGTAGTTTACCTGCAACGTTTTATGTTTTAACAAGAGTAAAGTATACTTGAAAATTTATTTAAACTTCTTATACTTCATTTAAAAGGTGAATGCCGTCTCCTAAAATAATTAGGTTATTGGAAATAGTATTTAACAACGGTAAATGATTGCGAGTTTAATTCTAATAACTAATTAGTTTAATTTCGAAGGTGAAATCAGGTCCACCCGAAATTCCGTGAAAATGGGGTTAGTACGAGAAACGATCTGTGCAATCGCTAGTCAGACTCCGAGGACGTTTGGTTAGGCTATGAGACTGAGATTTGAGACGGAGAAAATAAAAGGGGGAAGGGAAAGAGGGGGTCAGACTGAGTGAGAGAGATGACAATAATTCTTCAGCAAGGTGGGTGAAATCTCGATAAGAAATAAACTGAAACTTCTTTTCTTTAATACTGGCCGTTTACAGTCCTAAACCAAGAAGCTCTAGTCGACAAAGGAGCGTCGGTTCAACACTCTAGAGGTACTGGATTTGAGACACAGTGTTCTCGTAATGACTTAAAAAGCAGTTACCATTCACTTCACTCCTAACACCTCGTACAAATTCAACAATACTTTCTTGTTACGTCTCACGGTTAGATTTCTATTTGTAGTTTTTTGTTCCCTCATAAATATCGAATAGTACAACCTTAACAAAACGATAATTATGCATTCAACAAATTTTGATACTGAGGCAACTGTTAAAAAGTAATATGAGAACTAAAATCTAATAAAAAATTAAATATTTAATAAACATAACAAATAAATTAAAATGTAAATAACTAAGAAATTTAAATAAGTATAAAAATATAAAAATAAGTTATTTAATTTAACACATGTTTACTTTTTATACACAATTATGTTAAAACTCTAATAAGGGACAAAGCAGATAGTAAACGCGTGATAAATGTATCCTACTGTAGGCCTTCAGTAACAAACAAACATGATTAACAAGTTTAAAAGTAATTTATTAAAATTAAACACATGATAAATTGTTCTTGAACGTCGTGTTTTTGTTATTTGTTACAACAGCTCTATCACTATTGTACGACGTTCTAATTTGTATACTATTATTAAACAAGTTGATTTTCTATATCATGTGGGAATGCAGAATGCATAGTCCTTTCTCATTTCGTCTCCAAACGTCTGACAGGGTGCTTGGTGTCTGACGGCTGGGCGAAGTACGTGTTCAGCTTTCAATATGACTTCGTAAAATTCTAAAGCGTGTCAGGTGAGAATTAATTATTTTATTCAAGATTAAGCTCGATGTTAAATTAATAATGGGTTATGTGTGTTGCATTTGTGTAAGTGTGTGATCCACACATGTGTGTGTGATCGTTGTAAAGTTTACTGTAAAAGGGAATCACACGTTACTTCCGGTCTACTTTGCATATAACCATAAATGAATTTAAAAGTAAATGTTACCATTATACAGTAACGGTTCATTATCTTATTACTTATTATCAAAAAATTAATAAGAGCAACTAGAGTGTAGAAAAGAATAATTGTGACAGTTCGGGTTGTGTGTGTGTTCTGAGGCGGGAAAGTGTAGAGGGTAGCTGTGTTTTCTGACGGCTAACTACAAATAAAAATGTTACAGGGTTCCCGTACAGCCGGGAGAGAGGGGTATGCGGAGATGGTGACATCTGCAGAGTAGTGCACCCCGATGCTCACCAACACCGTCAGGCCCTGAATCACTTCTCCTGCAACACACCAAGGAACAGCTGCGCAGAATGACATGAGCTGGAGTTTCGGAACTCTTCAGGAACCATCACCAACACTCATCGCCACGGCTCTACCTGGTATCATTCCAGTTCTTACCTGTTTTACCGTAAAAATCTTTTGAATCCATGTGCCCACATGGCCAGACAGTCTGCTATAAAGGGGGTCAGCTGAACATCATTCTGAACATTATGAGTTAATTTCAAGGAACACTTTAATAACTGAATTACCTAACACTAAGTACAATGCTTGTAATTGTGTGCTGCACTGGGGGAGCGTGCCAGAGATATTTGTACACTTAGACATTTTCACAGATTGCATATAGTCATCATCTTACTCTTTACAAAATTTATATGACATGTTAGGAATTCTGTTCCGGCTGGAACAGAATGGAGTTGATATTAAATTCACCTTGGGTTTAACATTTAAGGGCTGGGGTGTTTTTGTTTTCTTTTTGGCTGTTTTCTGGGGTATAAAAGGGACATAGTTTTTGCCTGGCACATGTTGGTGCAGTTTGGGGCAGGTATGATTCCTGTCAAACTTGGTTAAGCGCCTGCTGGCGCGCTCCCACAGCTGCTAGGGCACAACCGTTCTTATTGTAATTTCATTTTGTATATATTTATATAGCCAGTCGGGTTTTAATAGAAAAGAATTTGCACATTTTTTCTGGGCATATACTAATTGATTTTGTACCTTACAAAAGTCTATACTGATTGTTTTTCTTTTACTTGTAAAACATATATTGGTTAACTTTTCACTTGTAGCATCTACTGATTAATTTTTTTTCCTGTAAAACATATACTGATTAATTTTTTTTTAACTTGTAAAACATATAGTGTTTAATTTTTTTAAAAAATTTGTAAAGCATCGACTGATTAATTTTCCTACTGGTAAAGTATATACTGATTAATTGAAACCTTCTGAATTTGTAAAACAAATTAACATTTTAGAACCGTATAACAATTGCTTAAAATCAGGTGATGTAGTTTCTTTAAATTTTTATTTAATGCTGTTGAAGGAACTTAAAGTTTCATATGCTCATGATGGGTCATTTATCAGTGGAAGTCTATACATATGGGCGGTCCGGTCTTGCTTATGGGTTATGAGTGATTATCATCCTTCTGGGGTTTTCGCTTTTATGTAGTTCAATAGAAACGGGTTGCTGATGGGCAAACATTTATCACTGCTGGTTTCTGGGCATGGTAGTACACTGCCTGCAAAGCAGGTGCATTCCAGGGGCATTCGTGTAATATTGGTGTATAATTGTGAGTATATGTGACTTATGTTTCTGTACGTGTTGTTATGTTTTGTCTATGTTAAGCTAGTCACAAAATGGGGGAGAATTATATATTTACTGAACATTATTCTATACACACACACATATATATATATATATATATATATATATATATATATATATATAAATACTTGTTACTGATATACAGACCGTGTCTTTTCACACTATTAAAACATGGGGATTATTTATTTATGATATATTTGTGATTTATTTGTGATAAATATGTGATAAAGTTTCATCTGCATGTAGCGAATGATGGGATACAATAAAAATTGTTATTGTTACATTACAGCCGAGTTTCATTGCAAGTCCCGTCATACTGGACCCAGCACAATTTTGGCTTCTCTAGGCTCCGGCCTAGTTCTAATTGACTTGTGGCTTCTCTTTCAAAAAAAAATTAAATAAAAAGAAGTTTGTTTTATACATATAAAAGACATAAAAGGAAAGAGGGGTTACATAACTAACCCTTGTAAATTTAAATTATGTTGAAAAACGAACCATATTAGAACTCATTTTTGGAGGATTTAATTCAACATGTTATTAAAAAAAAGAAAAACACTAATAAAAAGTTGTTAATGGTTACATGAGTGTTTTATTGCCAGTACTGTCACTCTGGGCTCCAGCACATTTTTCGCTCCATCTAGGCCAAGCGGTCTAGTTTTAAATTTTACGTAATGGCCTAAGTGGCCTTTACAAATGGTAGCAGAGCGTGGTTAACATTTATGTGTGCTGACCTGAAGGTGGCAGGACTTGCAATGCGATTTGGGAGTTGACATAATTTTTCTGCGTCGGCAAGGAAGGTGGCGTTGTTATATATCTTGCGACAAAACAATTATTAGGCATAGTATTAACACAATAATAATAGAGTCTGTTATCTGGAGTAAGGTTGTATATTTAAACAAATTTAAATATGGTCTGCTTTTTAACAACATATTTATTTAAATTATCTTTTTTTTATCTAGATTTATCTACAAATTGTATTATTTTCAGAAGATAAGGAATCTATAGAAAGATGAATTTTGCTAAAAAACACATTAAAACAGTTTTTTTCGAGTCTCTGATAAACGAAAAATGTAGCGCTAATTTAGAAGCATAAATTTGTCCAAGTCTCATTTCAATACGTTAATTTTAACCAGAATTATTGAAATAAATACGAATAACACGCGCAGGCGCGCACTCGTACACTAAATTCGCACATGACATGATAGAAAATAAAATTATGGGTATTTTGACATAATAGTTTTTACCCATTTCCTTATTCAAAACTTATAGCTATTTTACAACATTTAACCAAAATCAATTTTTAACATATCTACAAGGTCATAAATTGATATAAAAGCATATAGTCCTGGCTACAGATACCCTTTCTGTGATGTTCAATTGCAATATATATATATATATATATATATATATATATAATCACGTTTATCCATCATTAGCTAAACATGCAAGTTCTGACCAGAGAAGTTGATCTTTTTGAGACCCCATATATAAAAGTTACGAGTAAGCTTAGACATTTTATTCTTACATATTCGTAATCAGCATAAAAAACCGTAAAAATATATATCCGTTTCAAGATAGTTTGTTGAAAAAGTTGAATAATAATTACCCTGTTAACTTTATCGTTACAAACCACTCACACGTTTAAAAAAATGCATTACTATTTTATCACGGATATCGGTTTAGCTTTTAGTGATGAAAAATATGCACAGTGTTGCCACAAAATGTATATAAAGTCACGAAGGTCACAACGTTGCCAAGTCTACTGAACGTAAGCAATTCCTGCAGCTGCTGTGTCTCGGCTGTTTATATTACTGCTTCCAGTCGCCTATGTTTAATTCCTGTATACGATCTTAGTTATTTTTAATTTCAGTACCGTAGTAAAAATAATCTTTGAAAGACGTAATCAACTATTTTTCAACGCTGTTATTAAAAAGTGGGTTAATCATTCAATGACAGAAAACATATAAGGTATAAAATGTTGTGATCACTTTATTCACACGTTCTTTTCTTGACACGTAAATAACTATATACTAAATAAAGATATAATAAGTATATCTTCATTGTACATTAGTATAATATGTAGTTAAAAAGTACAGTACAACCTGTCACAACCGGACCTGTGATATCCGGAACCTCCCATATCCGGACGTATCTCCAAACTAATTTTTGCAATTTTGGTTAGCGAAATGGTTAGGGATGTAAAGATACTACTCTTGATGTTTTGGCTGATCACCACTTTTTCTTCACTACACTTACGTCATTCTGCGATATGGTTCACTATTTTTGAATATTTAAGTTTTTACAATTGAAATACTTTATTTGGGGCAACTGAGTCTGGGGCAGCGGCGTTAGGTCGACTCACTTTGGCTTCATGGCTTCCAAAAAACGTGTCCATTGTATGAAGCAGCCGAATCACAAACTTTTTCAAAAACTGATGTAGGCGTACTGTAAGTAAAACTTTTTAACCAATTTTACTTTTTGTATTTTAAAGAGTACAGTGTACAAATGCAAATGCTAAACCAATAGAAACGTCTAAAAAAACACGTTCTTCTTCTGTGTATCTTCTGTAATTGTTAATTATATTAATTGAGATTTTGGCTACTTATTGAGATTTAATTACTGAACACAATGCAGTTTTCAGAATTGCTGTATATTTATTGGTTTTGAAGTTATCGCAGGTTGAACTGCAAAAATGAATTGAATAAAATTCATCTATCATCCGACCGCGAGCTTCACTGTGACGAAGTTAGAGTGAGGTAGTTGCTTATTATACGCTCTCTGTCTAGCGTACGGCGCAGCGCACAGTCTGTACCTTTCAATTAACGCTCAGATATGACTACATATTATGAATCGTTATATATACCCCGACGATAACTTCAATGAGTTGAACTGATTTTGTGTATAATACAGTATATTTAATGTATCTTTTAAATGTCAATAAATTTCAAATGAAATTTTGGTATATCTGAAATCCTTGAATAATTTACGCACCCGAAATTTTCGCCGGTATTTTTCGTCAAAAAAGTGCGTTAATTATGCGAGAAAATACGGTATTTATAAATGACCTTGTGATATCCGGATTTTTCCATATCCGGATCTGCCGGTCGCCATATTAGTCCGGATATGACAGGTTGTACCTGTACTGGTAAAAGTATGAATACAGATAGACTTTTATTACAAATATTTTTTCCTACGGTTTTCTATAAATAGTAACTATTCTCAGTAAAATAAAAATAAAATAAAATAAAAGATTAAATACAAATATCTAATATATTCTGAATAAAATATATGTATATTTTAACAAATAATAATTATGTAACTCTGAAAAAATTTAAGACAAATCTTCATTAACTCTTGTAGGGAATTAATTAAATCTTCATTAATCTTTAAAACTCTTGTAGGGAATTCGTTTTACACACTTAGGCCTATATATATTGAACATAATTATTATAAAACCATTTATTATTAAAAGGGATTGTTTAAATTACATATTTATTCCTACCATTCGTCCACTCCGATTATTTCTTTTGTTAAATAAATCTTATGACATGTCTGTTATATGTTTTGTACACCTCAGATTTTGTGTACACTGTCTACATTTCGTATTTTTAATGTTTTTAGCTAAGTTTTCGTTGGCCTAGGACACCAGTCCTTCTCAAAATTTGCATATAATTTTACCCTGATTAACGAAACAGCTCCTCTCTGTCTGTGTACCTCTGTCTCACTTTTTTGCTCTCTCTCTCTCTCTCTCTCTCTCTCTCTCTCTCTCTCTATCTCTCTCTATATCTCTCTCTCTCTGTCTCTCTCTCTCTCCTTATTCGTTCTATTTCTTTCCCTTATTTTTATTAAAGAATGAGCCAAGGAGGTTATGTACATTTACACCTGCCGGACACCTCTAAGGTTGCCTCTGTAAGAAACAATAAAATTTCTCAAGTGTTTATGAAATAAGAAGGACACTGGAACATGGTAAACGCATAGTAATGTTTATTTGGCTGAGACAAGATAAACGAGAAACGTGATTACATTTCTGGCGGGAACGATTATGCATTTTGCAAACTGGCGTCTACGTCACACACGTCCGTATTTTCTACAAACATTGTGCACAGTTTAATCTGAGTTGTGGTATCGCGAACTCAGAAATGGTTAATATACGTCAGCCACTGCTATGTACAGTGATATGTGTTGTGTCTATTCAGCGCTAACAGCACAGGTCTCCAGCACAGAGACAAGATTTCTCATTCCCGTCAACATGAGTACCTACTCAAGGTCAAACAACATTCTTAATGTTGTAATGACAGACGTGTACGTTTACAAAACATACTGTATTGGCTGACTCATATATACACATCTACGTCTGAACTCGCAACCTCTTATTTATCAGGTGGCCGGTTTTACGTTTCCACCAAACGTGTTCCAGAAAATCATATTCAAATAATATGAATATTTTATAGTAAAAACATAATAAAAATAATAATAATATACAATTTAAAAAGTTAATACACTACCTCTTGCTTGTCCTAAGTTTTGTGCGGAGAAATACCTGACCCAGTCAGTTTTCCAAGGATTCATAAAATTGTTATCTCGAATGATACATGGATCTTGTAGAGCTCGTAACCCTAATGTTCCTTGCATGATTGATGAAATATGTACACATAATAACCGAGCAACATTTTACGTTAAACTATTGAAAATAACAATGGTTTTCCAAAGTACCGGAGACGAGATGACGGAATTGTTGAACTAAAAGGAATACCGTATATCATTTGATAATCGTGATTCGTTCAATACAATCGCTTCCTAATTCTACAGTACAATGCTCACATCAATATTGAAAACCGATAAATACATGTATAAATAGGCTTACCATACGTCCCGGTTTGACCGGGATTGTCCCGGTTTGACGACCTGATCCCGGGGTCCCGGCCAGTTTGTCAATTGTCCCGGTTTGAAAATTGACGAGAGTAGTTTCCGTCCGGGCGAAGACGTTGTGCAAGCTAAGCTCCCGATTTTTGGTTAAATCAATAGAAAAGAGAGTTTGAAAGATTAACAGTAATTTTTCATGAATGGAAAATTCAAAAGCTGCAGTAGTCACTTTGCACGAGTATACACATTCAAATGACTTAGGGAGCACAAAAATCCTAATGTGTGCTATACTTGCTTTCCTTCGAAAAGATGTAGAATGTGGCTGGCAGTATATCCATGGTCAAGTTCCAGAGGAAGAGAAACTCGATTAATTCTTTAATTGTTTCGTAGAACAATAGCTGGCCAATGATTAGTGCCACAGGAGTTACGGAACTGCTACTTCCGACGTCATACAATGAATAATATCGTACAAGCACGCATCAGAAACTAAACAGCCACGTTGGAAGACCACATCCAAGAATAAAAAACATTATCAAATGTTTATAATCTGAGGCAGAGAAATGTATTCAGAACACGATGAAACGATGGAGTGAAATTTTTAAGCTATGAAAAGGACGAAAAAGTATACTGAATTGGATAAACTAAAAGATATGGAAAAGATTCTGAAGTTGGGATGTTTCTCAAGATCACGTCGTCCGTTCTACAAGTTGACTAATAAAAATAAATAAAAAATAACCTTCCTTTTTAATTTAGAGAGAGAGAAAGAGAATGAGGGAGCGGCTATGCAAGTGTGTGTGTGTGTGTGTGTGTGTGTGTGTGCGTTTTATAAAAATTGTAACTTGGTAAACGTATTTGGTAACAAAAAATACATTTAACGAATTATAAAAACATAAACACAATACAGGGTGGATGTACATACATCGTTGTTTGTGTGTTCGCAAGTGGGACGTACGCTCACGTATCAAAAATTAATTACGTGTCTTATCTACTTGAGTGTTCGCAAGTGCCACTGTTCGTAAGTGGGAGCACACCATCGTCGGCCGGATACGAAAAGCAGATTAATTTACCTGGTTTCTTCGAGACAAAAGCATCAACATGAATCAAAAAGTTTAACTTGCAACCATTATTTTAGTAAAACGTAGATGATTGTGGGTACCATAGCTTAGGCTTTTAGAGCATAGGCTTGTACATTTATCTAGGATTTACATTATGTAGCTGATGATAGAAGTTCAAATGCGAGTTCCTGGTCCCTAAAAACATGGGTATCTCAGCTGGGAGAGTGAACTCCAAGACAAAATACTGATCCTTCAAATGTGTGTGTGTTGGGTAGGTATAGGCCTACTAGTAGGCCTACTCTGGGCTCCTTAAAAAAGCTAGTGCTAAAATAACAGTGATTTGTTCTAATTTTGTTTGCTACATAATAAGGTGACGCCGTATAACATTAATATTTGGGTTTGGCAAAGATTATCAGAATTGGCACATTCAACAATTAAAAGTTTTGTACGAATGAGCAGAAAATAATGGTATTTAAAAGGAACTATAAAGACATATCTTATGGTCATAAACAAACCGCAGAAGAAATTACTATTGTAATCAGTATAGTCATATTTGGACAGGTGTAGAAAAATATGGAGAAGCCTGTACAGGTGTGTCGGTGCTGATGGGAACACACATAAAAACGTTTGTATGAGATTAAACGTATGTATCCAAGATAAATACCGTTTTATCTACAACAGGTGGCTTCGAAATATGAATTTGGATTGGAGATTTCCCTTTTATTTAGGGGGAATTGTTATAAGGTAAATAAATTAAAGTTTCTTTTTTCACACAAGTGACCCAATAATTTTTCTGGTTTAGGCACATCGATTAAACTATTACAAAATGTGTCTAGTTTCGATCTAATTTGACGTATAGGTTAGGATTTGATGGAGAAGTAAACAAAGTGCGAGGGGGCAAGAAAAGGACAGTGAGGGATTGTGTGTAACACTGAAATTGTGACAAGAAAAAAAGAAACCGTATGAGTTGTCGATCGCGTGCATGTGTGTGTGTGTGTGTGCGCGCGCGCGATAGAGAGAGAGAAAGACTGACAGAGAGAAACAAGGGCAGAGATAAAGAAATCTGTCTCATTAATCAAATTCTACAAATAGTTTACTGTTATACGCAAAAACGTAAACTCGGGCACGCTACGTAGCGTAAATAAATGTTGCCTAATATCTGACGCATGTGAATTAAAACAGCAATTCGTATCATAAACATATGCAGTGTTTGTAAAACTATATAGCCTAAACATTCACACACACACACACACACACACACACACACACACACACACACACACACACACACACACACACACACACACACACACACACACACACACACACACACATACAGATACTCACTCTCTCCCTTTGTCTGCATGTCAGCCTGTCAATCTCATTTCAACCTCCCCTGACACTTTCTTTTCGTTACCCTCTCTTGCTATCTACTAATTAGCTCCTAAGCTAGGCCTCGAATTAGGTGAATTATGTGCAATTTTAGAGACAATGAATAATTTTAATGTTTTTAGTGGAAAACAGTTTCTTTCTCCTAAATAAAACAAAAAACTTGTGTTTAGGGATCATGCTCTTTACAGGCAACAGCTAGAGGTGCGAACACGCCAAATTCATATTTCGAATCTATGTGTTGTAAATGTGATAGTACTCCTTCTTGTACGTACTTCTAATCATATATATATATATATATATTTTTTAGGTGTTTCTTTATCATCACCTGCACCTGCATAAATATGAATGTAGGGGCTACTCATTACAGTATTCACTTCCCCTTCCTTTGTATTTTGATTTGACAGCATTACAGGATGTTTACACTACCTTGTAAGCACGTATGTTTCCCCTTCTGTTTTGTTAAGTTAGCACGGCAGGTCCTTCTGCGACTGCACCCAAAGCGCGCCTCTTTAAGTGTTTGTTGAAATGTTACACTGCTACAAACAGATTACTCAAGTATGAATGTGTAGCCTATACGAACACAAGGAATGATTAAACAAACACGCACACCACACTACCTTGGACAGGCACATGTACATATGACTGTCATATCACGTTTCTTATTTAATTTTTATTTTAAATTTTTAATACTTTTATATGTTTAATTATTATGTAATCGTTAAGGATAAATAGGAGAAATAACTCTTTTTAATTGGCTTCATTATATCAAAAAGTAATTCCTTGCTGGATTCGTGAAATATTTACAATTCATCTTTATTTACGTAGGTCTTGAATGTTGTGACACCGATCCTTTGAAGTATTCTCCGATCTTTATATGTACGGTATCCTTTTCCGGATGTCTCTCTTTGACTATGATCCCAGGCATTCAAAGTTTTGTGTTTGGACTCCTATGATTTTCTGGCGTACTATTATTATACATTTTTATGTGCAAGAAAGTGGCTGAAGTTTCCATTTATAAACTACCTGATCCCTCTCGAACAGTCAGTGATTACTATAGACCGGGGTGACACGAGTTCTGGAAAGACACTCTAGAGAGTATCGCTGTACCTCTTCTGTACCGTTTTGCTTCTTCCATTCACTTTATGCCCACTCTATTTTTGTTAGTCTACGACAAACAATCTTTGGTATTAGATTTCTAACGACCAAAAATTCTTCCAAAGAATTTGATCTTCTTGCCTGTCCTTTCAAACGGAGCACTGTTTCTATTTTAGCAGGACGCACAATAACCTACAGTTTAAGAATATATAGACGAAGAAGTGTATGTAGCTGCAGTGAGGCGAACGAACCCGACAGTATCATACCGAGGTTATCTAAACGAATACCGGAGAGATGCGGACACGGAGATTTGCGAACACAAGCTATTTCCGGAGATTTGCGGACACTAGGCCTTTTGCTACCTGAGAGAGGGATGACAAAATTCCGAAAGTATTTCTATACCGGAGGTTTGCGGACAGGCCGTATCTGAGGTGCGCCCGCTTGAATAGCAACAAACTTTCGTCAATTACTAAATTTTCAAATGGATTTAAGGCCTCTCTAAATTTTTTTCTTGTGTGTTCGACAATAAGCCGTATTTTTACAAGGCTATCTTGAGTAGGGGTAGAATTGTCACAAAAATGTAAAAGTCGCAGAATTAGTTTGAATCGGTCCCTAGACATAATTTGGGGAAATATCGGCGTCAGTAATAGCAAATCCTTTGCCCAATATTCGTCTATTTTTAATTTGTTTACTCTTGGCATCAGCAGTGAACACGCCAAGAAGAAATTAAATTCTGCAGGCTCTATATCTTTCCATCGGGACAATCGGGATATTAATGTCAATTTTGCGGTAACAAATTTGTAATAATTATTTAATTCTGTGCAAATGACAGAAATAAATTCTAAGGGGAAAAATATTTAAAAAAACCTAAGTGAGTTGCCGTGTCTTCGAAACTAATTCGTAATCCGCTAACTGCTTTATCAAAAAAGTGACGTTTTGTCGCAGGACTGTTGGCCGACCAATCGTAAATTCTTTTTCGCTTCTGAAGATTTTTTACCTCTTCTTCTTCTTCTTCTTCTTCTTCTTCTTCTTCTTCTTCTTCTTCTTCTTCTTCTTCTTCTTCTTCTTCTTCTTCTTCTTCTTCTTCTTCTTCTTCTTCTCCTGCTGATGTTTCATTTTCTGATGAAGCTGCACGTGGTGTTGAACGATTATGAGAAGGCCCGGGAGCATCCATATCTTTGTCTGAGAAAATGTCTTCCTCGTCACTACTCTTCATCAATAATTCCATAACTTCCTTCTCGGATTCTGTGCCATTGTAAACACAATATTCACACCTACTGATTGCTAAAGAGAATCACAAACAAGACTGAATAGATGTTCTACAGACAGAAAGTAATTATACCTTGCACCCAATGTTGAGAACAATAG
This sequence comes from Magicicada septendecula, assembly GCA_034769895.1. Lineage (NCBI taxonomy): Eukaryota > Metazoa > Arthropoda > Insecta > Hemiptera > Cicadidae > Magicicada > Magicicada septendecula. The sequence continues at coordinate 119,229,069 of CM068370.1, forward strand.
CCGTGGTAAGGAATTTGAACAAAGAATATGATTTTTCTTCATGTTTTGAGGGTAGTACAATCAGAATCTGCCCTTATCTCGAACACGATGTTTTTCGCGATAACCATACTTCCATTCCTTACGAAACATGGAAGTAAAAAAGTTGCTAGCTGAAAAAATAATAGAAGAACCTAATCATTAAGATATTAACACCATTCGTCAATTTTGTCAACCCTCTGGGGGTCCGGTCTAGTTCATCCCTCCCGTAAATACGCCTCTGACCACGAGATGACATTGTTTACATTCTAACCGCATTAAAGTTTTGTTATTACAGTTTTCCAGTAAGCTACATTTTTCAGATTTACAGTAAATTATTATATTTACTGACAAGATGTACAAAGTGCTTTGTTTATTTATGGTCAACCATTCGTCGAGCAGGACGTAGTATGTGCCTACGCTTGGTCTGCATCTGCAATGTTTATGGGTTTTGTCAAGTCGCAGTTATTATTTTCAGCCCAACGATCCATAAATCAATCGTAAATTTGCATCGTCGTAGCAAAGGCTACTCAATTTTGGTTTATTACTGTGCTCTTTTTCTTATATACGCTCGCGGGCGTGCCGAAGAAGAGGACAGAGTTATACACGTTGCGAGCGAAGAGGATGCCGCACCGTTTCTGGTTTCGCACAGTACTGCCTCTGAAACGGGGAATTACACGACATTAACCTGTCCTAGCTCCTTACAAACCTGAATAATGTGTTAAACACTAACATTTGCATTTACAATTAATATATATATATATATATATAATATTCCTGTATTAATATTATAAAAATTCTGTAGAATATTTACCTTATTTCTTCCGTCGTGTGACTTCGTGTTGCCTTCGATTGAATATCTTTACGCGTTTCGAAACATGTTTTGTCTTCAGAATAAAAAAATCACTCAAAGTGAGGTCGTTAAACATCAAAATTGCAAATATTAAAACAGTTCTACACATGTCCGCATTACACGAGTGCGCACTCGAGTCTCTCGGTATTTTCCTGTTGCTTTCCTCTACTATTGGGGAGTCAAAACTGGAACCCTTGCGCTGCCAGCTCTTATCGCAGTGTGGACTGTGTAAATACCCGCTTACGCTACGCAATTACTGTACGCAATAATTTTCCCATCTATATTTTTATCGTCAGTAATTAGGACCAACTGTCTGGGGAGGTGTAGTTTGTATTAGTTTACTTGCGAACAGATTTTAATACTAAACAAAATAAATGTATTTAATTATGGCAAGGAAAAAACAAAATCGTTTTAATTTTTTCCAAACCTAATGTCTATTAATCCCAAAATTGGTGGAACAGGGAAATGAAGAAACAGATCAACGATACATGGGATCTAGTCGGCGAAATAACTGACCTTTTTTCCTTTCGTTGTAAACAGAACGAAAACGTTATAGGCCTAACATACTGTTACGACATTGCAGAACAATCTACGTGTTTCTCGGCTATTCCAGTGGAATCCGGCTGTAATGCGTATGTGCGTACACATTGCTGCTACTTTGAGATGGACAATTACGTGGCACGTGTCATGAATCCGCAACGAGACCATACCGATCCGCGCGTGCTGTGTTCAAGGCCGCAATCAATTACGTTCTAGTGTTTTGTAGTAGACGCCTATTAGCGAATATTCTGGAACCTTATCGGGTACTCAGCGACGCTCAGTTCAGTTTGAGTTGCGATTGAATCGAGTGCTGTTCGAAGTAATTGTAGCGAAGTGTTTTATAATTGTGCGGGACAATTGTAATACAATACAGTAATTGTCTTTTATATTAGTTGACATTTTTATTGCGTGTGAACAATTTTTAATTGATTTGTTGCAAGAGACTATCTTGTTGATTACAAACTGTATAATTGTGATAATTTAAGCTGGTGATTAGTGATTTAATTGGTGTCTTGTATTTTGTTTTCACTGTACCATACGACGATCAGTAGACCGTCGTAACAATACGATGTTCAATATTCTACATTTAATTTTTAGACTGTACTTTTTTTACTTGTACTTACAATTACTTTCTATTTTTAGTAGGACCAAGAAAACGCTGATAATAGCACAAGCTGGACTGAGATAATAATATTAACACTTTAATTACCAACGAAACTAAAACGCGACATTTATGTTGCCAACACCTTAAGTTGACGCGACACCAGCAGTGATTACATGTTAACAGCTGATTTTTCATTTCCCTCCCCCCGCTCAGAATTTCAAAGTAGACGTGCCCTTAGCTCTTAATACTACTATACGTAAATCGATAAATGGAGAAATTAAACATATGGTACTAGAAGAGCATGACCCCACGCGTCGAAGACGAAACATGATATAAATACACCTTGATTATTATTATTATTACGTATTATATAGTAGTATTAGATATTATATGGGAGAAATTAACAAAGTGCGAGGGGGCAGATAAAGGACAGTGAGGGATTGTGTGTAACACTGAAATTGTTGACAAGAAAAAGAAGAAACTGTACGAGTTGGCGCGCGTGCATGCGTGTGTGTGTGCGCGCGCGAGAGGGAGAGAGAGAGAGAGTGAGTGAGTGAGAGGACTGAAAGAGAGAAAAAGGGCAGAGATAAAAAAATCTGTCGCATTAAATTCACGCCAACAACATTTTTAATGTCGTAATGACACAACAGTCTATGTTTACAAAAATTACTACTGGGTTGACGACACATAAATATACAGATCTAATGTCTGTTGGCAGGCTGACGCGTTCGTACTACTAATTCATTCGAAGGCTGTATTCACTCCTGTCTGTATTAAAATAATACAAATGTTGTTTTATAGTAATAATATAATAATAATAACAACTATCACGATTTGTAGGCTTAAGCATTCATAACATAAACAGTTTTCTAACGTTCCCTCCTCTCAAGACTTCTACGAACTTTTTTTAACCTATTGATTTTACTCCATTTTTAATAATTCCATAATTATCTGTAAACATAACTTTTATAATTAAATAATTAATTTCTTTTTACAAAAAAGTCAACCCTTCCCACCCTTTTTGTTTTTCATTATATAATCTAAATATTAACTTGATTTCACTGTACACAAGCTAGATCTGGTAACTGAAAATTACTAAGCAGTTTTTGGTAACATAGTTTTTTATAGACTCTCACCAGGGCCGTATTTAGGATCTGTAGACCCCTAGGCTGAACCTGTGGTGCAGGCCCTACCGGGGGTCTGGGGAGTATTCCATACCCCCCAGTAAAACGGGGGGTCCGGAAATTTTTTGAAAATTAACCTTCAAAAATCGAATTTTAGAGCAATTTTCTAACTAAAAACCTAAACAGAAACATTTAAAGGTTATTACTAAATTGTAGAAAATGTTACTGTACAGTATTTAGAAGTTAATGAATTGATGACATAAAAATGAAAAGAATTGAAAATCATTAAGATATTCAACACGATTTATTAACATTGCTATGAACAACTATATTAAAAAAGGACACAAAGTTTGGGTGTGAAATGAATTTATTAGCAGTGTGTTAAAAGACGATACTATACTACAGTAAATTACATTACTACAGTAGTGAGTAGAGTAATATTACAGTACTATACAATACTATGACACTAATATGTATGAAAATACTGTGTGTACAATTTACTACTAAATTGTAGTTACTACATATAACTTAACTTGGTGGCTAATTGTTTTGCGCCTACACTTCATACTAATGAATCTACTTATATCTTCATAAATTAGTTGTCTTAAAATCTCACTTTCAATGCTGAGCAAAGCCAACACGTTGAGCCTGTCTTCTAACATGGAGGTTCGAAGCCTGTTTTTGATCAATTTTAATTTTGAAAATGACCTTTCTCCACTAAAGTTAGTGACCATAAGTGACAGGTGCATTCTTAGAGCGACCTCCATATTAGGAAAACAATCTCTGACGTTTCTTTCTAGGAGGAGTTTATACATCCACCTCAACTGACTAATGACTTTTTCATGTTCCTCATCTTTTTGAAACTCATGGTAAAAAGCCTTGAACTGAATCAGTTCATTTCCCAATTGATCGTCTAAGTCATTGTTATATGTTTCTACTAAGTTTTGAGCTGCTGCAATTATTTCTTCATTAGTAAGTGTATCCAACTTGTTGAGAAACCCAAAACGGGTATCAACTAGTTTGTATGCCTCAAGCTCTGCCGCAATGAAGATTCAAATTGATCTATGACAGGAAGGAAACTCTGGGTTCGAAATTTTTCTGATGGCGTCAGCTTAACCTTCTGGTGCTTGGACTGGGACAGTCAAGAGGTGCCAAACGCACGTTTATTTTGCGGTTGCGCCGTGTTTCACTCTCATACTCAGTGCAATCAGTTAACTCAGCAGCTTTCACCTCATATTCTTCAAAGCTATCCCGTTTTGTTCCTATGAAGCTTGTTAGCGATGTCAGTGCTGAGGCGGCTGTGTTCACGTCCAATCTAGGGTTCTGCAGAGTTTCACTAGTTTTGTTTACTTGTCCCAAGATATCATCCCAAAATACTGTGTACAGATTTACAGTCAAATAGATCAACGTCACAATTTTGAAGTGCTGTGGCGCCCATTTTTATGCAGTAATCTATATTACCTTGTGTCATAAACTCCGGCCACAATCCAATGTCATTTTCCAAGCAAACATTTTCACTTAAAGCAGGTCAACAGAAACCCCCTCTAGTTCCCACGCGACGCCAAGCGATCGAGTTTCCTGAATGCTGACTCACTCATATCAGTTGAACACTGAAGAGTTCAGCCGAATTAGTCCAAACGAAATAACTGCGTCGACGTCTTTTATGATTATAAGGGGCCCACCACGGTATTAAAACAAAGACATTTTTTGTTTTAGTCTATTCAAAATTAAAATTTTTAAACAGTTTTTTTGTGTGGTGCGGGCCCATAGGCTGCAACCTAGATAGTCTGCGCGTAAATGCGGCCCTGACTCACACAGGTTAATTTGCAAGCAGTACTACTTCACACTAAAAATACATGGTCACCAATCCCTTCAGTTTATAACTTACTGCTTACATGTCGGAGTCATGTGATAGTATGAAACTTTTATTGAGCAGAATTCAGTATGACGGATATTCGTGGCATACCTACGGAGATGTGAAAGTAACGTAGTTTTACTTCGATTGCAGCTTGGATTCACTAAATTCTGTTGCCTTCTGTGCGAGCGGGTAAATTCTATGCAGGAATGGGAAAATTATTATGTAAAAAAGCAGTGATTATATAAGACAGAGGCACTGAGTGTAGGAGATCAGACCGTTGTAGGTCAAGTACTAGTAAAACCTGGAAAAGCTTATCGTCCACTACTACATATTAAGTAGGTTTAATGAAAATTATGTAAATGGAACGGATGTAATTTCGAAACTGTTAATTTCCTTCAAGTGTGTACTAAAGTAAAGAATGTTACAATTTATAAGTTGGTAATTACACCAGGTAGGCTTAAACAGGTAATGCTAACAACCAGTAGCCTACTGATTCGAATGTGTGTGTGAAGTCGATAATAACGCTATTACCTACTTGACACAGAAATTCCCGTGTCATCTGCATTTTGTATTATGCAAACGTTCGGAGGATGTAAATTTTTCAACAACATTGTTGGAGTGCCAACCTTTAGAATGAACCGTTGTGGCGGAATGCAAGATTGATTTAAAGAATTCAAAAATTCTTGGAGATAGTACACTATATTTTCAATATTAAATACGGTGTTAATAGATTCTTCGGACTTTTTATTATCCCCAGAAAATTTTTCCAAACTTGTATCATTATTTTCCTTCACAGATTCGATTCTTTGGGAATAACCACTTGTAATTTTTATCAAGTAAACACTTGACGTTTTGCACAGAATTTAGCAATTAATACAGTTGTACTATTTACTATGTTCCAGTTTTTCGTCAATTTCTGTGAAGCTATCGTCATTAGGAACACTACCGTCACCGAGGTGCAGTAAGTTTGTAGAAAAATCACCATCTCCTCCTCCTAAATGGGATCTCATATTGCTTTGCAAATTTAGTCTGAATAGCATTCCACATCGCCGAGGACTTTAAACACACTGAGACAATATCAGCGCGGGTTCCTCTTGCAGTTACCGGTAATATCTAGCGAGAATCCTCTGAAATAACAAAAGTTACGTTACCCACTAATTTGTTATAATTTCTTAAGTCTTGGAGAGTTTGACTGACCGTTTCTATACAGTCCATAAATCGCCTTCGTTTTATCGTTCATGATTAGTTTCCGTTTTGATCGTTCTTTCTTTTGTCATGCCTCCTCTTCAATACGAATTGCTTTTTTAATAGGAGTCAGTGAGAATACTTGACTTTTTCTTCTTGGCGCATTTTTATTTTATTTTTGCAGTCGCTTTCGGATAAGGGCGAATTTATTCTGGTGTCAATTGTGATAAGGTATTAGCAGATGTCTCGTTTATTCCCGACGTGGGAGGTCCGGCTACTGTGGTCTCTTGACAATCTTTTGTTGGTGTTAATCTTCCTTCATAATTACTTTTGTCTCATATCTCTCTGTCAATTACAGGTGAACACAGAAACTCTTCGATACTGAATATATTTCCATTTAATGGCCAAATTCCAGTTGAACTAAAACCTGCTGTCAGTTAGATGGTGTAGCTACCTTTGAAAGAGTATCTTTTGCTAGCCCAGGTACGTCATATAATGTCATGGTTTAACCTGGGTTTATTGTCATCCAGCTCTCAGCGGCTGCACCGAAACAGGCCATATAAACACTTGTCTAATGGCTGAAGTCAGATTGTAACGGGTATGAGGTGTAAACTGTTTCATAAATAGTAAAAAAAGAGAGGCTGTAATTTATCTTGATGGATGTGCTACTCCAATACAACCTGCTGGTCCATAAATAATCAAAGTGATATCTACATAACACTCTGGGGATATAACGATAAGTGGTGGTTTCCAGCTGCCATCTATGAAAATACCACTGGTTTCACCGTTTTCCAATGGGGTAACCCTGCTGACTTGTTTATTTCCCTTCAAACTGACAACTTTGTTAGGATAGTGCACTGTTGTTATGCTGCCTGGTTTCCTTCACATTCCAAATATTGTGACAATAAAAATGAAGGCGACTTATCACAGAATTCCAATATTGAAGAAAGTTTTATGTTATGTGGACGGTAGCGCGATGATTTTATTTTTCTAGGTTGGCTAATCTGATTTATATATCGCATCAACGTTCGCGTGATTGTACCTTGCCCAGTGCACATTCAGTATTCTCAGCGTTCGGTTCGCCGAACTTTCTCTGTCAAGTTAGTGTCGACATTAAATGTAGACTTTAGGCCCTTACATTCTCGCTTATGGCCAACTAGCGCCATAATTAACTTGTGTTCTCGGTTATGGCCGACTAGCGCCATAACTTCACTCTAATATAAATTCGTATTAATCTGCCATATGCAGCATTAGCCAGCCTACTTCAATTTTTACAGCTGTAATGTAATCAGTCAATATTAAAACTATTCGTATACAGTCCACTTCTTTTTATTTCTTAATGTAAGTTTAATTCATTCTACACATCATCTTCAATTACCATGGAAGACCAGCCAACAGAATATAATTCAAGAAACATAATTTTCGCCCACTTGGGCCCAACGAATTAATTCTTCCTGTCCACACTTGTGGAACATTACTTTCATTCATCAGTTTCGGTCCACTCGGACCGGGACCATTAATTTTTTGGTCACTCCGGACCTGGATTTCCATTTAACATCTTTTACATCTTTTTCTGGCCATCACGGGCGGATTAGCACGTCAGCTAATGTGACCGTGGCGTGATTTGCGTCGTCATTTCGCTCGTCATCTTCGGGCAACGTAATAGCAAGTTCCTGCCGGCTGCAGTGCCTCAAAGTGGTCATCTTTGCCAGCTGTTCACCATCATCACCAAGGAGCCGACGCTGCGGGAAGTCGCCAACCAGGTACCACCAGCAACAGTAAAAAGGTGCGTAAAAAAATGTCTGAAGAAGGCCTCAAGGTGCTGACCAGAAAGAGAGGCGGATTAAAGTCCGCGATAGTGCGGATACAATCCGCGGTAAATTCTTTTGATATTAATTTAACTACAAAACATTTTCTGACTGTAAGATTAGAAAGTCTTAAGAGCTTAGCCTCGAAGTACGACGAAGTACAGACTGAGATAGAGCTTATCAGTAAAGACGCGAGCACTGCTCAGGCAGACCGAGTCGAGGTTGAGGAAACGATATACTCAACTGAGGCAAACATTTTACAACTCCTTGACACTTTTAATACTCAGACTGTGCCTCCTGTACTATCGACGCCTGTGCATTTAAAGCCGATACGTTTGCCCTGCTTCTCAGGCAACATACTTGAGTGGCAACATTTCTATTCAATTTTCAATGATCTAGTGCATTCAAGATCAGATTTAACGCCAGTACAGAAACTGCATTACTTGCATTCATCGGTGAAGTGTGAACCATTAGACTTAATTAAATCATTACCAATTTGTCAAGAAAATTATGTAATAGCGTTGAACTTGCTGTCCGAGAGGTACAATAATCCATTTATATTAGCCAAATATTATGTACAGAACCTACTTCAGGTTAAGTCCACAATAAAGGACTCAGTTCAAAGCTTGGCGGAGTTTACGAATACTATAACGTCTTCCGTTAATTCACTGGCGGCAATGAAGCTGTCCGTAAACCTATTTGAGTTTATTACCATACAGTTGCTCTCCACCAAACTTGACCCTATTACTTTAAAACGTTGGAAGGAGTCCATAGACCCTGACAACTTGCCCAGTTTTCAAGACTTTACGCATTTTTTGAATTTGCGCCGACAACTTTTAGAAAATACAATGCCAATTGAATCCGGACAGCAATTCAACAAACCTAGTGTAAAACCAAACAATAAATTTGAGAAATGTAGCTTAAGAAATACTGCTGGCAGCAGTACCTTTAAGAGTTATCACGCAGCGGCAAGGCATTATTCATGTGTGTGCTGTAAATCTGACCACCCGCTTTACATGTGTAATAATTTTCGCATATTAAGTGCCGCTGAGCGGGGGCAATTGGTTGCAAATCATAAATGTTGTATTAACTGCCTTAGAGCAGGTCATTTGATAACAAATTGTAAAAGTAAACAGGTTTGTAAAATTTGTTCAAAGGGTCACCACACCTTGCTGCACGCTAATTACGTGCCGAAATCAGCAGCTGCCAGCAGTAACTATTGCTCATTCAAATTACAGTGTAAAAACAATGTACTTTTATCCACTGCGGTTGTATATGTCATTGATCAGGCTGGCAATAGGCATAAGGCTCGGGCACTTCTTGACGCCGGGTCCCAGATCAATTTTTGTACGAAATCATTTGCGAAAAGGTTGCACCTTAAACTAACCCGATCTAATATTCCAATTACAGGAATAAGCAACACAGCGTGTTGCGCTACTGACATTGTTGCTGTGCGTATTATGTCTCGCTATCAGAGACATAGTTTCGAGGCCAAATGTGCCGTCCTATCTAACTTAACTCATAATCTGCCTTCAATCTCGTTTGACATCAACCGGTTCCACATTCCAAATAAAATTTTTCTCGCCGACCCAGATTTTAATATATCTTCACAGATCGACATACTATTGGGGGCACAATTTTATCTGGATTTAATATTAGCTAATAAGTACACACGCGGACCCAACTTCCCTATCATTCAGGAGACAAAACTGGGTTACATTTTGGCCGGCAATCTGCCCAAACACTGCCACACCCAGGGTCCTGCTGTTTCGTTCTTGGCAAGGAACAATGACAGCCAAATCCTGCAATCTCTCGAGAGATTTTGGGAGGCAGAAACGATCCCCGGCGATACCCCTAATAGCGAGTCGGCTTGCGAAGAGCATTTTGTGCGCTCAACTCAGCGCAACCCCGAGGGTAGATTTATAGTGTCGCTCCCATTCAAATCTGATAAGCCCCACTTGGGGGAATCTTACACAAGTGCCGAATCAAGATTTTTAAGCTTGGAGCGTCGATTCAGGCGCGATCCCAAGCTCGCTCGCGACTACAGAGACTTTATCAGGGAATACATGAATCTTGGGCACATGACACTCATTGATCATGGCGCTATCAATTTAGGATCGTCAAATATTTATTACTTGCCTCACCATGCCGTGTTTAAACATTCTAGCTTCACCACAAAATTGCGCGTTGTTTTTGATGGTTCGTCCAAGACTACTAATGGTCTTTCGTTAAATGATATATTATTGGTAGGTCCCAATGTTCAGCAAGATCTCTTCTCTATTCTGTTGCGGTTTCGCACACATAAGTATGTCCTGATTGCCGACATCGAAAAAATGTATCGTCAGATTCGCGTTGCTGAAGGGGACTGTCACTATCAACGTATTTTGTGGCGTGACTCTCCCCTCGAACCACTTAAGCATTTTGCGCTGCGAACAGTAACCTACGGCACGGCTTGCGCCTCCTTTTTGGCCACTCGGTGCCTTCTACAAATTGCTAGAGACAATCAAACTTCCTTTCCCCAAGCGGCTTTAGCCATAACTAACGATTTTTATGTAGACGATCTACTTACCGGTTCGGACACTATCCCCGATCTGACCAATCTGAAATCCGACCTAGGTGCGTTACTTGCTCAATATGGTTTCACGTTGCACAAATGGGCATCAAATGAACCCACAGCGGTCGCAAATCATCACAACCTTTCACGACCCCTAAATAAACAGGACAACGTGCGTACCCTGGGCATTCTTTGGAACAACACTGCCGATTCATTTTTGTTTGACGTCAAACTATCTCCGGTCGATCATAGCATATCCAAGAGGAAGATTCTCTCAATTATCGCCGGAATATATGATCCGCTGGGTTTAATCGGACCAGTTGTCTTTTTGTATAAACACTTTATGCAGCGACTTTGGCTTTGTAAGCTTGGTTGGGATGAACCGATTTCCGGTCAGTCACTTTCGGATTGTCATTCTTTGTGTAACAAATTAAGTCTGATTGGTAAAATAGTGGTCCCGCGATCTATTCGTTGCAACCGTGAGGCGGTTACAGTTCAGTTGCATAGTTTTTCGGATGCGTCCGAGAGAGGGTTCGGCTGTTGTGTGTATATTCGAGTCATTTATCAAGATGCTACTGCTTCCTGTCGTCTCTTGTGTTCAAAATCTCGCGTGGCTCCCCTACGCCAAGTGTCATTACCTCGCATCGAGCTCTGCGCTTGTTTGTTATTATCGCGACTCGTATCTAAAATTATTCCTGCTCTTCATTCGTTTATTGATGATGTACATTTGTATTCCGATTCTATGGTGGCTCTTTACTGGATTCATGCGCAGTCTACGCGTTGGAAAACATACGTCGCTAATCGGGTTGCTGAAATTCAGCGTAGCACGCAAACTTATATCTGGCATCACATTGATTCGCGACGCAATCCTGCTGATATTATATCTAGGGGGTGTTTCCCGGACGTTTTGCGCGATTGCTCGCTTTGGTGGCACGGTCCTGGCTGTCTGTCTCAATCGTCAGAGTCTAATCCTTTCCCATCTTTCGTACCGGCCACTCCATCATCTTCGGAAGTCACCGCGGAAGAGAAAACTACACATAACCGTTCGCTAATGTCTACCCTGGCTGTTGACTTATCGTTGGACTTTTCCTCGTTACACCGGCTGACACGTGTATACGCTTACTGTTTTCGTTTCATCAGAAATATTAGACACTCATCTGCGGACAAACTTTCGGGCGATCTGACCCCTGCAGAAATTCATCAGTCTCTCAATTTCTTCATAGAACAATCTCAATCGATCCACTTCCCAGGCGAAATTAGTTGTCTTCGGAACGGATCTTCTGTTTCCATCAGAAGCAAGTTGGCTTCTCTCGACCCGTTTCTTGACGACTCTGGAGTGATACGCGTGGGCGGACGATTGCAGCATTCCCAGTTACCTTACGATTCGAAACATCCTATCGTACTACCCCCATCGGCGCATGTCACACGCCTTATCATCGAACGCGAACACATTCGCTTACTTCACGCTGGTGCTCAGCTCGTGCATCATTCTCTGCGTCAGCGTTGGTGGATTGTTAATGCCCGGCTAGTCATCCGTTCCATTATTCGTAAGTGTCTCAAGTGTATCCGATTCAGCGCCACACAGCAGGTCCAGAGGCTTGGCATTTTGCCATCCCCTAGAGTCACTCCTTCAAGGCCGTTTCTATTTTGCGCGGTTGATTATGGTGGTCCCTTCATGATTCGTCATGGCGGGCAGAAGTCTAGAACTCTTACTAAGGCGTACGTGTCTCTGTTTGTTTGCTTAGCAACTAGGGCCATTCACCTGGAATTGGTGTCCGACCTTACTGCCAGCGCATTTATAGCTGCTTTACGTCGTTTTATGGCACGTCGGGGTATACCCAGTCAGCTGTACTCCGACAGCGGCACGAACTTCAGGAAGGCCCGCACCATCTTACATGACATTTACAACTTTTGGCACAATAAGGATGCCATCACCTCGATTAAGTCATTCACATCCCCTCAGGGGATATCATGGTCATTTATTCCGCCCTCCTCACCTCATTTCGGTGGCCTTTGGGAGAGCGGCATCAAGAGTTTGAAATTTCATCTGCGGCGCGTGGTAGGCAAATCTATATTAAACTTCGAAGAGTTCACGACCGTTTTGTCTCAGATAGAGGCATGTCTGAACTCTCGACCTTTATTTGCTATTTCCTCGGATGTTAACGACCCGGTGCCACTTACACCTGGCCATTTTTTGATTTGCGCGCCCCTAACTGCGATTCCTGACCCAGACCTTTCTCACGTTCCTGTTTCTCGTCTTGGTCGTTGGCAGCTGATTCAGAGGTTTGTCCGGGACATTTGGAAGGCGTGGTCTCGCGATTATTTGCACCAACTGCAACAGCGTCACAAGTGGAGGTTTGCCAAAGATAATGTTTCCATTGGTGACTTAGCCTTGATCATTGAGGATAACTTGCCTCCATTAGCCTGGAAATTTGGCGTGATCATCGCCACATTTCCCGGCCCAGATAACTTGGTTCGCGTCGTGGACATTCGCACGCCTACGGGTGTTTTGCGGAGACCAATACATAAATTATGTCTATTGCCAGCGCGAGACGAGATTTGACATTATGGTTATAGCGCAATGCGGCTTATTCCGCCATTGGCTTATTATTTAATACGACCATTTTGTCAACATAATTGTGATAGATTGTCACAATATTTTTTTGTCAACTTTGCGTCATGGCACGCTTCTGATTATTACAGTTCTGGTGATATCTTAATATTTGTATTGTATGTTAATTTTTGTGGCATACTATGTCACACATTTTCATTGATGTTATGGGGTGTATTGCATGTCTTTGGGTGGTCTTATTTATGAAATGTTATAGCATAATATTCGCATGTTTTGCTGTTAAGTAACCATGCATTCATTTCTTTATATGGTTTCTGATAAATATGTACTATTTTGGGAATGTCTTAAATTGTTAAATTGTTTCTGTAATTTCGGTATTCTATTGTTGTTTGACATTACAATTATTTATCTTGTAATTATTCAAGTTATTGTTGTTGTATTCACATAAATTGTGTCGATGTAAAAACTATTGTAAGCGCCTGCCGTCTGTAACTGTCTCGTCTAATTTATTCACATTGTACATCATATTTTATTCATTTTTGTAGGTAAGCATGCACAATTCTTTATTTAAAATTATGACATACATGTCATATCTGGGCTACATTCAGCATCTAGCTTGCCCACACATTGTTACATACTGTAAATTCCTGAAACTTCAGGAATATCATGTCTAGGTCGATACATGTCGCCCTCCTGAATATACAATAAAACATGCAATGCAACATGTTCAACAACAATTTTGTTCATGTAATGAACTCTCTGTACAGGTCTACGGACCTTAGCTAGCATTAAGGTAACTCTATGACTTGCATATTATGTATTTTCCTTTCATGTTTTATAGTGTTACATACTGTGCACACTTGTGTCAGTAATAGTGGTTAACCAGACTTATTGGTACATGAAACAGCTGTTTGCCAAACCTTGGCCTACAGTCGCCTATCTGCATGCTTATCTCTAAACTAGCGGCCGATTGCCGTTATCTAATCTCAACTCAAGGTTCAACTTAGGCTTGAAGCTGATTCTCGTTACTAAGAACTGCACTATTTTAAATTAAATTGTAAATGTATTCTAATTTATTAAAAATGTATTAAAAAATCTTTTTGATTTTTGACGGGCAGTTTATGGACGGTAGCGCGATGATTTTATTTTTCTAGGTTGGCTAATCTGATTTATATATCGCATCAACGTTCGCGTGATTGTACCTTGCCCAGTGCACATTCAGTATTCTCGGCGTTCGGTTCGCCGAACTTTCTCTGTCAAGTTAGTGTCGACATTAAATGTAGGCTTTAGGCCCTTACATTCTCGCTTATGGCCAACTAGCGCCATAATTAACTTGTGTTCTCGGTTATGGCCGACTAGCGCCATAACTTCATTCTAATATAAATTCGTATTAATCTGCCATATGCAGCATTAGCCAGCCTACTTCAATTTTTACAGCTGTAATGTAATCAGTCAATATTAAAACTATTCGTATACAGTCCACTTCCTTTTATTTCTTAATGTAAGTTTAATTCATTCTACACATCATCTTCAATTACCATGGAAGACCAGCCAACAGAATATAATTCAAGAAACATAATTTTCGCCCACTTGGGCCCAACGAATTAATTCTTCCTGTCCACACTTGTGGAACATTACTTTCATTCATCAGTTTCGGTCCACTCGGACCGGGACCATCCATTATGTTTATTAAAACTAAATGCTATTGCAAAACTTGTTGCTTCAGCCTCTCTAAAAGACAACCTTGAATGTCGCTGCATGAAGCCAGTAAAACAATCTTTTACCGGCCCAGTTCACCAGAAAATCGACATTATTTGCAAACACGTATTCGGAGGCTAACTACGAATATTCTTAGGGTACAAACCATAATAACTAACAGAATAGTGCAGATCATAACACAGAAATCTGATTTTCCTTTTTGTTCTTTCCTAAATACAAGTTGTGGAAAACGCTGAGTCTTTGTAGGGTTTGTGAGCTACATCGCCCCAGAAAGTTTTTCACTTGTACGTTTGAACCAAATATGAAAAAAAGAAAACAGAACAAAATGTTTTACTTACATTGTACCAACATACCACTTTCCTTCTGGTGAAATTGAAGGTACACCTTTAATTTTAAAATTAGTGGCTGAATTGTAGTGCTGCTGGCCACTCTACCTTTAGTGCGTGTGTCGAACACTCACTTTAGGCAACCTATTCTATCTCCTAAATTTCCTAAGCGGCATAAAAAGGAGCCATTATTACTATTATCATTTTAAAAATTTTAGTTTTTTAGGATTTAATAAACACGTAATCTTCATTATAGGATCACAAGTAACTGACACATAATTAATTCTGAGATCTGTTAGGTTATGAATTAATTTTCTTTTAAAAGTTATAGAGAAACATAACTTGCCCTCATGTTGCCACATTGCTTTTGTATTAGTATGATTCAATTGTACACTTACCATGGATCCAACAAAGTACATAGCTGTAAACAACCATAGCAAATTAGTGACAAAAAGGTTGCTTTACAATTTCTAAAATACAAAAGGGAACAAAGACTCATTTTACTGTACACTGCTATAATCAGACTGGAGGAGCACGTACTACAAGCTACAACAAAAACGTTATACAGTTGCAGAGGTGCTGCGACTAAGGGACACTTGAAGAAGTACAAAGTATCAACTTATGTCTCTCTGCTCTCCCCTATATGGTAATACTGTCTTATAATGACTGTTAAACAAATCAAATGTATTGTATACCTTTATATGTGTATTTATACACAATATATCATAAACGTTTTTTGTGGCAAAAATACCTTTATATGTGTATTTATACACAATATATCATAAAAGGTTTTTGTGACAAAAATATCTGTCAAATTTTTGTATGTTGTAATGGTACATATAACACTACCAACACCAGCGTACCACAAATAAGTTGAAAGCCACTACAATTAAGAATACCTACAAGGTCAAGCATACGATCATGGATAAAAAAGGAAGTATCATAAGCCAAAACCAAGTGAATTAAAATGAAGAAGGAATTACCAGTAAATGTGCAACTAAAGAAGATAAAGCAAGACTAACGACGAGACGACATACATAATTACCCAATAGATCAAACAGTGACAAGGAAACCCATTAAAGACAAAATCAAGAAGAAACCTATTAACCGTGAGAAGGAAACCAGTGAAAACAACGCCATGAAGAAACTTATTAAGAGGGAGGAAGGAATCGGTGAAGAGAAGAAGAAAATATCCAGATCAAACACAAAAAAGGGAGATAACATGAATTATAATGAACTAACATATGGCAATAAAAGAATTATTATAAAAGAAGAAAGAATAAATGGAATAAACAACATGATTTAAACCCCTAAGCTGTAAAAAAATTGACACTGACCAAAACTTATTAAGGGAATACCTTCCTTGACAATGTAATACAAACAATAATCAATAAGAATGAATTATTGAACATAAAAAGTAACATAGAGAATGAATAATAATAAGATAAGTTCTTAGCTAAATTATGTGTAGACATGAAAAGAGGACTATGTCCAAAACACCAATGACCAATTGTAAAGTGGAATTGATATTAGAAATAACGACTAATTACCAATAGTAAAGACTGTAAAAGATAAACAAAATGGAATCTAATAATAACCAATAGATATACCAGTACTACATAAAGTCAAATAAATCAAATGTAATACAGAAACACAAAACCGACAATAATCCATTGTTGTATATTATAACTATATGCTTGCCATAGAATGGATGCATGATGAACAAAATTATCTTGTAAACTTATCATAAAAGAGTAGGAACTAAACCAACAACATTGAATGAGGCAGAATACTATTTGAATAAGTAAATTCAAGGATTACAGCCACCAAATACTAATACTAACAATAATAATAAATAAACCATGTTGACGGATAGATTCAAGTAATCTTGGTTATTTTAAACCAAAGCAATTATCAGTATAAATGCAGAATGAACTACTGCACAATAATAACAGTGTTATCAAAACAATGATAAGAGATATTCAAGCAATAATGAGAATAATTTGATAGGATTACAACCCATATAAAAAGGTAACTTCCTAAAGTATAGTAAACTCACTTAACAAAATATAGTTAAGGTAATAAAACCACAAGATGAAGAAAAAGGACACTATCAGAAGTGACAATGACCAATGCAGTATGCATTGGCCATAATAAAATGTTATTAACTATTAATGTTAGTATAATATTAAGTATCATGTACATGTTGTGTTTATGTTAGTGTCTATACAGGAAAGTACAGAGCAACTCACCGCAGCTAATAATAGAAGAGTCGACGCAACTTCTTCAGAATCGAACTCAAGAAATGGAACAAAAACATTATAATTTATTTAAACAAAATTAATAAACGACATCAAAGAGTAAGTAAACCGATTTATTCATATCGGATTCAATAATAGATTGAATTGGGTAGAATAAATCAATAAACCAAAAATTAATAATAAAAAACCAAAACGTTAAGAATAATAATAAAACAGACGATCTCGTCGTGCTAAAATGTTCATACACACTTTTTAAGAGAAAATTACTTAAAACTTCGAATCTAACAAGAAAAATATTGCGTCGAGTATTCATAATACAAACCCTTAGATATCAAATATGAAATGAAAATATAAGAACCAAGTTCACTGTATATTCTATAGCCGGCAGAATAAGGGAAGGACAAATAAAATAGAGGCAGGATATCAAGAGAATGGAAAACAAGGGACTACCTAAACAAGTAATAAGATACAGACCTCAGGGAAGACGAGATATAGGTGGGGCAAGGAAAAGAGGTGCCTTCAGTGACGGCAAAACAGGCTGTAATCCTATACCTTGACATGGAGAAGATTCCTAATACTTAATAGCACACTTAAGAACAAAATATTGGTATGGAGAATCATACACGACTTCCATGTTCTAAGATTTATATTTAAAATCATTTTCGAAATGAAATATTTCCATTGAAACTACTTCTTTCTACTTACTGCTTCAGCCACTTACTGTGGGCACTAACGTATACCACCTCACGTTATCGCACTTGATTTTCACTGATGATGGAAGTCGATGGCACTGCCGAAACGTCTGGTTTTGCAGAAAACATTGGTCTACGGCCAAACAGGCCGGGAAGGAATTTTAAAAACAAACTGCTTCTTTGTTGCCAATAACGTAGTACATATATACAAAAAATTATCAGGTAAACTATTATGTTACAACAAAAAAATGTTTCCGGTAAACTACCCTTTCCCCGTAACCGATCTTCACCAAAATCAATAGGCCTTGAGTCCTCTATAACTCGGGCACATATGTAAAAAAATATCTGATTCTGTTTGAATTTACGGCAGTTATCGTTCGTCATGAAAAAATTTCTCTTGTTACAACATAAAATATTGCAGGTAAACTACCCCTTTATCTTAATCGATCTTCACAAAAAACAATAGGTCTTGAATACTCTACAATTCAGGGCTGTATGCAAAAAATTATTTGATTCTGTTTGAATTTGCGGCTCTTATCGTTTGCCATAAAAAATCTAGACAGACACACAGACACTTTTCGAAAAATTACTTTTCTTCATGTCTTGAGGGTAGTACAATCAGAATCTGCAAAAATCTCTAACACGATTTTTTTTTGCCATCACCATACTTCCATTTCCTTATGGAACATGAAAGTAAAATCAAAGTAAAATTCTGATGGCAAAAAAAATCAAATATTCTATCAAAAATTGGGGATATACATTTTTGGTAGGTATTTGGTCGGCCTACTTGCATTGCACAAGGAATGTGTTATTTTCAATAGGTTAGTGATAAAAAATGACTTACAAGTACATTGATTTTTATTACAAAATTTATAGAAAACAGTTTCAATTCTATGGTATCAATAATTCATAAATTTTAAGGATAATGGACAAATTATTTCTTCAGAGAAGATACATAAAATATCGGTATGGAGAACCATACATGACTTCCATATTCTAAGATTTATATTTAAAATCATTTTCGAAATGAAATATTACCTAAATATTCCCTAAAGACGAAAAGTCTGTCTATGAATCGTTCCTCTGTAAACACGTGCAGTTACACTGCCCAGCGATCCACATGAAGGAAATCGCTATCCACGCTGGACACTTTTTCGGCTTGCATGCGTTATGTTGGTATGGGTTCGGCACTTTCCATTTAAAAACCGTGCAAATGTAAGAAAATAAACATGAATGAGGCCAAAAATAACGCGAACTGTGTGTGTGTGTGTGTGTGTCTTCCCTGCCTTTTCATTGCGGTAGTCATAATAATAAAATGGAAACGTAAACAGTACATAACTGAGAAAAAAATACATAAATGAAAAAACTATAATTTTATTGCCTGGCAACAAAATTATTTTATTTTTAACACTTACCATTGTTTGAAAAAGTTTAAATGAATTTTCAAGTACTTTACTCTTGTTAAAACGTAAAAGGTTGCCGGTAAACTACCCCATCCCCTTAACCGATCTTCACCAAAATAAAAATTCCTTGAGTCCTCTACAATTCACTGACGTATGCAAAAAATTATTTGATTATGTTTGAATTTGCGGCTGTTATCGTTTGCCATAGAAAATACGCTTGATAAAAAAACGTTGCAGGTAAATTACCCCTTCCCCTCAACCGATCTTCACCAAAAACAATAAGTCTTGAGTACTCTACGAATCAGGGCTGTATGCAGAAAATTATTTGATTCTGTTTGAATTTGCGGCTGTTATCGTTTGCCATAGAAAATACCCTTGTTAAAAAAATGTTGTAGGTAAACTACCCCTTTCCCTTAACCGATCTTTACCAAATACAATAGGTCTTGAGAGCTCTACAATTTAGGGCTGTATGCAAATAATCTTTTGATTCTGTTTGAATTTGCGGCTGTTATCGTTTGCCATAGGAAATACCCTTGTTAAAACATAAAACGTTACAGGTAAACTACCCCTTTCCCTTAACCGATCTTCACCAAAAACAATAGGTCTTGAGAACTCTACAATTCAGGGCTGTATGCGAAACATTATTTGATTCTGTTTGAATTTGCGGCTGTTATCGTTTGGCAAAAAAAAAATTTCCCTTGATAAAAAAACCCGTTGCAGGTAAACTACCCCTTTCCCTCAACCGATCTTCACCAAAAACAACAGATCGTGAGTACTCTACAAATCAGGGCTGTATGCAAAAAATTATTTGATTCTGTTTGAATTTGCGGCAGTTATCGTTTGCCATAGAAAAAAAATCCACACACACACACACACACACACACACACACACACACACACACACACACACACACACACACACACACACACACACACACACACACACACACACACACACACACACACACACACACACACACACACACACACACACACACACACACACACACACACACACTTTTCGGAAAACGACTTTTTTCATGTTTTGAGTGTAGTAGAATCAGAATCTGCAATAATCTCGAACACGATTTTTTTTGCCATCACCATACTTCCATTCCTTAAGGAATATGGAAGTAAAACATTGCTAAAATAATACATATCAGACAAATATTATTACAACAAAAATACCACACAGACATTTGGGCTTTGTTACTTTATCAGTAACTATAAGATTACATTAATAAAGTACATAGAATATTTATTTACAAGAACATAATTACAAAAGTAAAATATCGGTATGGAGAACCATACATGACTTCCATGTTCTAAAGAGACACTGCCGAAAAGTCTGGTTTTGCAGAAAACATTGGACTACGGCTAAAGAGCCCGGGAAGCAATTTTAACAAAAAACTACTTCTTTGTTGCCGATAACGTAGTACACATACAAAAAATTCTCCCCTCCACCTTCAACTATAATTTTTAATAATAGAAAATTACCCCCACCCCGTTCACCTAACTTCTTCATTTATAGATATTTCATCTACGTTTCTACAGTGGATTACTATGAGCTTCTTATCAGGATAATGTATTTATAAAAATTAAGTACTTTACTCTTGTTAAATCATAAAATGTTTCAGGTAAACTACCCCTTTCTCTTAACCGATCTTCTCCAAAATCAATAGACCTTCCGTCCTCTACAATACAGGGAAGCATGCAAAAAATATTTGATTCTGTTTGAATGTGCGGCAGTTATCGTTCGTCATGGAAACATTTCTCTTGTTACAACATAAAATGTAGCAGGTAAACTACCCCTTTCCCTTAACCGATCGTCACAAAAATCAATAGACCTTGAGCTCTCTGCAACTCAGGGAAGGGTGCAAAAAATTATTTGATTCTCTTTGAATTTTCGGCAGTTCTCGTTCGTCATAAAAAAAAATTACCATTTTACTTCCATATTCCTTAAGGAATGGAAGTATGGTGATGGCAAAAAAAATCGTGTTCGAGATTATTGCAGATTCTGATTCTACTACACTCAAAACATGAAAAAAAGTCGTTTTCCGAAAAGTGTCTGTGTGTGTGTCTGTAGATTTTTTTTATGGCAAACGATAACAGCCGCAAATTCAAACAGAATCAAAAGATTATTTGCATACTGCCCTAAATTGTAGAGTACTCAAGACCTGTTGTTTTTGGTGAAGATCGGTTAAGGGGAAGGGGTAGTTTACCTGCAACATTTTTTTATCAAGCGTATTTTCTATGGCAAACGATAACAGCCGCAAATTCAAACAGAATCAAATAATTTTTTGTATACGTCCCTGAATTCTAGAGGTCTCAAGGAATTCCGATTTTGGTAAAGATTGGTTAAGGGGAAGGGGAAGTTTACCTGCAACCTTTTACGTTTTAACAAGAGTAAAGTACTTGAAAATTTATTTAAACTTTTTGAAACAATGGTAATTGTTAAAAATAAAATAATTTTGTTGCCAGGCAATAAAATTAAAATTTGTTCATTTTAATGTAATATAATATTTTTCATTTAATACGGCAATAAAAAGGCAGGTAAGACACAAACACACACACACACAGACACACACACACACACACACAATTCACGTTATTTCTGGCCTCACTCATGTTTATTTTCTTACGTTTCCACGCTTTTTAAATTGAAACTGCCGAAACCCACACCAACATAACGCGTGCAAGCCGAAAAAATGGACATCAATTTGCTTACTGGCGAAGCTAGTAGTTAATGAATGGGTAGGCAAAAATCTTATCTTAAATTTTTTTAAGGAATCACTAAAAGGATGGTGGGTCAAATCGGACGCTGAGGTAGAGTTTGCTGTATTCAAACAAAATCCTTAAGGAATATGGAAGTAAAAATTACCCTTGTTAAAACATAAAATGTTGCTGGTAAACTACCCCTTTCCCTTAACCGATCTTCACCAACACCACTAGGTATTGAGAACTCTACAATACAGGGCTGTATGCTAAACATCATTTGATTATGTTTGAATTTGCGGCTGTTATCGTTTGCTACAGAAAATACCCTTGTTAAAACATTAAACGTTGCAGGTAAACTACCCCTTCCCCTTAACCGATCTTTACCAAAATCAACAGATCTTGATTACTCTACAATTCAGGGCAGTATGCGAAACATTATTTGATTCTGTTTGAATTTGCGGCTGTTATCGTTTGCCAAACAAACAAAATTACCCTTGATAAAAAAAAACCGTTGCCGGTAAACTACCCCCTTCCCTCAACCGATCTTCACCAAAAACAATAGGTCGCGAGTACTCTACAAATTAGGGCTGTATGCAAAAAATTATTTGATTCTGTTTGAATTTGCGGCTGTTATAGTTTGCCATAGAAATAATCTACACACACACACACACACACACACACACACACACACACATTTCGAAAAACGCCTTTTTTTCATGTTTTGAGTGTAGTACAATCAGAATCTGCAATAATCTCTAACACGATTTTTTTTGCCATCACAATACTTCCATTTCCTTAAGGAACATTGAAGTAAAACACCTTTGATGAAATAAACATTTTATTTATTACATCAAACATAACTAAACTCAGATGACAATATAAATGAACTAAATATAGGTTTTTCTGCGAGGGAGTGTAGGATTGATTAGGGGTTCAATTAGTTCAAATTATTAAAAAAAAAAAATAGCATAAACTATAAATAGAAAAACTAGACTGGTATGTTTACAACAAAATGAAAACTTCAAGTTACATTTAAGAGATATTCCGTGTCAAATCAACAAGTGCTACAACCTGACCCTCTTAGATTTATTTGAAATTAAGTATGCATGTAGTATTCATAAATAGTAACACAAATCAATTTTTTCACATTTTTCTGACGAAAGGTTACTGAGTAATGGGTGCTCAAAAATGAAAAAAAAAAAAAATTTTGACTTGCACAACAATATTGATTTGTTCACAACTTGTGTTCTAATTAAGCTAGAACAATGACATCGAGTTCATTTGAAAGCTCTTTTGAAGGGCTTTCATATGATATAAAACATAATTAGTTGAAAATATATATACTTTTTTTTATAAACACATCATTATTGAATTTACTGAATTTTGAAAAACTGTACTTTTAAAATTCTCAAAAAAGTATATGTCAAAGATACTGTCTTCCTCTACATATTCTGAAAGTTTAAACTTGGGATGAGCATGGGATCACTATCAAAAGTAATTTTATGTTTATCACGATTCTGTAAAACGTCATTCAGATCGGTGAATTATTATTATTTTTATTTTGCTACCCGTGACAATTTTTCAGAATCATAGTTGGATTTATTACTTGGCCTACAAAATTGTACTTTTCATACAAATAACTAAAAGTTTAGCACTAGCTAAATTAATAGCTCAAAATTAATAAATTGACCTACATATCTAAAATATATACCTTAATACAATGATCCAGGTTTTCCGTGTACAAGCAAAAAAATCTCATTTTAAAGTCTATATACAAAATGGTTGGTTGGTGTGACTATCTCCCATCTGTTTAGTATTTTGTCATCGGATAATATTCAGTCAGCTGTTGTCAACTGTTGTTGAAAGTGACCTGTACATTTTCTTTTGGTGTGACATAGCCTATAAAGTGAAAAAAATGTGATTAATTCTGAAATGTTGTGTTTTGAAATTAGCTTAAAGGTACTTTTGTACAATTCTCACAACAGTGTATAAGTTTATATGCCTACAACCAGTTAATATTGTAACAAGACATATGAGCCCAAATATTTCAGTAACCCAAAATATAAACACATGTCAATAATTGAGTGAAAGAGACAAACCAAGTGTTTCTTCTAAAAGGCCAAGCATGAAACTACATGAGCTACTCATCACCAAGGATAAACTCACAACAATAAGAGTTAATAAAACTAATGGTAACTAACAAGTGAAATAACATTATAAGAAAAAGAAGATGCACCAAACAATGATTGTACCACAGGAACCAACAACCCAACAGTTTTCGGTCAGTAAGGAACCAATGAAGACAAGGAAGAAACATACTACGAGAAAGACACCTAACAACCATGGCATAAAATATAGATTCCAATAGCCAGTCAACTATAGAACATCTTATCCGTATATGCAATGACTGAACAACTTACAGATTGAAGAGATGGACAAGAACTGACTAACTGAGATGACCAATATACAACAGATAATATTATTAATGTATAGGACAAGATATTTATAAAAGCATGAAAGTAACTATAGCCTACTGTTAACTGAACAGATTCTGTGAATAAAAGCATAGTAACATGTTATGCATAGCACCCATGTAACACAAAGAAGAATTAAAATTGTCTCATAATAATAACAAATATTAGTCAAATAGTCAAACAATCATGTAAGATAAGAAAAGGCAATAACTAAAGAGTTATTAGTTATCATTAATAAAACCAAACTTGAGAAAATAAGGTTAAAATAATGTAAATTTGTATCAACCTAACATACACATTGTTGGTACAAATTTCACCTAAATTCACATCTATCAGTAGGAAAAGCCTACCTAAACCCAAATGTTTTGTGCCTTAAACCAAGAAGAAATGATAAGCTTTCTACAGGTACCAATATAAGATACCCAAAATGGATTTTAAATAAGAATTTATGTAAATAAAGTGAACCAAAACCGACCAAAAGGGGATTCACTATGTAAAACTTGAACAAAACCACTTTATAATACCAAATAGAAGTAAAAGGTTAATGTCTATACCACAAGTAAGGTGTAATGCCACTATTGTAATAGTATAAGAATATTATAAGAAAGGACATAATTTATTATAATCGTAATTAAGAACACCTGTCATGTGACACCAGGTGTAAGTAATGTTAGTCAATGATATACACTAAGGGACAGACCAGTGTACAATAAACACTAAACCAATTATAAAAAGACTACTATGATTAAACTATTGTAACTAAATAATAGTAGAAAGAGATAAAAGAATACCAAATAAGAATGGAAATAAGTGTACACCTCATAGTGCAAAATAGAGGTCAGAAAGAGTTAACTATATAAGAATACAGCAGTTCTATAAGGAGAAATTTACCTCCAAACTTATAAATTTTGCACAACCATCTGGCGATATAAGAGCTTCTACAACAATGGACTCTGTAACAAAGAAAGAATTTTAGCTAACAGAGAAAAATAATTACCATTGCCAGTATCAACAAAAGTGCAAATTACTAAATGAAATAATTGCAATTTTATGGGAAATAACGTTATTAAACTAATTATGTACTTTATTAAGAACTTTTGTTTTTCCAGCAGCTTCCAAAACTCTTTATATAAAAAGTAATATAAACAAACTTATTTAGAGCTTCTAACAATACTTATCTTAAAATTATCATATGATTATACTTTCCAAAGGAAGCCCCTGATTTGAAAGCATTGACACCCTATAATACTACTAATTAAAAATGATTCCAACTACTATGTTACTAAATTTTCTCATTTAAAATGTAAATGGGACTGTTAATAACTTTATATTGTTGTCATTAACAAGACAAAACAATCATTAATGGCTATTTTATCACAAACTTTAAAATCTCCTATAAAGCTTGCTCAATGAAATAGGACATTCCTGATGCAGAAAATTAACTTTGCCATAACACAAATTAAATAGGCTAACGCCCAAACAAAAAAATGCTTTGAAAACAAAACATTAATGAAATATGGTATGAATTCACTGTGCTACATTCAAAGCTGATTTTATTAATTGATTTAAAGTACCTATACAAGTCTAGTTTGTCAAATAAAGATAATTTAGGTAAACCTAACACTACTTATGAAACAAACATTAAATCAAATATGCTAATGTTACAAAATTCACAAACAGAAAAAAAAATTTTAAATTATCTATAGGCTAAATTGCTTTGATTATATTACCTTCTACACTTCATATGTTTTCCACATCAGTATCATCTGATGTCGATACTACTGATGGTGCAATAATAGTCATTTTTTCCCCGTCAATTCTGGAAAGTTCAGGAGAAACCTGAAAGATCATTACAAAACTCATACATAATTTTTCACTAAGTTAATAATTATAATAATTTTAAGCTAATAATTAAGAGAATAATTTATTTTCTTAACCTAACACAATATTTGTAGGTTAGCACTATGAATTTACAAAAAGTTAATGGATTTTGTGTAAATTTCTAAAAAAAATTAAATTTACAGCATAATCTAGTAGTTATTTTATAGTAATCTATTTTAATTTAAATGAACTCAAGTCACTATTGCTTGGTTACATCCCTGCACTGAAGATTCCTGAAAAAGATTTCTAATATAATCATACAAACTCGAAAAACAAAAACTGTTCAAATGATTAACATTGAATAATATAATCCTGATTATAACGGTATTATAACTAGCAAATACATTACGGATAATTCATCCATACTCTGTATCATTTAAATCTACTATTAAGTATAACACACCCCATAAAATATTTTAGAATATTAAGATACTAATTTTTTAAAATTTCATGTGATATTAGTTGAGTATCATTTAGGAGGTTAAACAATATAAATACAATTCTACACATTAAGTTACAGATTATAAATACAGATAATAAGAAATTAAATAAAAATAACACTATAGGCCTACATCAATTATCGGGTTTAAGAACCTGCTGCTGTAAGCAGTGATAATTTTAGTTTAGTGAGCTTTAATCAGACTTGCATGCAATAATAAATTTTACATAAGATAAAAGAACGATGCTTTCTTTAGTCACCAGCAAAACCTTTTCTGTCTGCAAGTTAATATTATAAAATTTAAAAACAGCACAATTTTATTAAAAAAATTTAATCGAGATTAAAATGCATATTTAAGTCAAAAATTAAAGAAGTCACAGGTCAAATTCTCTTTTCAATTTTTCTTTTACCTGACAAATGTTAGCCCTTAATTTTTAAAGCAGAGCTGTGTTAAAACAAAATTTTTATGACAAATATATTACAATTTAATGGACTCAATGGTATGAAAGTAACTATGTGTACAAACAATTACAACAGTTTGCTTCAGTGAGGATATAGTACACATAGGCCTATATTATAAATTTTGTTATATTAGGTCTTAAAATTAACCTTAACTTTCTACCGTGTCATATCTTATCAAGTAATTACGTTTCTCTGAAAAATGCTGAATTTGAAAGTATATTTAGAGTAATATAGCTGGACTGAAGAATTAAAAAAAATATGTAACTAGTTAAATACGAGCAGAGTTCAAATTAAATATATTATGGTAAGGCCTATCATCTTGTGTTAGGTAGGACGACATTTTACGAATAAAATGACTTACAAATTGGATACATTACACAAATATAGGTAGGCTAGAGTAGTAATTGTCAGAGTTACAGGAGTATCTATAATAAAGAAAAATTATTTAATTAAATTGCAGTCAGTGCCTTACAGGGACTTTTTTATAAAAATGAGTTAATTACCCCTTGGGTAATTATGAAGATTCTCATCAATGCTGATATTGCGCTGATATATTTTTATTATATTCTTCTATGTTATATAAACACGAGAAAAATAATTTTAAACGGCGGTCGAACCTATTTACGGAGACAAAAAATTAAATTTTTACTTCCATAAGAACGCATGGTGTTAGCCTAGGTATATTGTATTAATTAAATTAGAATCCTAATTTGCTCCATTATTAAATTTTGGACAGAACACAGTGATATTATGTATAGTTGGGTCTATAACAGGTAGTGTTACAGACCCAAAGTAATCTAGACATTTATACATAACCTAACACAGCTAATTTCCTACAAACAACGGACAACATACACTAAATAAATGATCATCTTACCTTTCATTATTAATTCCTAGCGCCTCCAACATCTTTTTACTTCGACTTGCAATCGCAAACACTTCAT
This sequence comes from Magicicada septendecula, assembly GCA_034769895.1. Taxonomy (NCBI): domain Eukaryota; kingdom Metazoa; phylum Arthropoda; class Insecta; order Hemiptera; family Cicadidae; genus Magicicada; species Magicicada septendecula. The sequence continues at coordinate 119,257,501 of CM068370.1, forward strand.
ACGAACAACAAAATTCTGTCCCACACACCTTAACAAACGAAAACAAATTACCGCACAGCGCCAACTAAACTAATAGCCGGTCAACAACTAAACTAATGGCCGGTCGCAATATTTCGTTATACCAACTAAACAGAATAAAAACACACTTCCCTCTGTAGTGTCTGTCTTTTTTACACATGTTAAAAGTTTTATAGAATAATTATTACGAATGCCAATATGGCCGACTAACTACCCATATTTCATTATATACATTTGTATATACCGAACAAGTTGTGATGCTTCACCGTACAGCAAAAATACGATGTATAAAAATTTGTATAAGTTTTTCGTACGCTGACACACCATAACTTGGTCAAGGTAACTTCAACACCTAAAAATGTACTTATAAAAGTTCGTCAAATTTGTTTTAGATACCTAAAAATTGGGGTGTGATGAAGAAATTATGCGGCGCTAAGTGTGTATATTGTAACGTACCGCTTAATGTGAGGTGTGCACTTGCGAAAGTGTTATTATATGCCTCACGCAGTATGCGTCACTTTTGAATTATACTAACTGACGTTTTAAACGGTATAAATAAAGGATTTCGTTTATCTTGTTTTACTCAATCTAAAAGAAATCGAGAGTGTGTGATTTGGGGTCAAGGAGGTAATTTGTTCAGCCTTATGCAGAAGAGAGAGTAAGTATCAAATTTGCCCCTCTGTTGTGACGATTCCTTCTGTATGTTGTGCTGAAATTTTCATTAACTACCCACTACAATAAATTATAACACGTTATAATTCAATATTAATTTTCAATAATATTGCTTTATTGATTATTGACTTTTGTCTCCAGCCACCAAAGTATAGGTATCACAATTAATCTTTTTAAAAAGAAAACATCCTCTCGCCTTTACCGAGTAAACATAGATCTGTCTAAAGAACAAAACATATATGTTGTTATTTAACCAATATTACGCTATAATAAAATACATCAGTTATTACATAATTCTTATTAATTCCCCAGGGTTCAGGGTGAATTCTTTGTGTTATGAGAGTGTCAGAAATGGCTAAATGCTACGCTTTACAAATATAAGAAATTAATAAATAATTTGGTTTAATTTTCAGATATTACGTAGTTTCCGGAACTGCCGTAAGAGAGCAGCATGTATTTGTTTACTTTTGAAATAAACATATGATACAATTAATATTTTTTTGTTCTATTTCACTATTAAAAAACGAGTTTTCTTCGGGATTTATTACGAAAAATGTTTATATTACCTCGCTCCGTGTTGTCCTTACTGGATTGAAGTTTTATTCTGTGATGAGGTACGTCTTGCGTTGTTATTTCCTTTTCATTTCGAATATTTTCTGATTGTCTACTAGAAGTAGGCCTAACTATATTGGATCCTCAGACTGTTTTCATCCACTGGTTTTTAATGTATATCACCATTTAATTGGGATTCTTCAGGTATGATTAGTTAGTATTCACTTTGTTTATTACTCTTGCGTGAATTTCGCCTCCTCCAACGTCCAAAAAAGGTTATTTTTTTTTTGTAATTTTTGTCGCATCGATTCTTCAACTCTCTGGTTCAGTTCAAAATTTTATATCTTATTAACAATACTTGTTATTTTCCATCACTCTTAGTAACACATAGTATTTTTATTATGTAGGCAGTTTGTGATTATTATAAATTTATATTTTTATTTATGGAAAAATAATTCCCTTCCATTCCGGTTTATTTACTAATTTAATTCACATAATATGTTTTGGTTAATTTTTTTATGACCTTATATATAAATATTTTATCATTTTATTATCATTAAATAAATTTATATATTATTTATTTAGTATCGAATAGTGTTCATACCCGGTACTACTTCCTGTTGTCCTTTCCTTCCTAGGATTATTTTAATTTTATATTATCTTTGGTAGTTAAAATTTTTATGTCTTTTAAAATTAAACCCTGGGTTTTCTTACAATCTAACATAATTATTTGAAACAATATAATATTAACTTGGGTATAACAAATTGTGGTTCATACAATATGAATTACCGTAAATAAATAAAATTACAAAAATCAATTAGTATTATTACATACTACTTCCATAGTTTTATCCTACCCAAAACATACAGCACAGTTTAGTAATACATTAATTTCACTTTGGTTTTTCACCTCAATGGGTACACTAGAACTCACTTCGCACTATATACCACTCGAATTGTTTATTATGTGGAGTGATATAATTAAATTTTGAGCGAGCTTTAGTTCTACCCATTTCTGACTTTTATTCTCATGATTTACTTTATTGGGACCGGGTTATGTACCGTTACATAAAGCCCCCCCACTATAACAAATTTATTTTAGTTCAACTCGTTGATAGAAATAAATTGTTAATTGGTTCAAATCTCCTAATGGTCTTGACTTTGTTTTCATAATAATGTTTCATTGCTGACTGATTATAAACTCTGGTAATTCAGACTTGTGGTAATTGTCGTTTTCTTACTTAACTCTCTCTCTCTTGGAGGCAAATTCATCAATTATTTCTCGGGGTTAGTGGTACTTCCACATTTTATTTGATAAGGACTGGTCACACTAATCATAAAAACTTGTTTTAACACTTATTTTCTATTTACTTTTATAAACTCGCTTTATCAATTAAGCTTCGGTCTGCTATCTTCCTTCTATTTTCTTCATTTATACTTCTGGAATCTAATATCACTCCTTTCAGCTATTTTAATTATTATCCCTTAAATATTCAATTTCCCTAACATTTTTCCCTATCCTGTGCGGTGGTTCCAGTCGGGTGGCCACTCTGGGTCCATACACCGCTGTCCATCCTTACACCTTCTGAGACCAGGGGAACATCATCCCTGCTCATAAAAATTATTGCCGGAACATTTCTACGGTCAATACATAAAAATAAAAAAATTATAAGTAGTAGTCAATTAGCGACTAGTACCAAACACTTTTGGGATTCTTCATACTGTAGCTGTTTGTATTTATTTATATATTTCTTCTTCTCCTTGATTCCTTCTTCTTTTCCATTGACTAATAGCATATAACATCATTGATAGGCCTTATGTTAAAATTCTTTTGACTTTACTTCTTGTGACATATTTCTCCGTATCATTTCTTCTTATATAATCTTCAATTCAGAGAAATTCTAATTTTTGTTGTATTAATTATCATCCTCCTTCAGTTTCATTGGAGTCATTAAATTATTCTTTATTCTTCTTATCTGAGCAAATTACCATTCAACATATAATTCTTTTTCTGTTTGTTACCATTAAAAATATTACTTTTTCCTATTATTTCAGTTTAAATCAGTTATTTATAATTAAATTATATAATCTGTTCTTATATACTCTTCACTTTAAATTATATGGTTTCCAAAATAACTTGAGTAAGATGTCCTTACATGCTTTTTATTAATTCTAATGGTTGCAAAATATCTTAAGTAAGTTGTACTTACACACTTTTTGAATTTTGTGGTTTTTATTCTCTTCACTCTACATTAGTTTAACCGTTTTCAGTATCATTCATAACACGGATTGATCCACTCGTATATTTTTCCCGTGGATTCTGTTGATTAAACTTGTCAATAAAATTCGCTATTAGATTGCCCCATTGCGGATCACTACCATACATTTCAATATTATCGTATGCATATAGCCTCTCATCTTTATTACTGGGACCAGGATTAGACCCCTGATTTTTCCCATGGTCAACTCGTTTGTCCATTTTTCTTTGTTGCTGTTCATCGGGTCTCCTCGAATCCCTCTCATCAGCCATTAGATAATTTACTTGGACTTGATTAGTTCTCTGATTGTCATTTGGTGGATCTCCTGTGGGTATGTCCCTATTCCTATCTCCACTTCTGGACCTCCTATATTCGTCATGATCATTCCATTGTTGTCTATTGTAATTGTTTCTCTCATCTCTTCGTTCATAATTTTGTCTCTGGTTAAAATACGGACGTCTTCCTTGGTAACTATTACTGTAATAATTGTTATTAGCATGTACATAATTAACTCTGGGCCTATTTTCTCTTGGTGGTTCATTCCTCCGCTCCTCGGTATTCCCTGACCTCCATCTACTTCTCCTATAATAAGATTCCTGTTCATAATTTTCTAGCAGCGTTTCCATGCCTCCAATAGTTTTGATTTGTCCACTCAAGCGTGCACTTATGATCTTTTCTTCAAAATGATACGCCATTTTGGTCACTAGACACTCTTCAGGTATCTTAGGGTCTAGATACTTGGCGATACACATCTTCCCTAAAAAGTAAGCAGTAGGTGTTTGTCCCACTGTACGGTCATACCTACCATGACAGATATCGTCCCTAATAATGTTTTGTACTGATTCGGACCAGTACTTAATTTTGAACATAGTTTTGAAACCCTCATAATCACACACCTCGTTCCTAATTGCTGTCCACCAATTATCATTGATATTTTTGAACGATTCGTCTAATAGACCTTTTATCATATTCCATCTATTCTCCTTTGATCTGTTCAAAATTTCATCTACTCTCCCTAAAAATTCAAGTGGGTTTCTGCGATAATCCCGAAAGTTTACACTTTCCTTATTGTCTGGATAAACATGATGACTGCTGCATGCAGATCTAGCACTTATTCTCTCTACATCACATTGAAAATTGGTTTGTATTTGTTGCAAACTATCTAATTTCTCTGCTTGGCTATCACATTGATTTTTTACATTCTCTACAGTTTTATGAAACTCTGAAAATTTACAGTTTAGACTGCTTTTAATGCTATCTAACTGGTCATTATTTTCTTGTCGTATGGCCATTACCCGAACTTGGTTATCTTGTTCTTCTTTTTCCATTCTTGCCTCAACTCCAATTTTAATTAGTTCCATCTTCTCTTCAGTTGTATCTAATCTTTGGTTAGTTTCTACTAATTTCTTCTCTGCCTCTTCCTTATATGCCTCTACTCTTTGGCTTAACGTATTATTGACCAGTTCAATTTTACCTTCTAGATTTTCTCTTAATTCTTTGTTGAAATTCTCCATCTTACCCTCAATTTGTTTTAAATTCTCATTATTCTCTTCAAATTTTGCATTCATCTCTTCTCTTTGTCCTTCAACAGTTTCTTTCAGTTCATTGTATTGTTCATTCATGGTTTGTTTGATATTTCCATGAATGGTTTCTATTTTTTCATTTAGTTGTTTGACTAAACTTTCCTGAATGCTATCTATTTTCTCATTGGTCTGTCTATTTTGTTCCTCCTGCTTCTTAAAATTCTCTTTATTTTCCTCATTGGTTTGTTTTAAGTTTTCCTCCTGTTTCTTAAAATTCTCCTTATTTTCCTCATTGGTTTGTTTCAAGGCTTCCTCCTGTTTTCCAAAATTTCCATCTATTTTGATATTGGTTTGCTTTGAAGTTTCCTCCTGTTTTCTAAAATTTTCATCTATTTTATTATTGATTTGCTTTGAAGTTTCCTCCTGTTTTCTAAAATTTTCTTTATTTTCTTCCATTATAATTCTTAACATCTCCTGTATGCTTATATCTTCTTTTTGGTTGGATTTATCTGGTTGATCCCCTTGGGCATCCTCTTCAATTATTTCCTTTTCCGTATCCATAACTACTTCGGTTTCTTCTGTATCACCTGTCTGTTGGTCCATTTCACTGTGCGTGACTAACTCTATTTCTTGTTCCTGTCCACCTTCTTCAATCTCCTTTTCTTCTGCCCTCTTCTTCGATTTTCCTCGGGTATTAGGCATTTCTTGTTTTCTCATAACTGCCAACGATAATTAGATTTTTTGATATATATTTTTTACTAAATATCAAAATTCTTTTCTAATTACCGCCCTTTTACGTTGAGCGCCATTCTGTAACGTACCGCTTTGAGATAGAGGAGTTTTACTTAATGGAAACTTTGTTTTCTTTGCCCCACGTTGTATGCGTCAAATCTGTAACGTACCGCTTTTTTTCGTGAGGTGTTGTATAGTTAAATCCTGCACCACGTTGTACGCGTCAATTCTGTAACGTACTACTTTTTCACGAGGCGTTATTTAGCGAAACGTCAGTCTGAGTCAAGCCCCAAATGTTGGGTTCGCCAATTTGTAACGTACCGCTTTTTTAGAGGCACTTTACCACTTACGAGTGTATTGCAAGTTATATCGAGCTTCGTTAATTCCGCCCCACAGTTGTACGCCAATTCTGTAACGTACAGCTTTTTTCGTGAGGTGTAGTAGAGTTATATTGTATGCCTCACGCAGTATGCGTCACTTTTGAATTATACTAACTGACGTTTTAAACGGTATAAATAAAGGATTTCGTTTATCTTGTTTTACTCAATCTAAAAGAAATCGAGAGTGTGTGATTTGGGGTCAAGGAGGTAATTTGTTCAGCCTTATGCAGAAGAGAGAGTAAGTATCAAATTTGCCCCTCTGTTGTGACGATTCCTTCTGTATGTTGTGCTGAAATTTTCATTAACTACCCACTACAATAAATTATAACACGTTATAATTCAATATTAATTTTCAATAATATTGCTTTATTGATTATTGACTTTTGTCTCCAGCCACCAAAGTATAGGTATCACAATTAATCTTTTTAAAAAGAAAACATCCTCTCGCCTTTACCGAGTAAACATAGATCTGTCTAAAGAACAAAACATATATGTTGTTATTTAACCAATATTACGCTATAATAAAATACATCAGTTATTACATAATTCTTATTAATTCCCCAGGGTTCAGGGTGAATTCTTTGTGTTATGAGAGTGTCAGAAATGGCTAAATGCTACGCTTTACAAATATAAGAAATTAATAAATAATTTGGTTTAATTTTCAGATATTACGTAGTTTCCGGAACTGCCGTAAGAGAGCAGCATGTATTTGTTTACTTTTGAAATAAACATATGATACAATTAATATTTTTTTGTTCTATTTCACTATTAAAAAACGAGTTTTCTTCGGGATTTATTACGAAAAATGTTTATATTACCTCGCTCCGTGTTGTCCTTACTGGATTGAAGTTTTATTCTGTGATGAGGTACGTCTTGCGTTGTTATTTCCTTTTCATTTCGAATATTTTCTGATTGTCTACTAGAAGTAGGCCTAACTATATTGGATCCTCAGACTGTTTTCATCCACTGGTTTTTAATGTATATCACCATTTAATTGGGATTCTTCAGGTATGATTAGTTAGTATTCACTTTGTTTATTACTCTTGCGTGAATTTCGCCTCCTCCAACGTCCAAAAAAGGTTATTTTTTTTTGTAATTTTTGTCGCATCGATTCTTCAACTCTCTGGTTCAGTTCAAAATTTTATATCTTATTAACAATACTTGTTATTTTCTATCACTCTTAGTAACACATAGTATTTTTATTATGTAGGCAGTTTGTGATTATTATAAATTTATATTTTTATTTATGGAAAAATAATTCCCTTCCATTCCGGTTTATTTACTAATTTAATTCACATAATATGTTTTGGTTAATTTTTTTATGACCTTATATATAAATATTTTATCATTTTATTATCATTAAATAAATTTATATATTATTTATTTAGTATCGAATAGTGTTCATACCCGGTACTACTTCCTGTTGTCCTTTCCTTCCTAGGATTATTTTAATTTTATATTATCTTTGGTAGTTAAAATTTTTATGTCTTTTAAAATTAAACCCTGGGTTTTCTTACAATCTAACATAATTATTTGAAACAATATAATATTAACTTGGGTATAACAAATTGTGGTTCATACAATATGAATTACCGTAAATAAATAAAATTACAAAAATCAATTAGTATTATTACATACTACTTCCATAGTTTTATCCTACCCAAAACATACAGCACAGTTTAGTAATACATTAATTTCACTTTGGTTTTTCACCTCAATGGGTACACTAGAACTCACTTCGCACTATATACCACTCGAATTGTTTATTATGTGGAGTGATATAATTAAATTTTGAGCGAGCTTTAGTTCTACCCATTTCTGACTTTTATTCTCATGATTTACTTTATTGGGACCGGGTTATGTACCTTTACAATATATATATATATTATAACTACACGCACTTCTATTTCTATGCGTTATTGTTATGTTGTGTAGTGTGTGAGTACCCACCTGCTGTCTGATCTTGCAGATTCTTCCGACTAGGGCGTGTGGATTTTGGATTTGAAGTTCGCAAGCTAGTAATCTCAAATTCTTACAACAACACACAAAATAAGTTACTTTTAAGGGGAAGAGTTTTGTGAGACTGGTAGGCTTTATCGTACAACAATAAAACACTGTTATATGGGGTAATAAAACGTTGTTTATTACACCAACAACACACAAGAATAGAATGGTTATTATCTTACTAATTTTCTTATAGTCTATACAATGAATCAATGTTTTTCGATTGATTAATAGTTGAAAGAAACTGAACTCGTTCTTTGGCGAGTTAATTGCAATTTAAATTTTACTTTATTAATTGATTTGAATTTAATTAAATTTATTTAATTAAATTGAATCTAAATGTTCATGAAAGAAAATATAACTCTGAAATTAATTAGAATAATTAATTAAAATAAATTAGACGTGACAGTCTAGTTCACGTTATTTCATTTCTAGTGATTCTACTTCTGATCTACTGCAGTATGATCTAAGATTAGATTGTCAGTTAAGATTTGTATAGCGCTTTTATACTACTTCTATTTCTTAACTCTAACTTACTAAAGCCTTAAACTGCTATACAGATTATCACAACGAATTTACTTTTTAATTACTAGAGTCTTTGCTTTTTGTTTGGCACCTGAATTATTTGAATTACAATGTTTTAATTGAAAAATAGAAAATTTGATCTGAAAAATAAATAAGTGGATTTTGCTTTCCTGTTACTGAAGAGGATGTCGTCCCGATTTGTCCCTCGTCGATTCGAGTCCTTGGTTAGAGAAAGTAATCTGCTTAGAACTGCTGGATTCGGTCGTGGAGTTCAAAATTCGGCAACACTCTGCTTCCTTGCTGTTTGTGAATATTTTAACGTCTGCTGTTGTCTGCTGGAACTGCTTCCTGTCCCTCGTCGATTCGCACGTTGCACGTCAGCGTGTGTGTGTGTGCTTCGTTCGGATGGTCGCTCTGCTCGTCAGCTGTTCACCAATGATTTAGACGGCCTCTCTGCTGTATTCTTGAAGTCTGGTCTGGAAGTCTGGTGGATCTCTTGCGTGCTTATGACTAACTGGTAGTACACAATAAGCTTGGTTGATGTCTTGAAGAGTATCTCGCCTTTACGCAACAATTACGAGCTATACAGATGATCTGTAATTAGTGTGTTCGTAATTGCGTGTGTGTTGACCACGTAGAGGCTTCTTGTTGATCTTCACCACTTTGGTTACTAGACGATCGAAGGACTACGTCTTAACTTCGTGAGTACTGACAGAAGAGTGAGTTTTCAACCATAAAACACCGCACTAGCCGGGGCTCGCGTGAAATGATTTCATTGGTCGACACACTCTCCCTACCACATAAAATTTTGAATTCCCTTGGTCCGTGAGAATGAAGTTAGATTCCCACAGACGGAGAATTGATATTATTATCTAATATAATTATCCGGCGGAACCAATTTGTCGCTGCGGATATCCTGTACTTATTTAATTTTGCAATAACTTGGTTGCAAACCAAGTTGTGTGAAATCTAAAATATACAATCTGTCAGAAATTATTATCTTTATAACATAGTAAAATCTCATTACTGTATCTCTATTTTGACAGAAGTTATTCAATTATTTTAATTAACTCTTTCATGTGTTAATTATATTGCATCAAATTTGCACACGTCATTATTAATATCTTGGCAAACATTTTGGCTATATTGGATTTCGCCTTTATTTATTAGTTTCCGAGATATTAACAATTAACAGTTTGGGTATGGTCGCTTCCTTGTACAGCGAACTGATTACATAATGACCACGTGTGCGTTGCTTTTCAAAGCATTATTTTCAATGCTCTACATTGAAATGGAGTTTTGACTGTTACTTTTATTTAAATCTGCTTTCAGTATGCGGTAAACATATAACCCCAAATAGTTAATATTTGGTTCCGTTATAATATATATATATATATATATATATATATATATATATACTGTAATTTCACGCGTATAGCGTCTTTCCTTACGTGTGTGTGTGTTACTTCTTATTATACTCTTCGATAAGCTTTCCTAATTAAACCCCACTGTTGTGAGTGCCAATTTGTAGTGTACTTTGTACTCTTCAAATTATATTTGTGTTGTTGTGATTTAAATTAATGTATTAAGTGTGGATTGGTTTCTCTTATAGAACCGCAATGTTCGATTATTGGTGAATAAATAATATCTTCTAAAGGGTGATCTTAATCAAATACTAAGAATATCTCAGTATTCTGTATTAATTTAGTGCTTCGGTAATAATAGCGTTCAATACCAGTTGATATAGTGTGTAATTCTAATTTTCTTATTCAAGCCTAGTCCGCGTTTGGAGAGAGGAGAGGAAATCCTTATCTGTTTCTCGTTCTCTGTAATTCAACAGCGGTCCGCGAGCTAGCGCTGTGGTTCACAGTCAGCTGAAAATTGTAGGTTAGTTATCTGCGTACAATAATTCCTACGTTACACTCTCTACATAAATTACAACTTGTTCATATTGCACTAAATATTATACAAATGATAAGATATCGTTAAATTCAGAAATAATTCTTTATTATGATTTTTTATTTCTTGACAACAAAGTTATTCCTTTACGGGGATACAAAAGTCGATCGTATTGGAATTAATCGATTATCTATCGGATTCAGGGTTATATATTATTTTAATTATTATGGTATTTCTTTAAAAACAGGGTGTGAAGGTTCTTTCAACTATTAGTAAGGTCAGAAAATGCATAAATAGGATTACAAGGTTATTACAATATATTACTAATTTCTTATTAAATATTATTTAAAATAAGTGGAGTTTTACCGTCCGATGGACATCGTTACTTGGGATGACCGTGTACAGCTAACCTCGTTCGATGTGTTTGGTCAACAACAGAATACAGATGAATCAATCCTCGCCAGTCTTCACTCCAAGTTCGAAATAATAGTTGATGTCTTGGTCCTGGGATGATGCAGAAATACCGCTCCTTTTGTTCACCAATGTCCGATTCTTGTGGTTACGGGTTTCAATGTATTTCGTGTCCAACTGTGCCTTTTCTATTGAATTGTGGAAGGTGATGTTCGAGTTAATTTTGAGTTTTGTTTTCGTTCTTTAGAATACTGGATTATATTATTCTATTCAGGTAGTCATTTCTCTTCATTGGTTTATTAATTAAGTTAATGATTACTCATAATATTGAGTTTTATTGGTAGAGTTCTTCCTTTAGATTTTCGTCAATTTTGATGTATATGTTTATTATTATTCGGTTATATAAGACTGTCAAATGTCAGTGAACCATATTTTGGTTATTTATTACTTAATTTTGTTCACAATTGGATTTATTTAATTTAATTTTATCATTTTTTTCTAAGTGCATCAAAACTAATCCGTCTTCGTTCATGGATAATAATTCAATAATCGAATCAACAAATTTTATATTTCTTGTCGTCCTTGACAACCATTCTGTCTTCTCTTATTGGATATTACTTATAATCTTGTAACCATAATCATACAATGTTCTTGCACTCATTAAAATACTCCTTTACTAAATTTACATTATATCCTATTATACCTTTACATATTGGTTATTACTAAATTATATACATTTTGCTGTCGTTTCCTCTTAATCTACTTACTCTAACAAGTATTATTTTCCTGTTACAAAATATTACCTTTCTGTATCATTGCACTATTACATTTTGAGATTTTATTTAAATTGAATTTACTTATCTGCTATCAGTAATTATTATTGACTTCTCCTAACTCATTATATTCTATTTAGTATTTTTTACAAATTTCGCTACCTAACTTTTCTGACCTGACTTACTATACAATGTTACTGGTTTTAGGCCCATCATTACATTTTTATCTCCTTCTGATTTTAATTTTTTATTACTTGCATTATTATAGAATCCTTCATTTGTTTATTATATAATTACACTAAACCCTTTTGTATCTCATTAACAATTATAGCCTTTCTGGCCAAGTTTACAATTATAATCTGCATACTAACTAAGTACATGTATACAAAACATTTAACTTTATAAAGTTTAACAACAGCTCTATAATGATATATTTGATAACACAAAAAATGAAATTAATATCAGTTAATTGATATTCTCGTAAAAGAATTACTTCACTTGCTACACACAAAAAACAACATAACTATCATGATAATAATACAACATGATACAACGTAATAACAGGTACATTTTTATAAAATAAATCATGCACTAATTAATCATCCTCCTCTCCTTTAATTCATCAATTATTATAAAACTGTCTAAGTTAGGTTTTACATTCATCTATCGTTTACCCTTTTCACTGAACACTGAAGTGTGTATTTATAAATATTCTTAATTTTTTCTTTCTACCTTGTATTCTTATTGTGGGATTATTCATTTATTCAATAATGGGTTGTGGTTCTGACATTTTATTAGTATCGAAAATTATTATTTTTATTTTTATTTTAAAATCATAAACTTATTTATGTAACATAGGGGACCATATTTTCGTTACGTTACTGTATATATATATATATATATATATTGTAATATAAAATTACAAGTATAATAGTATAAAGTATAAAGAATTGGATGTTCTTCGTTTGTATTTGGTGTGTTCGTGTGGGTGTAGACACGCACCGGTATCTACGATAATGTTGTTTATCTAAAGATGTAATCGTAATCGTTGAGGTTATTGGTGTTAATGTATTGTTTTTTATGGGTACGCAGTAATAGTTCACTCCTTTTATTTTAATATGGTTCGCGCACTCTGTTGTGTATCTCACTTACTTACCACACTTGAATCCTTCAATTCTGTTCTGTGACGTTCCTTCTGAAATATATGCACTTCAAATACAAGAAAATATTCAGATTGAATATTTAATACATCATCACATACAATAGTAAATGAAGCAATATCTGATGAATATTCTGAATTATACTAAAACTTTTTAAATTCTTCCTCCACCTGTGTCAGAACTGATTAAAAAAATAAATGAATTTACTTTTAATTGAAATGATACTCTTTTTGTGGTAATAAAATTGGAGGTTTATTAACAATTTGATAAGTGATAAAATCTTTGACAATTAAAAACAATAATCAACAACCTTTCAATTACTGATTACAATAAAAATTCAATAAGACTCTGTCTAATTCCTCAAGGCTGGTAGACCTGTTGTTAGTACAATAATTTAACTGCATAGGTTATGTTACTTTGATTCAGTGAATTACCATATTTCGTTAGGTTCTTTGAGGTAACATGATACCAGTCACAAGATGTAATACAAATAATGATATAGAATTAACAATACTGAATAATAATCGAACAAATATAAAAAAATCAAAAATAGGTACCATATGTCTGGTATTTATGAAACTATCGTACGCGTGTATGCGCACGCATCTCTAATACTAGTTTGCAATTATCAAGCTGTATGACTTGTACAGTATTTAAAAATATATTACTTTCGTTTAATAATTAGTTTTAAAAATCATTAATTCACAAGAGAAAATTTTCTCAAAAAACTCTTGTTATTAATTCTATTTGATTTGAATGTTACTTGAGAACAGATCGGTAATATTGAAATTATCAAGTTACCGTAACGATTTCTGAGGTTAGAATTAACCGGTGTTGTTACAAAGGATAAGTATTTCTTACTAGCTATTATTTCTTAGACTATACATGTAAACATATTATTCATATACTTTAATATATTATTATCAGAATTACATTTATTCCGATTGTATGAAAATTAATAAAGTAGATTTCGAAATATCGAAAAATTCAAGAAAAATACGTTTAGTCAAGTGAGTGACTATATATTCTGGTGTTCATTAAGAATTATTTCCAAACATTATATTTTAAATTATTATAATTAATTAAAATATTTTTGTAATATTTTAATAATGGTGATTTAAATCTTTCCTCAATTCTGATAATTTAATTACTGTTTTTCGATACTCAGCATTATCTGACTTGCGTAGTATCGAAAGTTAGCTTTTCACAAAAATTATTATTTTCGTTCAAATATTGTTTAAATAAAATTGTACTCCCTGTTTCCTATTTAACACTTCACTCGCAAGTATGGTCGACATTATACACTGACCTACTTGTTCAATTAAAACAATTCCGCACTTTTTCACTCGTATGTATGAATGTTGTATTAAGGTTAACTGTATGTTGTGTACTGACGTAAATGGCGCGCACAGTTTTAAAATATAAACTCCTTCTTTTTTTGTCTCGAGCGGCGTGACCTATACGTTTGATGGTTGATCGTAGACTGTCTTGTTCCTCTGAAGCGTCTCTCGGTCGTCTGCTGAAAGTCATTCATTCCATTGGCTGGATGCGTTATACTCTCTGACCCAAACGCCTTCGTTTTATTAAAATATTCAATTTTTTGACAAAATTGATTTTGGGGTTGAGACTTTTTTACGTCATCATTGGTACAAAAATTTAACTGGAAAGTTTAAAATTATCATAACTTTCTTATCTTACGTCCTATCGTTAATTGGTTGATATCAATGAATTCAGGGCGTTTTGCTTGTTAAAATAAGTCCAAAAACGCTTATTTTCCGTTCATTGCTACTTTCACAATAACGATTTTTTTTTGTTATTTCTGGTGTATCTTATTTTTATAAGTCCGTTATACCAGATTTTATTTAAATATAATAAAACACTTCTTATCTAAACACTTTGAGTCTATATCTCAGTCGGTTTAATTTACAATTTGGGAATAACTGTTCCCTACACAAATCTCGTTATGGCGTCATTAAGCGTCCATGTTAGATTTTTCATAAACATACTTAGAACTAATTTTTCTTATTTAATATGATCATATTACTATCTAATAATATTAGTAATGTTTATTTACACAATTTTACACTATAACATTTATGTATGACTGTGGTTAATTTAATATTTACATAAGTCAAACCTCTCCTATGTTTCTTATACAATTTTTTCATCTTATTTTTTGGGTCTCTTTATATAAATCATATCATTTAATGATTGTAATTAGTGTACACACATAGTACCTAATCTATTATATATAATGGTTCTCTTTTAATTAGCTCAGAACTTTTTAATCTTTCAGTAATGGCTCTGTTCATGTTGTATCATATCATAATAGTTATTTATTTTTTCTAATACAACAACTAAATTGTTATTGTCCTATTTGGTTTGGATTCCCAAAGTAGCATTAGATATTATTCTAACTTTTGGTAATGTTTCCAATTACTTTTACACAAGTTTATATGCTATATTTTTCATAAATAACTGGTTGGTCATTGTTTGTTTACATTTGGTTTTCTTCATAATGGTCATTTGGTTTTTAAATGTTTATATATTATATGACTGCTTTTATGGTCATTATCTGTTCTCAAAGTAGCTTTTGGATTTCCTCTTACTACTGGTAACAATTGCAACAATCTGTGCTCAATATTTGATACAGTATTTTTCTTAACTAATTAGCTATACAATGGTTCAGCTTACTTCTGGTCATATGTACATTGTTAGTTGGTTTACAATAATTTAGTTATAATACTGTTCTTATCATGTTCAGAATCTGTTCTCAATGTATTATCAGATATTTATCTCACTACTGGTAATACTCTTATAAACATTGATATTGGTTTTGATACTGTACTTTGCTTAACTAAACTGGTATACTTTTCTCATTTCTGCTATTCTCTGTGTCACTATGTTTGACTTGTTCTATTTACATTGTTTTGCATTATATTACATTGTTTCTTAATATTTATTTTTATTACTTGTAATAAATTCTCGTTTGATAACATATTTGATGATCAGATATTTATACTAATATGTATCATTTTCTGTTGTAATAGGTCTCTTCCTTGTGGGTTGTGTAACAATGTACCATCTGTTTTAGTGCAGTATTTTTCTACTACTAAACTGACTTCACTATGGTATATTAACATAATACTTTAACTAATTTGTTACACATGTTTATACAATTCCTTCTTAAACACTAACACTAATCTTTCTTGTATTATTTACAATGTTTTTCTGGTCAATGGTGGAATTTAATTCCTGTCATGTTTGATACTTAACAAATGTCTTTTATTTGTTGTTAGTTCTTTATGAACAATAACATAATTGTTCTATTTTGTTCTAATCTGGTGGTCTTATGATCATGTGTATTGGTTACAACTTTATTAAATCAGTCACACTCATTGTCTGTGTTTATTTGACTATTTTTAATTTTTGTTGTTTTATCATGAAATTAACATATTTTTCACACTGTAAACTTCATCACTGTAATTGTTTGTGTGGTTTATTCAGTTGAACTAGTTAGTTATTCACAGGTTTCACATTCGTATTAAGTACACACTGTAATTGTTTGTGGTTTCTTAACTGTTTCACACTGGTTTTCTTGTCACACTTATAATCATTTCTTTTGTCACTTACATTGTTTTTATTACATGTGGTTTATGTTGAGTCCTTATATCTTCTGTCCATCTTCTTTCTTCTTCTTGGTGCTCTTCCTGGTCCTTCTTCTTTCTTCTTTATTCTATATTTTCATTGTAGTTGCTATTTTTATTTATCTCCATTGTTGTTGGGCTTGTTGATCCTTGTTTCGTTGATTCCCCTCACTGTTGGATCCTATTGGGTCTATTTACTGATATTTTGTTTTGGGCTTGTGGCATTTTCTTTCTTCATTTTGTATTTAATGTTGATATATTCGTATTCTCTTCTTCATTGTTGGATTTTTTATTAATATATTTGTAGATACACCCTTATATACACTTATGTTTATTTATCTAGATATATTCCCATGTTTTTCTCATACTTGACGTTACATTCGTTTATATTATGTAACTACCATATTTTTTTGGTACTGTTACATATGCCTTCCTATAAGAATTGATTAATTCTGAATTTTTATAATATATTTTTCATTGAAGAATTCATCAATTGTTGTACATTCCATGTTGATTCACTTGTTTTTTCCATATATCCCTTCACTTTCTTCTATTTGAATCGTATTTATATCTTCTCTATGTAATTATCTCCCTTGTTTATTTAGTTCCCTAATTCCCTAACATAACTTTAGCTGGGGCAGTTTAGAGCGGCTCACTTTGGCTATTCAACTCTACTGGCCATACTAATTTCAATAAATATGGAGGCAAATCATCTCCTTCAATAATAATAAATGATTGCTGGCGTTACTCTTCAGTCAATTCATTTTAAATCATCAAAATAATAATAGTGGTCGTTCTTCCGACAAATAATAAATATCCTTGGGATTAATTCACGCATCTGCGGTTTATACATTGTTATTCTCTCTGTTCTTGATTCAACTTGACTATATTCTTCACATATTATAGGGATAGTTTGTTTTACACTTCCTCACTGGTATACTCTCATGATTGTCTTCGTTAGTATATTATTTTTTCATTCTTCATTCTCATTGATCAATCTCTTCATTTTGTTTTCACTTTGAATGTTATCTCGTCATATTTTTCATCTCAGGTTTCATTCTTCTAGATATAATTCATAAGTACACTTGTTTTTCTTCTTCTTCATGGTTTGTATTTGGTATTTATATTCCATGTGGTATTGGCTTCTTCGCTAGTCACATACATCATAAACAATGTGGTTGTGTGTGGTGGTTTGTCTACATTAATACCTTACTTTGGTTTCATTTTTCCAACTTCTCATTTGTTCCTTCTTCTTTCTTTAATAGTACGGGTAGGATGTTATAATTACTGGTTGACTTGGCTCTTGGAAATGGTTGTGCCATGGTTGGATTGCGTCGATCTCGTATATTTATACTCTTCTTCTATAGTACGTTCATTTTAATAGTACTTTATTATTAATAACACAATGTTCTGAATCCTTTACATTAATTCTCTTGAAGTATGTTTTCTCACATTATAAAATTACAATATATTCAATGTTCAATACATAATTATACAGTTACTTCTCATTTAATATACACACAATAATTTTCATAATAGTAATACATCCTTTTTTCTTTAGTCAACATCTATTTTTATAATCATATTTTCATTTTTCACTCTTAAATAACAATAATCTTCATAGCCACTTTTCATTTTTCATCTTGATATAGTCAATAGTTATACACATAATTATATCTTCATTTTTCATAACAAATATTTTCATCCTTTACATTATCAATAATAAAATAATCCTTATCACTATTTTTTCACTTTTTTGGTTCCATAATTTAATTTTCAATATATTTTTTCATTGAGGTTTGATTATAGGTACCTTTTATCTTCTTTGTAATAGGGTTCTGCAATTCATATGTGTTGTTTAGATTGTTTTTAGTCCGGTATATAGCAGTAATAGCTTCTTTGCAATGCCCTCAATAGTACTAGGGAGCTCTCGATTTTTTATAAGCACTTGGTCTCCCACTTCATATTTGATAATTTTGGGTTGTAACTTTTTGTACTTGAGCCTCAATTTATTCGCTCTCTCAACTGCATTATTATAGAATCGGGTTTTATCAAATTTAACTTCGGCACTGATTGGAAAATTAATTATCTCTGTGATCTCCCGGGGTGGTCTTTTCTCGTACATAGCCATGTACGGTGTTTCGTCAGTTGACTGGTGGTAGGCTAGATTTAGGAAGTCTTCAGCCGGGGATAAATACTCCTCCCACTTCCTCTGCTGGCTGTGACAGTAGGTTCTTAAAATCCTTCCTACTTCTCTCAACACTCTCTCAGAAGGGTTGCTGTTGGGGTGATACACCGATGTCTTGTATGTTTTTACTCCCAGATGGATCAGTGTTTCCCGCCATTTTCGTCCTCGGAATTGCGTTCCATTATCTGTAATTATCATCGATGGTTTGCCCACTTCGGGTATATATTTATTTATAACTATCTCTAGTATTTTACTGGTTGTTGCTCGATTGAGTGGGTACAGCTTAGTATATTTGGTGTAGTGATCAAATATTATTATGATATACTTGTACTGGTGTCTCCCACCACTCCGTGGAAAAGGTCCACAAATGTCCAAGAAAACCTTTTCTAGTCTTGCAGTTGATGTGATTGGTATCATGACTCCTTCTCGCTTTTCGTTGCTGCATTTTGCCAGTTGACAGATATTACAACTCTGGACATATTTTCTGACTTTTCTACTCATGTCCTTGAAATGCACATGCTCCTGCAAAGCTTTTATGACCTTCACTGCGCCCATATGACCATAACGTATGTGGTAGTCTATGGTCAATTCTTTTTCTAGGGCTTTGGGAATAACTACCTTCCATCTCTCATCACCTTTATTGTGTTTGGTGAATAACAACTGATCATAAGTACAGTAATACTGGTTTATGTTTGCATCATTGTTGGCTAGTTTTTTGATAGTTAATGATATTTTAGGATCTTGTTGTTGATGATTGATTATGTCAGATAATATATTAGTGAGTTCGGATTTACTCTTCAGTAAGTGGTATACTCTCGCAATGGTTTTTCTCTCTCCTTCAAATGTTTGGGCGTTAATGTTTATCCGGGACAACACGTCTGCAGCTGTGTTGCTTTTTCCGGGTATGTACTCCCATTGTTGTTGTATTCTTGAAGTGTAAGAGTCCATCTTGTCAGTCTTCCGTGTTTTAATTTGCAGTTTTTTAGAAATGAAATGGATTTGTGATCTGTCCTCACTGTTATTGTATATCCTAAAATAAATGTCCTAAATTTTTCGCATGCAAACACTATACTCAATAATTCTTTTTCAGTTGTATGGTAGTTACGTTCGCACTTGTTTAACGTACGGCTTGCGAAACTGATCACTTGATGATGCCCTTCTTGGTCTTCTTGATAGAGTACAGAACCAAGGCTTAGGTCGCTAGCGTCACAATTCATGAAAAACTGTTTATTAAAATTGGGGTGATGCAGCATAACGGTTTCTAGGAACTTTACCTTAATCAATTCAAATGTAGAGTCTTG
Source organism: Magicicada septendecula (assembly GCA_034769895.1). Taxonomy (NCBI): domain Eukaryota; kingdom Metazoa; phylum Arthropoda; class Insecta; order Hemiptera; family Cicadidae; genus Magicicada; species Magicicada septendecula. Next base: position 119,277,544 of record CM068370.1, read on the forward strand.
CTCTGCTTCCCATTTCCATTTTTCTTTTGATGATAGCTGTGTTGAGAATCGAGCTGTCAATTCGGAATAATTATTTTGAAATTTCCGATAATAATTGCAGATTCCGAGGAACGATTGCAGTTGCTTTTTGTTCTTCGGGACGGGGAAACGCTGAATTGCCTCCATCTTCTCCTGGGATGGTGTAATTCCGTATTCAGACAGGTTAAACCCCAAGAATTGCACTTCCTTTGCAATTAGTTGAGATTTATCTAATTTTAAAGTGATGTGGTTGTCTTCCAATTTTTTCAGTACTTGTGCCACCCGATCACAGTGCTCCTCCCAATTGTTAGAGGCTATTAAGAGATCGTCCACATAAACTGTTGTGAACTGTAGTGTGTTATGGCCCAGTATCTCGTCCATGCATTTGACGAATATTGCTACTGAGTTTACTAAACCGAATGGTAGCCTTTTAAAATGGTAGTTTCGGCCTTCAAAGATAAAAGCAGTGTATTTCCTACTGTTCGGATGCAGCTCAACCTGCCAATATCCACATACCGTATCACATATACTGTAAAATTTTGTACCATAAAATTTCTTTAATATTTCATCGATTTCTCCAGGCGATGTCCTGTCATTAATTATGGTTTTGTTAAGTTCACGAGCATCTAAACATACTCGTACTGCACCATTCTTTTTTGGTACAGCGACAATAGGGTTGGTGTATGGTGAATTGCTTATTTCTATAATGTCATTCTCTATTAAACGCTGAATTTCCTCTCTTACAGCTTCTTTTAGTGAAAAGGCGATAGGATATGATTTCCGCTTGAACTCCGTCTGGTCTTTGAACTTCAGTTCACATTGGAAATTTTTGATTTTCCAAGGCGTATCTGAAAATATATGGCGATACTGGTAGTATATTTCTATTAATCGTTCCCGTTGTTCCCAAGTTACTTCTTGGCTCTTCTGGCTGGTTTTAAATTCTCGGATGCCATTAATTTTCTCCAACCATAAAGCTTCCTCTGGACTGTTGTGTATTCCTTGGTTGATGGCACCTTCTTGGTGTTCACGGCCTTCCCTGATGTAGTATATTACATGTTCCGAGGGTGCCTTCCTGTATTCTGTCAAATTGGCTGTCCACTCTATTTCTTCTGTTTTCATCATCACTGTATTAGTATCCATATTGATGATTGCGGTGTATTTTCTTAAAATATCACAACCAATTAGTAGGGTGAACGGTAGCCAACTGGCTACTAGGAATACCATCTGTATTGTCTTCCCATTGCTGGATACATCTAATTGTACTTGCTGTCGGATAGTCTTATTCTGACGTCCGGTAGCACCGATGAGAATTATATTGCTAATTGGCAATGTGGGTATTGTGGCTTTATTCTCCGATTGAATTCTGTCCAGTTCCAACTTGTCGATTAGTGATACGTTTGCACCAGTGTCTGTCATTGCTGTGGCATCGGTGTTGTTTACTTTAACGGATATATATGCAATTTCACTATTGCTTGTATCGCCGATAGTATTTTCCTTTTCTTCCATCAAATCTTTCCTTATATTTTTTAAGTAGTTGTTGTTATATATATTGCGATGCTTCGATGATTTTGCCAAAACATCAGACCCAATAGTCCGGTTCAGTGAGGGTGATCTTGGGTTTTTCACTGCCGGTTGGTGTTTAAATTCAGGTCACCATTTTCGCGTCTGTCCTGAGACGTTGAAGCTACTGGCTCCTGATTTCCCGGTCCATGTCCGTTGTGGTATACCTCTGTAGTTTGTGTGGTTGTTCTGGGAATTCCACTGCTGTCACTTCCGTTTGACCGATATCCGGACTCTCTTTCATCCCTGTCACTATTATTGGAATGATGGTGCTGGTGCGGGAAACTCCTTCTTCCTTGATAGTAAGTTCTGTGGTTTCCACCTCGACTGGCATGGGTATAGTGGACTCTTCGAAATTGGTTATTATTATTATGACCATTACCTTGTCTCGGTTGGTGATTAGGGGACTGGTTCTGATACGGTCTGTAGTAGTGATTACCTCTTTGGTAATTCGTATTTCGTTGGTAACCACCAGGATGATGGTTATTATGGTTCCCTCTATTTATGTTATTTCCACCTCCGTCTTGGCGTGTCGTGGGTTGATTCTGGAATCTCGGGGGGTTATGAAAATTCCTTCCTGGGTTATTGCCATTGTTGTGAATAGTGGGATTGTTGTTTCCAGGCCCTCCTCGATCGTATGTTTGGCTTGGTACCTGTCGACTCCGTTGATAGTATCGTTCCCTCTCGTGGCTTTCGAGTAGGTCGCACATTCCCTGGATTGTTTTTATCTGTGCATTTAGTCTTCCCTGTGAGATACCCTGGTTAAAATGGTAAGCCAACTTCGTTACCAGGCATTCTTCTGGGATTGCCGGTTCCAGATTCCTTGCCAGGCAAATCTTTCCTAAAAAGTATGTGGTCATGGATTATCTTCCATTCACGTCGAACCTTCCGTTGGTAATATCGTCCCTTATGATGTTCTGTGTTGCCTCCGACCAATATTTTTGCTTGAATGCTGTCTTGAAGGTGTCGTAATTACCCACTTCGTGTCGGGTTGCTGTCCACCAGTTGTCAAACGTGTGCTTAAATGATTCGTCTAACATACCTTTAATGACAGTCCATCTGCTCTCACGATTCCGTTGTATGATTTCTTCCATTCTCTCTAGGAATTCCAAAGGATTTTTTGAATAGGTCCGGAAGTCAATCTGATCTCTTCCTTCTAAATGACTCAAACCAGATAGGAAATTTGGTATGGTTTGTAGACGATGCATTTCGTCTCGGAGGTCGTCCAATTCCCTCCGTTGACGTTCTGTGGATTGTGTCTTGTCATCGTGTACTTGCTGTTTGATCGCGTCTACTTTTCCAGCAACTTCTTCACACTTATCTTTCAATGTTGACTGCGCTGCCTTCATCTTAGTCTGCTCTTGTGTTATTACATCTAGTTGGGTATCGTGAGTTTTCTTCACATCATTAATACGTTGGTTAAGGTCCATTTCCGTCTGTATTAGTTTTAGGTTGGTACTTTCTCCTTCTTTACGCACTTCCGACATCTCGACATTAATTTCAGTCGTTAGTATGGCCATTTGTTTCTCGATTTCTTCGACGCTTTCTCCCAATCTTCTCTCAACCATTTCTACCGTCTCTTTAGCGGTCTCCTCCATTTTATTATTGTTGACACTTATCGGTTGCCATATATTTTCGTGATCGGCTTGTATGGTCTCAACATCTTGATTAAGTTTAGCGTTGATCCCATCAATTTTCTGGTTAGTTTGATCAATCTTCTCTCCCAACTCTGCTGATAAATCTTCTTTCATGATGGCCATTCTCTTCTCCAACAATTCTTCAGTTTTCCGTTGACCCTCTTCCATTCTCTTATTCGTTTCACTTATTTGGTTATTAAACTCTTCTTTCAACAACTCTATGTGTTTCTGGTTCTCCTTCTGGCCTTCCTCTATTTTTTGATTTGTGGATCGACTGGCCTCTTCTATTTTATTATTTAAGTCCGCTTTAGTGGATCGACTGGGTTCTTCTATTTTATGGTTTAATTCCGCTTTCAGTGATTCTATGGATTTGTTGGTCTCCCTATTGGATTGGCTACTTTCGTCCATCTTTTTATTTATTATTTCCATCTTCTGGTCTGTGGACTTCTGGCTTTCTTCCATTCTCTTCTGGCCTTCTTCCATTGATGCTCTCATACTCCTTAACATTTCGATAATGTATCTGTCTTCTGGTTGTACCGGTCTCTCGGGTTGGTTTGTTTCTGGTAAGATTTCTTGGGTCATCACTTCCGGTTCCTCCATAGGCTGCTGAACCTCCTCCGCCGGTTCAATTGTTTTTTCCTTCGTTTCCAGTACAACTTCTTCCACATCTTCCGTAGACATGGCCTCTTTTTCTTCTCTCCTGGTCTCCTTTTCCACTTCGGTTGCCCTCTTCCTCGATGTCGATCTCGATTTTGATCTTGATTTTAACCTGTCGGTGTACATCTTGCTGTCCTGGTAATGTACCTGCTGTCTTTTTCACGAATTGGGGTTATTGGGTCACTAGTTATGGTGTAATTTCCCTTAAATCGTGCTCAGACGTTGGGCGCCAACTTGTAATATAAAATTACAAGTATAATAGTATAAAGTATAAAGTATAAATAATTGGATGTTCTTCGTTTGTATTTGGTGTGTTCGTGTGGGTGTAGACACGCACCGGTATCTACGATAATGTTGTTTATCTAAAGATGTAATCGTAATCGTTGAGGTTATTGGTGTTAATGTATTGTTTTTTATGGGTACGCAGTAATAGTTCACTCCTTTTATTTTAATATGGTTCGCGCACTCTGTTGTGTATCTCACTTACTTACCACACTTGAATCCGTCAATTCTGTTCTGTAACGTTCCTTCTGAAATATATGCACTTCAAATACAAGAAAATATTCAGATTGAATATTTAATATATCATCACATACAATAGTAAATGAAGCAATATCTGATGAATATTCTGAATTATACTAAAACTTTTTAAATTCTTCCTCCACCTGTGTCAGAACTGATTAAAAAAATAAATGAATTTACTTTTAATTGAAATGATACTCTTTTTGTGGTAATAAAATTGGAGGTTTATTAACAATTTGATAAGTGATAAAATCTTTGACAATTAAAAACAATAATCAACAACCTTTCAATTACTGATTACAATAAAAATTCAATAAGACTCTGTCTAATTCCTCAAGGCTGGTAGACCTGTTGTTAGTACAATAATTTAACTGCATAGGTTATGTTACTTTGATTCAGTGAATTACCATATTTCGTTAAGTTCTTTGAGGTAACATGATACCAGTCACAAGATGTAATACAAATAATGATATAGAATTAACAATACTGAATAATAATCGAACAAATATAAAAAATCAAAAATAGGTACCATATGTCTGGTATTTATGAAACTATCGTACGCGTGTATGCGCACGCATCTCTAATACTAGTTTGCAATTATCAAGCTGTATGACTTGTACAGTATTTAAAAATATATTACTTTCGTTTAATAATTAGTTTTAAAAATCATTAATTCACAAGAGAAAAATTTCTCAAAAAACTCTTGTTATTAATTCTATTTGATTTGAATGTTACTTGAGAACAGATCGGTAATATTGAAATTATCAAGTTACCGTAACGATTTCTGAGGTTAGAATTAACCGGTGTTGTTACAAAGGATAAGTATTTCTTACTAGCTATTATTTCTTAGACTATACATGTAAACATATTATTCATATACTTTAATATATTATTATCAGAATTACATTTATTCCGATTGTATGAAAATTAATAAAGTAGATTTCGAAATATCGAAAAATTCAAGAAAAATACGTTTAGTCAAGTGAGTGACTATATATTCTGGTGTTCATTAAGAATTATTTCCAAACATTATATTTTAAATTATTATAATTAATTAAAATATTTTTGTAATATTTTAATAATGGTGATTTAAATCTTTCCTCAATTCTGATAATTTAATTACTGTTTTTCGATACTCAGCATTATCTGACTTGCGTAGTATCGAAAGTTAGCTTTTCACAAAAATTATTATTTTCGTTCAAATATTGTTTAAATAAAATTGTACTCCCTGTTTCCTATTTAACACTTCACTCGCAAGTATGGTCGACATTATACACTGACCTACTTGTTCAATTAAAACAATTCCGCACTTTTTCACTCGTATGTATGAATGTTGTATTAAGGTTAACTGTATGTTGTGTACTGACGTAAATGGCGCGCACAGTTTTAAAATATAAACTCCTTCTTTTTTTGTCTCGAGCGGCGTGACCTATACGTTTGATGGTTGATCGTAGACTGTCTTGTTCCTCTGAAGCGTCTCTCGGTCGTCTGCTGAAAGTCATTCATTCCATTGGCTGGATGCGTTATACTCTCTGACCCAAACGCCTTCGTTTTATTAAAATATTCAATTTTTTGACAAAATTGATTTTGGGGTTGAGACTTTTTTACGTCATCATTGGTACAAAAATTTAACTGGAAAGTTTAAAATTATCATAACTTTCTTATCTTACGTCCTATCGTTAATTGGTTGATATCAATGAATTCAGGGCGTTTTGCTTGTTAAAATAAGTCCAAAAACGCTTATTTTCCGTTCATTGCTACTTTCACAATAACGATTTTTTTTGTTATTTCTGGTGTATCTTATTTTTATAAGTCCGTTATACCAGATTTTATTTAAATATAATAAAACACTTCTTATCTAAACACTTTGAGTCTATATCTCAGTCGGTTTAATTTACAATTTGGGAATAACTGTTCCCTACACAAATCTCGTTATGGCGTCATTAAGCGTCCATGTTAGATTTTTCATAAACATACTTAGAACTAATTTTTCTTATTTAATATGATCATATTACTATCTAATAATATTAGTAATGTTTATTTACACAATTTTACACTATAACATTTATGTATGACTGTGGTTAATTTAATATTTACATAAGTCAAACCTCTCCTATGTTTCTTATACAATTTTTTCATCTTATTTTTTGGGTCTCTTTATATAAATCATATCATTTAATGATTGTAATTAGTGTACACACATAGTACCTAATCTATTATATATAATGGTTCTCTTTTAATTAGCTCAGAACTTTTTAATCTTTCAGTAATGGCTCTGTTCATGTTGTATCATATCATAATAGTTATTTATTTTTTCTAATACAACAACTAAATTGTTATTGTCCTATTTGGTTTGGATTCCCAAAGTAGCATTAGATATTATTCTAACTTTTGGTAATGTTTCCAATTACTTTTACACAAGTTTATATGCTATATTTTTCATAAATAACTGGTTGGTCATTGTTTGTTTACATTTGGTTTTCTTCATAATGGTCATTTGGTTTTTAAATGTTTATATATTATATGACTGCTTTTATGGTCATTATCTGTTCTCAAAGTAGCTTTTGGATTTCCTCTTACTACTGGTAACAATTGCAACAATCTGTGCTCAATATTTGATACAGTATTTTTCTTAACTAATTAGCTATACAATGGTTCAGCTTACTTCTGGTCATATGTACATTGTTAGTTGGTTTACAATAATTTAGTTATAATACTGTTCTTATCATGTTCAGAATCTGTTCTCAATGTATTATCAGATATTTATCTCACTACTGGTAATACTCTTATAAACATTGATATTGGTTTTGATACTGTACTTTGCTTAACTAAACTGGTATACTTTTCTCATTTCTGCTATTCTCTGTGTCACTATGTTTGACTTGTTCTATTTACATTGTTTTGCATTATATTACATTGTTTCTTAATATTTATTTTTATTACTTGTAATAAATTCTCGTTTGATAACATATTTGATGATCAGATATTTATACTAATATGTATCATTTTCTGTTGTAATAGGTCTCTTCCTTGTGGGTTGTGTAACAATGTACCATCTGTTTTAGTGCAGTATTTTTCTACTACTAAACTGACTTCACTATGGTATATTAACATAATACTTTAACTAATTTGTTACACATGTTTATACAATTCCTTCTTAAACACTAACACTAATCTTTCTTGTATTATTTACAATGTTTTTCTGGTCAATGGTGGAATTTAATTCCTGTCATGTTTGATACTTAACAAATGTCTTTTATTTGTTGTTAGTTCTTTATGAACAATAACATAATTGTTCTATTTTGTTCTAATCTGGTGGTCTTATGATCATGTGTATTGGTTACAACTTTATTAAATCAGTCACACTCATTGTCTGTGTTTATTTGACTATTTTTAATTTTTGTTGTTTTATCATGAAATTAACATATTTTTCACACTGTAAACTTCATCACTGTAATTGTTTGTGTGGTTTATTCAGTTGAACTAGTTAGTTATTCACAGGTTTCACATTCGTATTAAGTACACACTGTAATTGTTTGTGGTTTCTTAACTGTTTCATACTGGTTTTCTTGTCACACTTATAATCATTTCTTTTGTCACTTACATTGTTTTTATTACATGTGGTTTATGTTGAGTCCTTATATCTTCTGTCCATCTTCTTTCTTCTTCTTGGTGCTCTTCCTGGTCCTTCTTCTTTCTTCTTTATTCTATATTTTTATTGTAGTTGCTATTTTTATTTATCTCCATTGTTGTTGGGGCTTGTTGATCCTTGTTTCGTTGATTCCCCTCACTGTTGGATCCTATTGGGTCTATTTACTGATATTTTGTTTGGGGCTTGTGGCATTTTCTTTCTTCATTTTGTATTTAATGTTGATATATTCGTATTCTCTTCTTCATTGTTGGATTTTTTATTAATATATTTGTAGATACACCCTTATATACACTTATGTTTATTTATCTAGATATATTCCCATGTTTTTCTCATACTTGACGTTACATTCGTTTATATTATGTAACTACCATATTTTTTGGTACTGTTACAATATATATATATATATATATTGTAACAATTAATAATAGTTACAACTTATTTCTTTAAGCCTCACACTGGAGTCGTCAATTTGTAACGATAATAAATAAATGAGATGAGGTCTCGCGAGTAAACAATGTAACGATTTATTGAGAGACGGGTTCTTATGCTCCACGTAGTATGCGTCAATTTGTAACAGTATGTAATATGTATGTGTAAAATTATTAAAACACACCGTCGTTGTTGTCTATCTGTAACAATGAATAATAGATAGGTTGAACGGTGACTTATTTCGTATTCTGCCGCTCGCTCCCACTAAGCGTGCAGTTCCAATGACGTCACTCAGAGTTGCCAACAGTTGCTCCGTCCGCTGTGCTGTGTTCACGTATTTCTTAAATGAAACAGTAATAATAATAACGCAAATATAACAGCAAACCGATATCTTCCTTGTAACGATCTTTATTCAATGAAGCATTGACTAATTACTTCTCGTTTTCTTTTTACGGTAAATACAATTGTGACAAAATTATGCGTCTTCTTTATCAGTTGGTACAGTATCTAAAAATATTATTCAGTAGTCAGCCAGGCCAAAATAATAATGACGAAGTTTATTATTTCCATTAAAATAAATTATCTCAGGGCGTATCTGGTTCGGGGATTACGTTTAAACAAATAATACTATTCTTAAAATCAAAATACAAATTTCACAGTACAAGGATATTACAAGGTTTCGGTGTTTAAAGTGCAAACTGGCAATAATGTATTGGTTACTTGTTATTAGAGGTTATGACCAGTTTAGGTGCTTATTAGTTATCGTTAAAGTTTCTTATTGTGTTCAAAAAGGTGTAAAACTCAATTTGTGTTATGTTTTGAGTGTTCTTTAGTGTTGGTGTGATATAGTATCTGTAGTTTTATTTTGTTTAATTCCTAGATGGTCGTGTACACAAATGTTGGTTTGACACATAAAATAATAAATTGTTCAGATTCATCAGATCCTCTTCTTTCTTCTTCCAGGACGAAGATAGGGTCCACGTCTTCTTCGTTTCTTCTCCCCGGATCTCAAATCTTCTGTATTAAATTCTGGATGTTCCTTCCTTTATTATAATATCTTGTATTGAGTGTTTCGATCTGTTTTCCTAAGTCTGGTACGTGTTTTCACTGTTAAAATATAATTATATGAGACGTTTTATTAATGCGTCTGTATTCAGTGACCGTTGTTAAAGAAGTCCTCTTTTATTTATCTGAAATTTTTGGTTGCTAAGGTAAAACTTGAAATCTGGTTGGTTGATTCAGATATACATTGTCATAAAATTCATTATTATTATAACTTTTCTGTACTGATTGGAAATTTAAAACTACTAGCATCATTATTTTGGTCTTTACATTTGTGACATATAGACACTAAACATGCCTACTTTTACTTAAGAAATACAGATGTTACATTTTTGCTATTTGAATTTTTCTTAAATAACTTAAAACGGATTATTTTGATTCCAGATCTGTTGTGTATACCATTAACTATAAATCTATCCATATTTCAACATTTGTTTTACAAAATTCTAACAGCATTTCCTAAAATTTACAAAATTTGGTTTTACATGGCTTTATACAGTTTGCTAATTCATTTATGTGTTCAAAAAATGTGATTACCATTATAGAACTACTGTCTGTGTTGTTAGTTTTACTATTTCTTATTAATTTATAATGGTTTGTTACTTTACTGGCTATTCTGATAATAGTTTATTTATTTTAACATTGGCCTATGTCATGGTGATTCTTTCAACACCATGTTACATATTGTTTTATTATTTAGCCTGTTGGCTTGAACACTTATATTTAATTATAATCATTATATTGGATGTTAACCCATGAGATTTAAAAATACTCATCATCCTCTCATAATGTGATTACTTTAACAAAATTACAAACAGATTGACTTAAATATTATGCCCTCATGGCTGAGATTCTGACACACATTAAACAAATAAACTAAATTCCAACAAACACAAAAACTGTTTATCATGTAATAATATTAATTCTTTTTTTTCATAATTATATAATAGTTGGTCAACCATACTATATCAGTATTGGCCTATTTCTTAGTGTGTTTGGTACCATGTTCTAATTTTACAAATTCCATTTGGCCCATTGTTTTAAGACCTTCTGGTTAATCATATGGTTTTAACATCTCCATTGCATTCTAATAACATCATTTCGTTAACAACAACAAAAACAATATACAATCATATCAACTTAATGTCATGCCCACATAGCTGTGACTCTAATGAACATTGAACAAATAATCTAACGTTCATTAAACCCTAACAACTGTTTAACATATAATAATATCTCTCCTCAATCCATTTTGCTATATTATTTAATTAATTATTCGAAGTCAATTCACATTGTTCATATAATAATAATGTGAATAAGTTATTATTCATTATACTCTTGACAACATTATGTCCACTGTTAATTACAATTAGTTGCATGTTTCATGTATCTATAATAATTGTTTGGTTATATTATTTCATTATATCATTCAAATTAATAATCTACTAATATATCATTTTATATTGTATTGTATGTTTGGGCCTATTATCCCTCAATTTGTATTTTGATTATTTTTATATTTTGATACATTTAATGAAACCATTAGTTTACTTATAGTATTGGTACATAAGCTGTCTGCCTTTATAAGTAATATTGTTGTCCTTGTTTGAAGTTCATGTCATTATCGGGGTATTTTACATCACTTTGCCTAATCATTAATTTGGGTACGGTCAGTTGTAGTACAAGTCAGTCTAAAGAAGTTATTTGTTCATCTTCACTATCATTTTGAAAGATATTTTTCTTCTTGTTTAGTTTCTTATCCATGGTCTTCATTAAATCTGGTACGATATCAAGTTATGCCAAATGTAATGTTACATACTACCCTGCCACCAAATTTGATTATTTTAATAAAATAGTATATTTTGTTGAAATTATCAATTATCTTATCTTCCATATTATCACTTGTTATTTTTTTTATGATCTGGTATACTTGTCTTTACTTATAATTGTTCTTTCCCTGGAACGTGTTTCCTCCCTAACAAATTAACCACCATCACATATCTTTTGGAATCAGTCGGGGGGCTCTCTTGACCTAATACCCCGCTGTCCTTATAATACATAATACATAAATAATATCGATTGCTGGAGCTATCTCATCAGTCAATCACATTTAATAATCACTAGTCTATTCACGACTAAATTAAATAAAAATAATATAATAATATATTCTTGGGATGGTTCACTCAGTTTAACTTCTCAGATCTAAATATTTCTTTCCATTGATCCTTTCAGACGTTTATTTTCTTGTGGCGATATTAATAACATTTTTTATTTTCAATTGGTACTATCTTCTTTCCTTCTTTATCAGTACTGCTTAATCTTCATTTTTCATTCACTATCTTTATTCAATTAAAACATAACAAGTATCTGTATCTATAGTTGTTGTTGATTCTCTCACAATCATGATAGGTTATTCGTAGTAAATTCGTTTCTAGTTTTGTCTTATTTTCATTGTCGATTGTCTACATTTGTCTTTTCTTATTCATTTTATAGCACTATGGTTTCTTCTGATTCATGGATGTTGCATCTTTCTTTTATATTCCAATAATAAGTTCATAATTATATTTAATAAGAGGTGCTTATTTTGTTTAGGATTTTGAAATTTATTTAAATTTGTTTATTCACTTGGTTCATAATAACATTATCAAAATATACTGTAACTTGTCCTTACTATTTATTTGAATTTTGAGATTTATTTAATTCATTTTGGGTTCATAATACATTTTTAGGGAAACTTGGTTGTATGTTCCATTAATCTTTTTTGTTTCCACATCACTAATGACGTAAGTAATATTGTTATTGTTTTTTACAACAACATATGGTCTGTTAAACAATAGTAATAGCTTTTTTGCTATTCCTTCCTTAGAACTTGGCAATTCGCGGTTTTTTAACAATACTTTGTCTCCAATCTTGTAATGGATCATTTTCTGCTGAATTATTTTGTATTTTTTCCTTCTTTTCTCCACTTGTTCATTCAGTTTGCTGTGGAATCTCACGTTGTCGAACTGGTAAGCTGGGTTGTTTGGGAAGTTGATTATTTCACTAATTTCTCGGGGTGGTAATCTTTCATGCATTATAGCATATGGAGTATCTTGTATTGATTCATGGTAAGCCAAGTTGATAAAGCTTTCTGTTTGTGTAATGTAGTCACTCCACTTCTGGTGTTTATCGAAACAATAGGTCCTGAGGATTCGGCCGACCTCCCTCAGTACTCTTTCCGCCGGCTTGCTATTTGGGTGATAGACAGATGTTTTATATGTCTTGACACCTAGATCTAACAAAGTCTCCTTCCAAACCCTTCCTCGAAACTGAGTTCCGTGATCAGTAATAATTGACCTTGGAGCTCCCAACTCAGGTATGTATTGTTGGATTACTATTTGCAGAATCTTTTTTGTAGTTGCCCGATTAATGGGGTATAGTTTTGTAAATTTGGAGTAATGGTCGAACATGATTATAATAAATTTATATTGTTTTCTCCCTCCACTACGAGGTAACGGTCCACACACATCTAAAAATACTCTCTCTAATTTACCAGTTGATGTAATTGGCTGCATTATTCCTTCTGTTTTTTCGTTATTGCATTTTGCCAATTGACAGATGTGGCACTGCCGAATACATTCTCTAACTCTCCTGTTGATATTCTTAATGTAAGTGTGTTCCTCAAGTGCTTTCATTACTTTTAATGCACGCATATGCCCATATCGACTATGGTAATCCAGTATTAATTCTGTTTCTAAAGCTTCAGGTATCACCACCTTCCATGATCCTTGGTTATTATTTGGTTTGTAAAATAATATGTCTTCATGCAGACAATAATATGCAGTAATTTTTTCATCCTGTTGGATCAGTCTTTGTTTAAAATTGTTGATTTTTGTATCCTCTGTTTGTTGTTGTGAAATTGATTTCATGATGTTTTCCAAATCTGATTTGTTTTTTTTGATAGTATATACCTTGACGATTGTTTCCTTTTCCCCTTCAAAAGTTTGCTGTTCTATGTTAATCCGGGACAATATATCTGCAGCAATATCTGTTTTCCTGGAACATACTCCCAATTTATATGATATTCCTGTAGTGCGAGTATCCACCTTGCCAATCTTCCATGGTTAATCTTGCAATTTTTTAGGAAAGATATTGACTTATGATCGCTCCTCACAGTTATCGGGTATACAAGAATATAGGTTCTGAATTTTCCACAAGCGAATACAACGCTTCATAACTCTTTTTCCGTTACACTATAATTGCGTTCACATCCATTAAGTATTCTGCTTGCAAAACTCACCACCTGATGGTCTCCCTCACTATCTTCTTGATATAATACAGATCCTAAACTTATATCACTGGCATCGCAGTTCATAAAGAAAGGTTGGTTGAAATTAGGATGTTTTAATATAACTGAACTTAGGAAATTATGCTTGATCATTTGGAGTAAGTTGTCTTGTTCCTGTCCCCATGACCATTTGTTCTTAGAGGATAATTGTGGAGAAAACTTTGCTGTCATTTCAGAATAATTTCTCTGAAACTTCCTATAGTAATTGCAAAGTCCCAGAAATGATTGAAGTTGTTTTTTATTTTTAGGACTTGGGAACTTCTGGATTGCTTCAATCTTTTCATTGGATGGTGTTATTCCTTGTCTTGTTAAGTTAAAACCCAGGAATTGGACTTCACTGGCGATAAGTTTGGATTTTTGGAGCTTTAGGGTAACGTTATTGTCTGATAATTTTTGTAATACTTGTCCTACTCTGTCACAATGGTCTTCCCAATTCACTGAAGTAATCAACAAGTCATCAACATAGACTGTGGTAAATGGAATAGTATCTGGACCCAACACCTGGTCCATACATCTTACGAATACAGCTACTGAGTTTACCAGTCCAAACGGTAGTCGCTTGAACTGGTAGTTCCTCCCTTCGAAAATAAAGGCGACGTACTTTCGACTATCTGGGTGTAACTCCACTTGCCAATACCCACAAACAGTATCCCAGGTGCTGATAAATTGTATGCCATTAAATTTTTCAATATCTCCTCAATCTCTCCGGGAGATGTTCTGTCATTAACTATGATCTTATTGATCTCTCTAGCATCCAAACAGAGTCGTACTTTGCCATCTTTCTTGGGAACGGCTATTAACGACTAGTATATGGGGAACAGCTATAGTCAATAATATCTTCTGCAATCATTTTGTCTAGTTCAGTCCTCACTGCTTCTTTTAATGCATAAGCAACGGGATATGATTTCTTATTAAAATTTACAGGCTCCTTGAATTGTAGTGTAAATTGATAATTTTTTACTTTGCCAGGTATATCAGAGAAAACATAGCGGTATTTATTATATATTGATATTAACTTTTCTATTTGTTGTGTAGTTAAATTACATTCATTTTGTTCTGACCGAAATTGTCGGATCTCTTCCAATTTTTCCAACCATAAACTGTCTTCACTCCCAAAGTAATCCCTTTTGTATTCCATGAATCATCTTGATTATTATTGAATTTTCTTATACTATTGCATGAAGGTACATTTTTATTTTCTACTAATTTTGCTGTCTATTATATATATTATAGGTATAGCTACATTTCCGCTGGTCACTGCTAATGATACCTGTTTTGTTATTGACTTGTTTTGCCTTCCGGTGGCTCCAATTAAAATTATATTCTGGATTGGTAGAGTCGGTAAGACGATCTTACTACATTTTTGAATTTTGTGGTATTCATTGTTATCGATTAATGACACGTTTGCGCCCGTATCTATCATGAATCTTGTGTCTAGTCCATTCACTTGGGCGATGATATAGGCGATCTCATTATTCGAACTATTGTGCGTTATCGTGTCCTCGTTAAGCAGTTCTTCTCTCACATTTTTTAAGAAGTAATTGTGCACTATCGTTATTGTATTGTCAGTCGTTTTGTCTCGTTCTAGTAAGTACCCAAATTGTCGGTTCAGTGATGGGACCTGTTGGTTTTTCACTGCCGCGGTCCGTTTAAATCAGGGCTGATCTCCTCAGTCCTGTTGTCTGGTTGACCGGGTCTGTCTCTATTTTGTAACTCTTGTACCTCAATGGCGTTATTATCGAACGTCACTGAGTTTCTGTTATTCCTGTCATCGTCGCAGCTCCTACTTCGTCTATGTTCATCCCGGTAGTGGTGGTTATTCTCCTCCTGGAGACTTCTCCCACGGTTCACATTATAGTTCGTTCGTCCCTGGTACGAACGTCTTCCCACATCTCTATCGTCAGTGCTCACATAATTCACATGTCTTCGATATGTTTGGTTTTGGTTGTTATAATTGCCATTATTATTCTGTCTGTACCGGTTATCGTAATTGTTGTTATAAGCTCGGTTGTTCTGGTAATGGTTGTCTCTATCATTGGCACGCTGGTATCCATTATTATTATTCGTAGGAGAGCTACGGTAATAGTGGTTGTTGTTATTGTTGTTGTTATTTGCCGCATTATTTCGTGGATAGTTGTTATTGTTATTGTTGTTTTGGTAACTACGTTGATAGTGGTTACCGTTGTTGTTGTAATTATTGTTCGGTCTTTGCCCGTTGTTTTCATATTGGGCGTCACGGCGACCATTATTTCTATTCATTTCATCGCTCCTTCGTCCGTACTGGAGGAAGCTCTTCTCCTGTTCCATCTCCGCTAATAATGTCGACATCTCCTCAATGGTTTGTATACGTCCGTTTATTCGGCCTCTCGTAATTTCCCCACCATAGTGATAAGCTAATAGCCTCACTATACATTCGGTAGGAATTGCAGGCTCTAAATGTCTGGCTATGTTTATCTTACCAAGAAAGTATGCGGTCGGAGTTTGTTTGCCATGTAGGTCATATCGGCCCAATCCTATGTCACTTCTTATCATATGTTGTGTGGCATCAGACCAGTACTTAGATTTAAATTGTTTTTTAAATTCTTGGAAGTTTTGTATACTCGGCCGCATCGCCGTCCACCAATTGTTATAGACTTTTCTGAACATTTCGTCCAGCATACTCCTAATTACGGACCATCTGTCTTCTCCGGTTTTTGCTATTTTCTCTTCTACCCGTTCTAGGAATAGCATGGGGTTTCTTCTGTAGTTCTGGAAGTCGATAACTTCTCGGTATTCCTCACATGTGGTATGAGCACCGGTACATTGTCTGTTTTTTAGAGAGTTAATTTCATCTCTATGGGCAGTTGTTTGGTCTTGTACTCGATTAAGACTAGTACCCACGCTTTCTAATCTTTCTCTCATCACTGCTTGGTTGGTTCCTATATTTTCTATTCGTCCATTCGTTTCTTCCCGGACGCTCAGTAGCTCTTCGTTCATCCGCTCACACTTTTCCTTGGTCTCGGATTCTACCCTTTTAATTTCGGTCACCGGTTCTTCTAGCTTCTTGTCCCATTCTTCCTGCAATTGCCGGTTACTAATTTCCATCTTTTTATTCCACTCTTCCTTTAATGACTCTTGGTGTTCATCCAATTTTTTCATGGTTTCCTGGTAATTTCCCTTCAATTCTTCCCTCAATGCTCTATTATTTTCGTCTATCTTCTCCTCCATTTTCCTGCTATTCTCTTTCAATTCTCGGCTCAATTCCTCCTTTGTCTGTTTATTATCACTCTTTATTTCCTCCATCTTCTTACTCAAATCTTCCGTTTTTTGGCTTATTTCCTCCATCTTTTCTTCCATAGACTGTTTATTGTCCTTCATTTCGTCCGTTAGTTTCTTACCAGTTTCCTGCATTAATTCCATCATACATTTGAATATTTCTTGCGTTTTCTCGCCTTCTGTTTGTGTTGGTTCTTCTGGTTGTTTCTCCTGGTCCTTCCTTATTATAGTTTCTACTTCCTCAACCGGTGTTGCTTCCTTGTCTTGCATGTTTATTTCGCCTACTTTCTCGGTTTCGGCCGCTCGTTTGCGCGATGTTTCACGCTTCCTCATCTTTGTTTATTTCTGGTTGTTTATTTATAAATTATAATTTAATTTATCGCCTCACACGTTGGGCGCCAATTTGTAACAATTAGTAATAGTTACAACTTATTTCTTTAAGCCTCACACTGGAGTCGTCAATTTGTAACGATAATAAATAAATGAGATGAGGTCTCGCGAGTAAACAATGTAACGATTTATTGAGAGACGGGTTCTTATGCTCCACGTAGTATGCGTCAATTTGTAACAGTATGTAATATGTATGTGTAAAATTATTAAAACACACCGTCGTTGTTGTCAATCTGTAACAATTAATAATAGATAGGTTGAACGGTGACTTATTTCGTATTCTGCCGCTCGTTCCCACTAAGCGTGCAGTTCCAATGACGTCACTCAGAGTTGCCAACAGTTGCTCCGTCCGCTGTGCTGTATTCACGTATTTCTTAAATGAAACAGTAATAATAATAACGCAAATATAACAGCAAACAGATATCTTCCTTGTAACGATCTTTATTCAATGAAGCATTGACTAATTACTTCTCGTTTTCTTTTTACGGTAAATACAATTGTGACAAAATTATGCGTCTTCTTTATCAGTTGGTACAGTATCTAAAAATATTATTCAGTAGTCAGCCAGGCCAAAATAATAATGACGAAGTTTATTATTTATATTAAAATAAATTATCTCAGGGCGTATCTGGTTCGGGGATTACGTTTAAACAAATAATACTATTCTTAAAATCAAAATACAAATTTCACAGTACAAGGATATTACAAGGTTTCGGTGTTTAAAGTGCAAACTGGCAATAATGTATTGGTTACTTGTTATTAGAGGTTATGACCAGTTTAGGTGCTTATTAGTTATCGTTAAAGTTTCTTATTGTGTTCAAAAAGGTGTAAAACTCAATTTGTGTTATGTTTTGAGTGTTCTTTAGTGTTGGTGTGATATAGTATCTGTAGTTTTATTTTGTTTAATTCCTAGATGGTCGTGTACACAAATGTTGGTTTGACACATAAAATAATAAATTGTTCAGATTCATCAGATCCTCTTCTTTCTTCTTCCAGGACGAAGATAGGGTCCACGTCTTCTTCGTTTCTTCTCCCCGGATCTCAAATCTTCTGTATTAAATTCTGGATGTTCCTTCCTTTATTATAATATCTTGTATTGAGTGTTTCGATCTGTTTTCCTAAGTCTGGTACGTGTTTTCACTGTTAAAATATAATTATATGAGACGTTTTATTAATGCGTCTGTATTCAGTGACCGTTGTTAAAGAAGTCCTCTTTTATTTATCTGAAATTTTTGGTTGCTAAGGTAAAACTTGAAATCTGGTTGGTTGATTAAGATATACATTGTCATACAAATTCATTATTTCAATGTCTGAATTTGGTCAAAACTTCTAATTAGTATAACTTTTCTGTACTGATTGGGAATTTAAGACTACTAGCATCATTATTTTGGTCTTTACATTTGTGGCATATAGACACTAAACATGCCTACTTTACTTAAGAAATACTGATGTTACATTTTTGCTATTTGAATTTTTCTTAAATAACTTAAAACGGATTATTTTGATTCCAGATCTGTTGTGTATACCATTAACTATAAATCTATCCATATTTCAACATTTGTTTTACAAAATTCTAACAGCATTTCCTAAAATTTACAAAATTTGGTTTTACATGGCTTTATACAGTTTGCTAATTCATTTATGTGTTCAAAAAATGTGATTATCATTATAGAACTACTGTCTGTGTTGTTAGTTTTACTATTTCTTATCAATTTATAATGGTTTGTTACTTTACTGGCTATTCTGATAATAGTTTATTTATTTTAACATTGGCCTATGTCATGGTGATTCTTTCAACACCATGTTACATATTGTTTTATTATTTAGCCTGTTGGCTTGAACACTTATATTTAATTATAATCTTTATATTGGATGTTAACCCATGAGATTTAAAAATACTCATCATCCTCTCATAATGTGAATACTTTAACAAAATATTACAAACAGATTGACTTAAATATTATGCCCTCATGGCTGAGATTCTGACACACATTAAACAAATAAACTAAATTCCAACAAACACAAAAACTGTTTATCATCTAATAATATTAATTCTTTTTTTTTTCATAATTATATAATTGTTGGTCAACCATACTATATCAGTATTGGCATATTTCTTAGTGTGTTTGGTACCATGTTCTAATTTTACAAATTCCATTTGGCCAATTGTTTTAAGACCTTCTGGTTAATCATATGGTTTTAACATCTCATTCTAATAACATCATTTCGTTAACAACAACAAAAACAATATACAATCATATCAACTTAATGTCATGCCCACATAGCTGTGACTCTAATGAACATTGAACAAATAATCTAACGTTCATTAAACCCTAACAACTGTTTAACATATAATAATATCTCTCCTCAATCCATTTTGCTATATTATTTAATTAATTATTCGAAGTCAATTCACATTGTTCATATAATAATAATGTGAATAAGTTATTATTCATTATACTCTTGACAACATTATGTCCACTGTTAATTACAATTAGTTGCATGTTTCATGTATCTATAATAATTGTTTGGTTATATTATTTCATTATATCATTCAAATTAATAATCTACTAATATATCATTTTATATTGTATTGTATGTTTGGGCCTATTATCCCTCAATTTGTATTTTGATTATTTTTATATTTTGATACATTTAATGAAACCATTAGTTTACTTATAGTATTGGTACATAAGCTGTCTGCCTTTATAAGTAATATTGTTGTCCTTGTTTGAAGTTCATGTCATTATCGGGGTATTTTACATCACTTTGCCTAATCATTAATTTGGGTACGGTCAGTTGTAGTACAAGTCAGTCTAAAGAAGTTATTTGTTCATCTTCACTATCATTTTGAAAGATATTTTTCTTCTTGTTTAGTTTCTTATCCATGGTCTTCATTAAATCTGGTACGATATCAAGTTATGCCAAATGTAATGTTACAATATATATATTATAACGTTACAACTGCATAAGTAAATATAACATAAATTTGTGATGCCCCACGTTGGAAGCGATATTTCTTATGCAACGATACGATATGCATAAAAGTAGGCGTGTCTGGCCTCACGTTCAAGAGCGACAAATTATGTAACAATATAACATTTAATTTGGGTTTCAGTTGTATCTGTAATAAGAACTCTATGTCACTTGTAAGGGTATTTCAAATTTATTTGATATTAATAAAATTGTGCACATGGCACTTACTTCGACTTAAAACATTCGATATTATTTCGTTATTATGCCGTAAGGCTTAATATATACATCCTTACTGACTAAATATTCTATTCTACTAACTATTGTATTAACGAAAAATCTCATTCCAGACTACTCAGTCAATTAGTGTGTTTCAAAATATCAATATTTAAATATTTTCTTATATATTGCAATGTAACTCAAAAATATCAATAGTTACTGAATTTATCTTTTGTTTCTCAGTACTGATTTATATCAAACGCTAATTTTTACTTAAATGCTTTGTATTCTTTTCATTTCAATACTAATTTGAGCTCTTGTTTACATTAATCTTATTTCAATAACATCTATGATTTTAATTCAAATTTTACAATAAACATTGACTCTTTACCTTTAAATAGAACAAGAATGTCCTTAATTGTCTTTACGTTAATTGTTCGATTAAGAGATAAATAAGTTGTTTACCACCTTATCGTCGTCAATCATACTCAATCATTGGATCCCTCTGTAATCGTCCTCGTCTCGAACTTCAGCATCACTCGCTATTCTCCTTTTGTCCAGCGTCGACTTCCTCTCTTGTCCAGCGTCGACTCTCTCTCTCTCTCTGTCCAGCGTCGCCTTTCTCTTCTCCTCTCTGTCCAGCGTCGACCCTCTCTCTGTCTGTCCAGCGTCGTATCGCTCTCTGGAACTTCTCCTCGTGCTGTTTCGGACGTTAGTTGATCTTCTGAAGTGGATCTTCTTATGTAATTTTATTACTACTTAAAAATTGTTTGTTTTACAATCCAGTTACATAACGGTATGTAACTGGAAGGATGAAATTACTTACAAAAATTTAAATATTCTGTGCGGACGGGCAGAAGCTCCCGCTGCACCGTGGATGATTTAAGAAAAAGAACCACTGTAGCTTGTGTGTCCTATTTATACCCATGTCTTGGTCAACACCTGCAGTGGTACGAAATCGACATGTCAGAAACTGTCTTTGGATTCAGTTCCCCCACTCTTTGTCAATTTTGCTATTTCTTATATTTCTGCGAATTGCAGAGTCCTGTAAGTATACTCTTATACTTATCTTATAACTATTTTTACAACACATGTTCACTGTAATTTTGGACATTGCAGCTTGACCCTTTCGATTTGTACACAGTTATTTCACTATTACACTCGTACGGTGTGGCACTTTCACATGGTTTTCGTACAGAGTATTTAGTAAATTTTCTTACATTTTATTGTGTTTTTGGATTTTACTTCTTAATTATAGTTTATGAATAATTACGGAAAAACAGTAATTATGCAATTATTCATCTTGGGGTGGTAAACTCACCTGCATAGACCTGCGTTCACACACACTAGCAAAATACTGGTGTACGCACTTTCAGTTACATTTGTGTGTGTGTGCACGTCGATTCAGGTCGAAACACCTGTTCATCTTTTTGTCTGAGCCAAGCTTGCAATCCCTGACATGCTTATTTCTAATACATTATTAATTATTTACAGTTTATTAGGTATATTTAAATTTTTATATTCAATGCTCAGTACATCACTTATTTGTACTGTCGCATTATCCCTCTGCTTGGTAACAAAAAAAATTTAATAAATTTATTTATTAAATTTTTTTTTATTATTATTATTACACTTGTAAAAAAAATGTAACAAATAATAAAGAATAATATTTGTCATTTCACCCTTAATTGGAGTGTATACAAATGTCTTACCTCCCCTCTTTATACGCTCACTGCTCGTGACCTTGTAGTAGGATGGCTTTAACAAACAGCTGATCTGACTGGTTTCATTGACCTTGTTGTTTTCATGTGTAGAACTTCCTAAATGACGTTGCGTGTAATTTACCAATTTCTTTCTTCTGTATCTCATCATATACGATGAACGTGTTTTGTCCTACTCGCTGTCTTAACGTATACGGTCCATTATAAACTCTGAAGAATTTCTTCGCCGTATTATCACTCCGTTTTACCACTGTATTAGCTTTGAGTAGTACACTTTCTCCCACGTTGAATTGTTGTAGCTTGTGAGTTAGATTAAATCTTTCTACTCTCTTGTTACCTCTTTCTCTTATCCGTTGCTTTGCGTATTTAATTTTCACACTTATTGGTACAGGTACATTCTGGTTATTAGGTTTGTTTATATACTTAGTCCAAAATCTGTTTGGCTTCTTATCTTATTCTATGGTTTTAATTCCTTGCGTATAAACTGCTAACTGGATATCTCGCTGAAAATGGTAAGATAATATTGAAACAATTTCGTATTCTGAGAATTTAGGTTTAAGATGCTTTACACGTTATATTTGCGTAATTGTGTATTGTTCAATACTCTGCTGTCCTTGTGCATTGAACTTTCCATATTCGAGTTGATCCCGTACTAGTCGTTGGGTATGTAAATTCCAATATCGGTTCTCGAATGCCTCACGAAACTGCTGATATGTACAGACGTTATCTGTAATAATAGAGTACCATTGGCTGCCTGAATCTCTAAGATATCGCGTGACGAAGTCTATCTTCTCGTAGTCATTTATTGCACTCCCAATTTTTTCTATTTCCTTCTCTACTCTAGCTAGGAATTCCATACTGTTCTCCCCTTTACCACCTGAGAACTTAAGTCTGCTCCTTTCGTCCATTGGTGTAGGAAACATGGTCATTTGGTTCTGTCGTCTTCTCAACTCACTTCGTAGCTGGTTCATTTCCTCTTGGATTTCTTCTTTCATATGTGATATCGTCTCCCGAACGGTCCTTCGTAGTTTCTTCAATTCTATTCTCAACGACTACAGTACGTGTTTCTATTTCTCAAAGTTTAGTGGTGTTTGCTTGGGACATATTACTAACAGTTTGAATTTCATCCTTCTCCTCTCGCGTTATAGTATGTAAAGTATCATTTATATTATCATTTATTTGTTTACGCGCTTCTTTTAAATCTTTTCTCCACTCGAGACGTAATTCTTTTTGTTTGTTTTCAATTCTTACAACTTTCTCATGTAAGGTTTGTTCAAAATTATTCTCTATCATGTCAATACGTAAGTTGGTATCAACAATGTTTTCAGTTAACTGTGCATTACTGTCGATTATACTTTGTTTTATTTCAAGATAATCGTTCTTCAATTCTTCTAACTTTCAGTTATTCTTATAGTGTCTTGTTTAGAATTCTCACACTCTTATTCTAATTTATTTTCTAAACTTTCTGTTTGTTTAGTATTTAATTCATCTATTTTATTTATTTGCATAATATTCTCCTCTTTTAACTCTTTTTTAAATTTTTCGGCTTGTTTTATGACTAATTCGTCCATCATTGCTAGTATAGGATTTAAAAATATTTCTAGATTCAACCCTTCTGGTTCTGCCATATTAAATAATTATTAAAATATTTAATTATAATATTTAAGAATATTATTTTTATGGAACCGACTTATTAATTTTATTTATTTATTGTTTCGTTATTATTATTTCTTTATTCTTATCTACTTATATTACAATTACACCTGTTTGTTGGGGAGGGCGCCAGTTGCGTTATTACAATACAATATACAGAACAAAATTAAACACATATAATAATATTCATTAATACACATCAATTATTATACATAAATCCTATGCACACATTTAACAATAGAGCATACATTTATTTATTAAATGTAGGCGTGTCGTGCCCCACGTTGACGGGCGACAATTTTATACAACGATACAACGTTATAAAATGTAAGTGTGTCGGGTGCACGATCATGAGCGATAAAATTATATAACGATAAATAACATTTCTAACAACGTGTACGTGTAATTAGGGGTTCAGGTGTAACGGTTGCCTTTTTAGGAAATTCAAAATGTTCCCATTTATTAATTTACACAAACATATCAAGAAATAATACTATACAAATAATGATTACTTCGTCATACGATATTCATTATACATGGTTTCAAAGTTGCTTAGTTTGCTGTAATCTCATCACTAACATAAAGCTTATATCATAGACATAATATTATTAATTTTAAATAAAAAACATTTCTTCATTATGTTATACTGTCTGGACTACTCAGTCTGAATGTGTCCTTTCAATATAAAAATATTTAACTAAGTTAACTATTTGTTCATTATTTGAACAAATCTAATTGATTCTTTCACATGTATATTAAAATATTTTTAATCATTATCAATTCAAAACTTATGCTTTCATAATTTCTCTACAATTTTAAATTTAAATATTTTTTTCTAAATTATTGCTGCAAAAATTATGCTTTCATAATTTCTCTACAAAGATTTCATAATTACTCTACAATTTAAATTTACGTATTTTCAATAAATTATTACTGCAAAATTATGCTATAATATCTTGTAAGATATTTACATCTATAAGGTATAAATTACACTTTTGTAATCATTGTCTTTCTTTGACAATGTTTATCAATCTTTGATTAAGTCTTTTGTTACGAGGAATACATGGCTTTCTTTCACCTTAATTGTAGCGGTTCCTCAGCATACCCTGTCCTGGTCCTGAGTCCCTGATGTTGTGACTCCTGCGTAGTCTTGAAATCCTGTATCCTTTCCTCGTCCTCCGGGTCCTCTTGGAAGTCCTGGATCCTTTTCTCGTCCTCCGGGTCCTCTCGGAAGTCCGATGACTCATCCTTTACGTCTGGAAATTATGCCATGTAGTGCTCTCATCCTTGGTCTGGAGTAGTGCTCCTAGATGTGGATCACTTGTAGACCTCTGACGATTTGTTTGTTACGTTACTTTTTAATTACTGTTTTCCATTATTATGTTAAATCGAAATATTTATCGTATTAATTTACAAGTTATGATTAACAAAAAGTCTTATTGGTGTTAGACATATCGTCTAACTCTGTCCGAAGTAATTAAAATTTCGTGTCGCGAACGGACATAGCGTTCCGCCAAGAATGAACACTGTTAGAAGAGAGAGATTAGCTCTCCTGGGCTTCTATTTATATTCACCAAGAAAACTGCAGCTGTCGATTCAGGAATTAGCCTGTCGACAGTTCAACCATGGCGTGATAGCCCCCACTCTCGTCCTAATTCACATAATTGCACTTTTTCGCCAATCGCATTGTTTAACGCGGATTTCATATTGTCTAATTTAATGACCTATGTGATGTGCAATTATCATGATGGTCGCACTACTAGTGTAATTATAATGCTTTAAAAATTTCACTAGATTTGCACTGATTGTCCGAATTACGTAAAATTCGCACTGCACTTGTGTCTGATTTTTACACATTTTTATAAGTTTTTACTTTCTCGCTAACATTTATGGTTTGCTTAATATTAAATATATTCTTAATTTAGCATTGACTTGGGGTGGGGTTGCAAACTTTCAGGAACAAACAGGCTTCACGCACACACACTATTTACTTGTATACACAATTGCAGCGTAATCGCGTGATCCTGCGTGTTGACTCCTGTTTGCAAGCCAGCTTCCAATTTCACACCTGCTCGTCTATTATATATTATTAAAATTAAATTAAATATATATTTTATATTATATATGCGCATTACAGCCTATGCTTGTATTGTCGCAATATATATATATTGCTACAACTACCCTAAGAGGTGTTAGGTACTAGCGAAAATGTCCGTCTTTTTCAAGCCCCACTGTTGTAAACCAATTTAGTAAAGAACTACTTGTTAATTATGTGAGGACGTATATTATATTATATGTTGTACGCTGGAAACGTCAAATTATAAAGAAATCTTGTTTATGGGTGTAATTAGTTATAAGAGACTCCTGTGTATCAAACGCCAAGTAATACGTTGCAGGTGGCAATTCGTAACAATTAAAAATGTTGTTACCTGGTTTAATTAATATGTTATTAATTAATATATCTTTCGGTTGTGACCGATGGAACCTTCGGAAAGTAGATTATTAAGCAAACAAAATTATAATTATGTTCCTTGAATTTATAATCATACTAATCTATAGACTTAACTTAGTTTTCAATGTTTGTGTAATATTAGCGATCTGTATGGAGTATTGACGGAATGTAAGGGGTATTTGTGTCAACCCTAGTCACTCGATGGTAGAAAATTCCATTCAAATTTCGTACTAAACACAAGCTAGTTCCGTAATCTCCCGTCCCACCAGCTGCAAACTTTGAGCGCTGTTCCTTGTAATAAGCGTACTTATAGGTTAGTTATTCATTGAGTTTGAATCAATCCTTTTGTAAATTATTCCACCCACTACATATAGTATTTATTCTGTAATAACTTCAAACGTTATCTCATACAATAAAGATACTTTATTTATTTTCTCTATTAATTCACAGTCTAGGTTATCTCAAAAAACAATAATACGATTAAATCGATCACCCAGAAATATATCGATTATCAATTACTCAAATTCTAAAAACATATACACATGAAAATAATAATAAATAATTCTTATCCCAGGGTTCGTAAAGTTCTTTGAACCATTAGTAAGGCCAGGTAATTGAACCATAATTAAGGTTGTTCAATTTACAAAAATAAAATTATTTACTTTAAATACAGTGAAATGAAAATAAGTTGTTTTTTTACCAAACCGACGAAAATTTCGTCTGGCGGTGGACGTTTGTAAACAGTGGCCAAAATCCAGCTTATCTCGTCTTCATCCAGTGAAACTGCTCTGGTTTTCAATAAAATTGATGGTGGTGTGTACTGGTAAACCCTCAGGAAATCTTCGGGCTTCTATTCTTCTTTTACGATCTTCACAATTCTCTGTCCCAGTGGAATGGAATTAGGATCCTAGCTTCTTCTGCTGCCAATGAAGGTTATTTCTGCCAAACCGAGTCTTCTGGTATTTTCAATAATTCCGTTAGTTCAGGCTTTAATTCTTTTACTGATCTTCGGTTTATAGTATGAATTGGTTTAATACCGAATCCAGCGGAATTATTTAGTGAATGAGGTGAGAGGCTTTCAATTCTTTTTAACTGTATTCATTTACAATTTGGAAGGTTATTTAATTTTTATTACTCATTAACATTAAAGTATAATTGTTTTTCAAAAAGGGTTTTTCAATTTTGATACATATTTCTTTTAGATTTATTCATATTTTTTAAATATATCGGTCCATCTCAACCTAATAGCTTGTAACAATCAGAACGAATTAATTCAAACCAACAACTTCTGTACATTTCAGTTGCCTTAACAACCACGTTTTCTATATATCCTTGAGCCGGCATTATAGAATATTACTACTCCTTTCCAATAAAATACTCCATGCTTGGATTAATATTGAATCACCTAAAATTCTCCCCTAACCTTCCTTCCAAAACAGTAAATGTTTTACCAGAGTTTCGTTGGACTGGGTTTCCTAAAAAGGTATTAATTTCCTTTCACTAATATGGAATTTAGGCCTATAGATTCACTTACAACCGTTATAACATTATTTGGTTTTTTAACTTAATTTTCTTTTTACCTGACCTACTGTACAATTAATTATTGGTTACATGGTTAATTACATGAATTTTAATTTACTGGTGGTTACTTTTTATATTAATTAACTGGTTCTGGAACCCTTTATTAATTTATAATATAATTGTCAGAACTACTTGTTAGACTTGAAACACTGGTCACACTCCTGGCCCAGTTTATAAACATTAATTAAAACAACAGTATTTTTCAACTTTATACAATACTTAGAACTTAGTACAGTGCCTAACATTGGTAACTATACTGGATTGTATAAAGACAAATCTAATATAAATATAAACATAATTATTGATGAAGTATTACTATCAAACAACATCAGTTCATTTTTAGCATATTCAAAGTACAACATAAATACTCTGTAGACCTTAACATGTCACAGTACAAAACAAACATTTTATTACATTCAATCATTCATTGGTCTGGCTCTTTTATATTTAACATTAGTCATCGCCTCCTTTTAACTTGAGGTACTTCTCAAGCACATAAACTATTGAACAACCTTAATTCAGGGTATGGTCCTTGACCATATTTCATTCAATTTTTATGTAACGTTGGGGGACCTCAACTATGTTACGTTACAATATATATATATATATATATATATATATATATATATATTACAACGTTAAGTATTTGTGAATAAAACGTCTTGTGAGCCATTTATTGTACACATTACTTACGCTATAAAATTATGAGATGTGTAATCGTAATAATAATAACACAACGTAATATGGTTTAGAATCATTTAACAAATTTATTAATCAAAAATTTTCTATTTTGTTGCGATATAAAAATATCATTATTATTCGCATGTGTGTAGCCGTAGCACACATCTAGTTATTGACGTATAACTAATAATCTCGTATTACACATAGTACATAATATACACTCTTATTTTACAATAAACAATTGTAGTTGTATAATATTGCTCTCGACTTGCTCATTACTGTGATAATTATTAGATTATCTAATCTCCTTTTAATAATCTATTTTCTTTTGATTATATTGCATATGCATTGTTTTGTTTTCTAATAAAAAATTTACCATTTACTTTTATATTAATTTAAATATCATTGACTAAGTTATTTAGTCAAACTTATAGTTTCGTGCTTTTAAACATTACTCTAACTACTATTGTCTTCACGTGAGCCTTTGTTTTACAAATACATGGTTTTGTTTCACCTTATTTGTCGTGATAATATTCAGCATATCCTCTTTGGTCCTAGGTCCTCGATCCTGGATGCTCCTCTGTAGTCGTTTAGTCCTGGAGTCCTTGATCCTCGTCCTTCAGATCCTCTCCGCAGTCCGTTGCCTCGTTCCGTACGCTGGACTCTATTCCATGTACTTGGCTGCTCCCTCGTATCCCGTCATGGCCTCAGGTTGCAGGTGCTTTCACAAAAGTGACGAGTAGTCGTGAAGAACCTCCGGCTGCTGCTGTGGTTGATAGACAAAAATTTGTTGTCGTTGGGCAGAGCCTCCGGCTGCCATGGTAGTTGATCCAGAAAGAGAATTAAATTAGCGCGTCTCGAGTATTTATACCCTAGGGCGCAAAAATCATGTTTCGACAATATTCTGCAGGTCTCAGTCTATCGTTGGTGTCCCTTTCTAAACACGATTATTTTCACATTTATTTCGATTGTCTTCGCCATATGCGAAGTCTTTTGCAAATTACCCGATATTCGTCTATCGGTATATTTTATGCGTTCACTGTGTATAAACCGTTTTTCCCTATCTTAATTAACATAAGTTTTATTTATATTTATTTTTACTATAATCGCACTTTTTATTATTTCGCACTAATTTTTATACATATGTGCGTCTTTATTTTATACACACTGTGGCGTATTTGGTTTTGTGATATTATGCACATATTCTTTACAATTTAAATAATTCATAGCATTCATTAAGGGGTGACGCTTTGCAGGAGTCAACAGGTCTCACTCACACATGTAAAATACATATGTACACACAGACAAAGCTGCGTGGCGTGATAAACCTGTCCCAGAATGAAATTTGGTCGTTCCTTTTACAGTTCAGATTGAAAGCTGAATTATTATTACTAACAATATAAATTATGTATTTAATTTAATTAATTATCTTCAATAATTTGTGCAATGCACTGTACCCTATACATTTGTACTGTTGCATTATCTCCCTGCTCAATAAAAAAATTTAATAAACAGGTTTATTAAATTTTTGTCTTTTTACATTAGACAAAATAGCACAGTACATTTTATCAATACTATATTTATTTACATTATGCTCATAATAATGAATAAACTATTATTCAAGTTACCCTTATGTCTGGTGGGCTGAACAAATTATTCCCCCTTCATACATGTTAACTTGGTGCTCGCTTCTTAGCATCTACTTTAATGCATGTTCTGCTTTACCTGTCACAGTGACCTAGTTATTCATTCATAGAACTTCCTTAAAGAGCTGGCATGGTACTTGCCCAATTCCTTCTGTCTTGTGTCATCATACACAATGAAAGTTTGTTTGCCAATTTGTCTTAGAAAAGTGTAAGGTCCATCATATAATCTGAAGAATATTTTTGCATTATTATCAATACGTTTTTCCACTGGATTGGTTTTCAATAATATTTTCTCTCCAACATTAAACTTCTGTAACTTATGAGTTCTGTTAAATCGTTCTATTCTCTTATTACCTTTTCCATTAGTCTTCTTTTTGCATGTTCAATCTTAATGCCCAACGGTATCGGTAAGTTCAGATTAGCAGGTTTGTGAACATACCTCTTCAAGAATCTATCGGGCTGACGATCTTGTTCAATCTCTGTCGGTGTGTAGCTCGTTGCTTTGCTATAATTCTCATTAATGGCTTTCTCAAAGAATGGTAATTACTCTGCCCATTTATTGTGTTGGTTATGGCAGTAAATACTTAGGTACTTACCCAATTCTTTATTCACTCTCTCGGCTAAATTTCCCTGTGGATATCTGATGGATGTGAGTATAGGTTGGATTTCATTTTCTCTTAATATTCTATTCCATACCTCATTTTGAAATTGCACTCCTTGATCACTAAGAATCCTCTTCATCTTACCATGTATTGGAATATATTTTTGTAACAGAATTTTTAGGACAGCTTTCGTTGTGGGTCGCATAATAGGATACAGATGAACTGCCTTAGAAACACGTCTATACAGACTAGTATATGTTTAACCCCCCGACTTGATCGAGGTAATTTCCCTAAGAAGTCCACTGCAACTAACTGCCCTTTCCCCTCCTTCTGTTTACTTTGCATTACCACATATGTGTGAAGATTAGGTTGCTTAGAAGTCTGGGAATCATAACATTTCTTCAGTTCATTTTTAATTTTTCTAAACATGTTGTTGATAGTAAAATCTTCTCTAAGGTATAAATAACATTTTAATGCCGAAGCATGTGGTAAGTTCTCATGAGTTATTATTTTCAGTTTAAATAACTTCTCGTTCGTCAACACAACTTTTCAATCATGTCTTATTAATTTGAAAAGAATGTTGTTATGTAGCTTATATTGAGCTGGTAGGTGAGATTGACGTTCAAATTTCGTAATGTAATATCTTGATCCTGTTCTTCTGCTAGATTTTGTAGCATTCTTCTTACTTCGTTGCTGCTTCAAGTCGAATAGGTAATAGACGTACTTCGTTATCTTCTTTATTGTAAATCTCCTCACATTCTTCTGTAACATAACAACTTAAAATATCTGCAACGCTATTATCTTTCCCTTTGCAGTACTTGATAGTGAATGAGTACTCACCAATGGCTAAAATCCATCTCACTAAACAAGAGTTCGTTGCTTTACATTTAAGTAGAAACGACAATGCTTGACGGTCAGTATGTATTTCAAAATGAGTACCATAAATATAATATCGAAACTGCTTAAGAGCGTAGACAATTGCAAGTATCTTCTTCTCTGATGTTGAGTAGTGCCGCTCTGCTCCTTTGAAAACTCTGCTCGCGTAGGCGATGACCCTTAATTTTCCTTCGGAATCCTTCTGGTATAGTACACTTCCCACGACATAATCACTAGTATTAGAATAAATCACAAACTTTTCCTCTCGTTGAGGATGATGTAGCATGATGTTTCTACGATTAACGTTTTCACTTGGTCGAAGGCATCTTGATGCTTCTTCTCCCATTTCCATTTTCGTCCTTTCTTTGTCAATTCTAACAAAGGTTGAGCTCTTTCGGTATAAAATGGTGTAAACTTCCTGTAATATCCAGTTGAACCCAAAAATGCACGTAACCCTTTAAGATTCCTGGGTATAGGGAAGTTGATTATACTGGTTATCTTGGTAGTATTTGGTTGTATACCTGAAGATGAGATGATGTGTCCTAGGAATTGGATGGAAGTGTTTATGAATTCACATTTGTCTAGGTTTAGTGACATCTTTGCTTGCCTAAACTTACAGAATATTGTTCGTAGATTTCTGATGTGTTCATCGAATGTCTTAGATATCACTGGTATATCATCTACGAAGATCGTCGTATAAGGTTCCACTTCTGGGCCAAATGATCTTTCCAAACATTTCACAATAGCTGCCAAACTCGTGCTTAATCCAAATGGTACTAGCTTATGTTGGTAACACTTGTTCTTGTACAGAAAAGCAGTAATTTTTCTATCCTCTTCTGGGATTGGAATCTGCCAAAAACTTGAACGTAGATCTAGTTTAGTCAAGTAGCGTGCTCCTTCACACATTGTAAACAGCTCGTCCGCATTAGGCGCGCAGTCATACTCTTTCATTATAATACTGTTCAGCTCCCGCGTGTCCAGGCATAGACGAATATCCCCGCTTTTCTTCTTTACTACTACCAGAGGATTTAAGAAATTGCTGTTGGAACGTTCTATCACGTTATTATCCAGCATGCGACGTATTTCCTTTTCTACTTTGTAACGTTCCGGGCTCCGTTACAAATCCAGGGAACCCGTGATAATTGACGCTAGCCAATTATACAGGCTGCCTACGTTGTAACAAACTGAAATTAAACTCAACACATAGAACAATAATATTTACTCTAATTATTAGGACACAAGGGGAAGGTATTTCACTGATTTATGCACTCACTTCAATCTGTAATAAGATGACATCTCTTTATTAACAATTTATATAAATGGATCCCATAACATACAAATTTATACTGAAATATTTAAAAAGGGTTTTCTGTCAAACTAGGGATCATATTGATCATGTAATTTACCTCGGATCCGAGTCTCTTTAAATCTATTAAAGACGTCTGAATTATACTTTGCTAATCAAGGAGCTTGCATGATTACATAAACCATTTGAAGAATGGTATTATTTAATTAAGTGATTATAACTTACATTTCAAGATTAATGTTACAACGTATGATTTTCGATATTACAGTTTACATTTCTTTTGTTTTATTTATTGCTTAGAGAAAATAATTGTCTTATGAAAAGTCTCTGCCGTGTATGAAAAGTTATGTTTTAAATGTACTTAATTCTCGGTAGGCAAGCTACCAAGTCACCTCTCAAATAAGCTGTTGCTGTCCTCGTCCTGGGGCGTGACTCTTCGGAACTCTGGTAGTCGGGGTAGTCATCTGGGTCGTGTCTCTGGTGAATATCTTATAGCTGTATTAGTGAGGAGATTGATGTAATGCTGCATGAAGTTGATCCTCGCCGGTCCTGGTCAGTGTTGTATGGGTTGTAGACGTCCGTATATGCAGTTGGGCACGTCACATATTCACTGGTAGAGTTGTACTGGAGTTTGAATCTTAACTTGAGACGTCACCTTGTTTACGAGTTCTTAATTTTTTATATTACCACATTTCTTCAAAAAACCTTTTACTACATCTTATACAGATAACTCGCACTAGTTCCCCACGTTTTTAGTGGTAGCTAACCATTATTTGACAGTTTAAATAAAACATTTTTGAAGAGCCCTCGCTTGGAGGTGTGTACTGTCTGAACGCCGCATTGTAACTCTTGCATTGATACGACAGGTACATTACAACGAAGCGGAGCGAGTACTCCTCCATAATATAGTTCCAACTTTTTATTTAAATAGACATTCTTATAGCAAGACGAAACAAATTATTTAGACTTATTTAGTTTACAGGAATTATTTTAACTACTACTTGTGCCTTTAAAATTATTAATTACTTACATTACGATTTTCAGATATTTCTAAGTTACAGAC
Organism: Magicicada septendecula; assembly: GCA_034769895.1. NCBI lineage: Eukaryota > Metazoa > Arthropoda > Insecta > Hemiptera > Cicadidae > Magicicada > Magicicada septendecula. The sequence continues at coordinate 119,311,826 of CM068370.1, forward strand.
GGTTCGCTATGCACGTTGTCTCCGGAATGATGCACAGGTCAACGCATGATGATTTACTAAAGGGTTAGTAAACCCTGTATTATTCTTAACTTTTTACATAGCGATTTTTTTTATTACTTGTTTAGTTAGATTTTCTCAATTTAAATCTCATACTTATTCCGAGTTAGTACAGGGGTATTTGGTTTAATTGTGCGATTTAAAAAATACTTATTTGCTTTCTAATTTTTTTTTATTAAAATTTTTATTACCAATTAAATCGTCACAACTTCTTCCTCGTAGCGCATTGGAATAGGGTATGTCCTCCTGACGAATTTTGTTGGGTCTGTTACAGTTATAGTATGTTTGTAGACTGTCGTCTGTGTCGGTGTTTCATTGAATACATCTTCATATTGATTTATTACTTCTTGAAGCCGCTTTTCTTCCTGTTTAGAAATCTTGTCGGTTGTCTGACTTGTACATCGAGTTGGTACATATTGAACCTTGGGTTTAGTTAAGAAATAGGTATCTCACTTACCTTATACTGTTTTTCTTTTTCGTTCATACAGTACTTATGCTATGTTGAACACCCTTATAATTACATGTTATCTTATTATTAATGATGTCAATCTTAGCATCTAGCACATACAATAAATCAATTCCTATAATACCGTCATATATCAACTTATTCATAATAATCATTGGACATTCTATTTCTAAATTTTCGTATGTCACTGTTACGTAGGCTTGTTTTTTTAACCTTTCCTCGTTTATTAGTAGCGGTTGTAATGTTCATATTATTCACAGGTAATATCGCTGTATTTTTAAAATAATTTTTATTTCATTGCACCCAAGTAGCATTTAAAACTGACATTTGACTACCTGTGTCCACCAACATTTTAATTAGACAATTGTTGATACGAACATTAACAGTAGGGCAAAATGTGTGTGTGTGTGTGTGTGTTCAGCTTGGTTTACACCCTGGTCTGTACTAAGCAATTCGTCTCGTATGTCCACAGGATATATATTATTTATTGTGTACTGCCGCTTCCGCGTCTCGAGTCATTGTTTAGAAGTCGAAGGTGTATTCGCCGTTTCCGTTATGCATTCTCTCTTTGAGCTTTTGTTCGTTTTTACCGCTTGAACGGCTTCGGAAATCTTTTCTTTGTATTTAGCCAGACGTATCCACCCTTTGCCCCTCTACTATCTCTCTGATCGCTCTCCCTCTCTTGACTACTGCATTCCGCGCGTTGAGTCGTTGGCTTGTGCGCGATGTCACTAACTGATCTATTTTGCGTGTGTTGCATGGTTGGCTTATAATTATTACATTTGTGGTTATGGTTATAATTTTGATTACCATGCGGTTGATAATTTTGTTGTGTATTCTCACCGCGAGTGATGTTCTCAGATTATGTTACAAGTATTAAAAATTTTTCAATTGCTTTAATACCTTGTGTGTAAACAGCGAGTTGGATATTTTTCTGAAAACTGTAAGACAGTTTAGATATTATCTCATATTCTGAAAACTTAGGTTTAAGATATTTCACTCTTTCAATTTGTGCTATTGTATACTGTTCCATACTCTGACGACCATGAATATTAAATTTACCATATTCTAGCTGATCAAGTATTTGACGTTGCGTATGGATATTCCAATACCTATTTTCAAACGAGTCACGGAATTGTTGATAATTTGTGACATTATCACGTAATATAGTATACGACTGTGCTGCTGAATCTTTGAAATGTCGATAAACAAAGTTTATTTTTCCATTATCGTCAATGGTATTACCAATTTTTTCCATTTTCCTTTTCGCAGTTGGATAAAAATTCCGTGCTGTTCTCCCATTTATTTCCTGCAAATGTTAATTTAACCCTTTCTTCTACTGGTGCTGGATACATCGTCATCTGCGCTGGACGTCTACGTAGCTCCTCTCGAAGTTGACCTATTTCAATCTTCACCTGATCCTTCATATTGGACATCTATCCTGAATAACCTTTCCCAGTCTTGGATGTTTCTTCCATCTTATTCTCTATTAAAATTGTGCGTGTTTCTATCTCACTCGTTTTAGTAGTGGTCGCTTGAAGCAGATCATGAACATACTGTATTTTACTGTCTTGTTCACGCTTTATTGTATTTAGTTTCTCATTTACACTGTCATTTATTTGTTTATGAATGTCCTTTATATCATTCCTCCATTCTACGCGTAATTCTTTAAGCTTATTCTCTAATCTAACAGATTGTTCATGCAGAGCTTGTTTAACTTTATTTTCTAGTGCATCTATGCGCGTATTCGTGTCTATAATTTTATCTGGTAACTGTATAGTACAATCTATTATATATTTTTTTACTTCTTGTTTTAATTCACTTAGTTTCTCATTTAAATTTTCTGCGAGTTTCAAATTGTCCTGTTTAAATTTTTCATGCGTTGATGGCCGAAGGTTACGTTCGACAATTCGAAACAAGTTGAGTTTCTATATCATGTGGGAATGCAGAAGACATAGTCCTTTCTCATTTCGTCTCCAAACTTCAGACAGAGTGCTTGTGGTCTGACGGCAGGGCGAAGTACGTGTTCAGCTTTCAATATGACTTTGTAAAATTCTAAAGCGTCCTCAGGTGAGAATTAATTATTTTATTCAAGGTTAAGCTCGATGTTAAATTAATAATGGGTTATGTGTGTTGCGTTTGTGTATGTGTGTGATCGTTGTAATGTCTACTGTAAAAGGGAATCACACGTTACTTCCGGTCTACTTTGCATTTAACCATAAATAATTTTAAAAGTAAATGTTACCATTATATAGTAACGGTTCATTATCTTATTACTTATTATCAAAATATTAATAAGAGCAACTAGAGTGTAGAAAAGAATAGTTGTGACAGTGCGGGTAGTGTGTGTGTTCTGAGGCGAAAGAATGTAGGGGTAGCTGTGTTTTCTGACGGCTGATTACAAATAAAAGTGTTACAGGGTCCCCGTACAACCGAGAGAGGGGGGTATGCAGAGATGGTGACATCTACAACAGTCACCATCTGCAAAGCAGTGCACACGGATACTCTCCAACGCCGTCAGGCCCTGAACCACTTCTCCTGCAACACGCCAAGGGACAGCTGCCCAGAATGAGATGGGCTGGAGCTTCGGAACTCTTCAGGAACCATCACCAACAGTCATCGCCACGGCTCTACCTGGTATCATTCCAGTTCTTCAAAGTACAGGTCGGAGCCTTCCAATCACTAAACACTCAACAACTCCACCGGTTTTTTTTTTTTTAAATCGAGAGTAATTGTCGTTATATATAAATGTAAAGGCATGCTCTACACAAGGAGTATCAGAAGCCCAGGTATTTCAAAAATTAATATTGTAACTAACCTTTGTAAATTTAAACTATGTTGAAAAATGAACCATATTAGAACTCATTTTTGGAGGATTTAAATTAACATGTTATTAAAAAAAACAAAAACACTAATAAAAAGTTGTTAATGGTTACATGAGTGTTTTATTACAAGTCCTGTCACTCTGGGCTCCAGCACATCTTTCGCTCCGTCTAGGCCAAGCGGTCTAGTTTTTAAATTTTACGTAATGGCCTAAGTGGCCGTTACAGTGCAGCATTCTTTATTATTTCTGTAATATTCTGATGCCCATAGCGAATCAACTGTTTGTATTTGTTCATCTGTTTGTGGATCAATTAAATTTTCGCTATTATTTAATATAATAAAATATATTTATTATAATAAATATGCACAACTGTTAGGCGTTCGAACCGCACACCAGGAATATTGGGAATACCATTTTACGAGCTCAACATATCTGCAGATGTTTTGTCAGGCACACTGTACAAGAAACAATCTTAGTTCGCGGCAGTTACCATTCACTACTGAATATTCGATGTTGAATTTTCTCCTTAAAAACACGATTCATCGATTTCGACCGTAGTGTAACTTGACAGAGGGGCGTGCTCAGGATTGGTCATTGCACTATCGTTGGTCATGTAAGATAACAACGATAAGACGACCCGCCCAGTAAGATTTCCCTGTTCCACTTTTGTGTGTTAGACATGATTAAACTTTGCTGAGAGCTGTTTTACATTACATGAGTTAGTTACAAGACTGGCGAGGCTATTATTAAAAAGAAAGGCTTTCTTACTTTGAATATTAAAAACAATTTTATTTCTATAGTTCATAAGAAATTAGGACTTGAAACACAATCCGTACAATTTCGTTGTTTATCAGTACTCGAGGTGAGAATTCGTGCGTGGACCACGTCTGGGCTCGTTTAGGATTTAAATTTCTGTAGGACAGCACATATAACTAATGTTAAAGTTAATATTACAAAGGTGAAAAAAAGAAAGGAAAATGATTAACACAGTAAAGATAAGAAAGCTTCAGGGACAGATAAGATGTATCTGGGCATCTCATGACAAATGAATAGAGATGATACTTATTGCAGTCCATATTACAGGGAAAAGTACTTGGAACGAGAGGAGTTGGGCGACCAAAAATCTCATGGCTGAGAAATTTAAGGACCTTGTTTGGCATGAATACAACTGAATTATTCCGTGCAGCAGTACAGAAAGTTAAAATAATCGGTATGATATCCAACATCCGAAACGGATAGGAACTATCAGAAGAAGAAAATTCAACAAGTTATTCAACAAGTTTATACTCGCACACTAATTCAAGTTAATTTGTCCACTCAAATAATAAAGTCAACTATAAATAATTCCGCACTATAATCACTTTTCACTAATACACCATCTGAGACGAACTGTGTAAATCGCCCGACAATAACTCGAACCTCGCTTGAATACATCGCCACTTAAACTGAAACTAAGCGTCGCTGAATGCTTATATTATTTATAAGCATTCAAGAATATTATATTAATATTATCATATTATCAGAATATTATATTATTTATATTAAGCTAAGATTCCAGAATAATCCATAATACGCATCAACACTACTAGAAAACATCAGAGCGTAATTGCTTGCGGCCTTGAACACAGTGCGAGCAGAGCGGTGAAGTCTGGAACAGCCTCGGTCGTTGACGCGTGATAAATGTCACGTAATTTGCCTTTCATCTCGAAGTAGCAGCAATATGTACGCACAGACACATTACAGATGGACTCTGCTGGGATAGCCGAGAAACATGTTGAATGTTGTGGAATAGCGTAACAGTATTATACGTTGATGGAGTAAGAAATTCGAGTTTGCATCACAAACGTAAAGAAGCCGTTTTAGAAACACCGTTTCAGTATTTTCGGACGGCGTCTTATGTAGTAATAATACCGATTAATAAATTAGTCACAAAGAGATTGAATTATTGAATTCTGCTATCCATGAATTTTGGTACCAACATTACTGAATTAAACACGACCCCATTGAAAAGTACCAAAACATAATAAAACAACTGATCAGTAAAGTTAAACATATAATGACAGATAAACCGAAAACGATACCTCAAGAAAGTCAGACCATCAGCTCCTACCCCCAATTCATAAAATAAACCACATCAATCCATCTAATAATCAACTAACGGAATGCTCCTGCGTACAAACTTGAAAAACATTTAGACAAAATCGTTAGACAGCACACACATTTCAAATACAAAAACAACATAGACGTTGTGACAAAAATGAAAGGCATACATATCACCCATGTATATGTTGCCAGATCAGAGCTGTTGGGTTGTGCGTCGTGAGACGACCCAATGGGTTCCTAGTTCCGAGCATCCGGTAGGGGCTCCTGCCTAGTGGTCCTGTCCAGACGGAATATTGATTAATTAATTTTTATTGGTCGCTACAACGACATGCTCGTACTAGGTCGACTAGTACAGTATTTGTCGAGGCCGTTTCCAAGAATCACCTGGACGTGGTCGGTACTTGCCAAGGCCAGCTATGAGTGGGTTTGTCTGGGTCCTCGCAGCTCGGACGTAAAATTTACGTGCAAGTCGCCTTTCGGTGTCATCCAAGGAGCGGACACCGAGTCCTCTTCTCAGGAGACGAGAAGAAAACCGATAGGGGACTTTGGCCGCTAGCCGAAGCCCTCTATCGAGAACGCTTTGCAACCTTCTTTTATGAACGGTTGCGAGGTAACCCCAGACGGGAAGAGCGTAGGTAATGATCGGCAACAGGTACGCGTTGACGATCAACTTACCCAGCTTTCGGGTCATAGCCTTGTTGGCAAGTATCGGAAACAGTTGCGCGAGACGAGCGGACGCTTTCTTTCGCATCGTCTCAGCGTGGACACGCCAGGTGAGCCGACGATCAAGGTGGACACCGAGGTACTTTACTTCTCTCGACCAGGGCAAGTACGTTCTACCGAGTCTCACTCGGCCTCGTGGTTCTTTCCGGCGCTTTGTGAATAGCACCGCGGAGCTCTTGGTTTCGTTGGCGGCAACTTTCCAGCTTTCCGTCCACGTCGAATACGCATCGAGTGCGCGCTGAAGTCGTGGGATAGCAAAGTCTGCGTTCCGATCGGCGGTATAGACCGCCGTGTCGTCGGCAAACAAAGCCATCTGGACTCCAGGCTCTCTGGGTGCGTCGTTGACATACACGGAGAACAGGAGAGGCCCTAGCACGCTACCTTGAGGTACCCCGGCTGTAATACGTCTCTCGGAAGAGACGTGGTCGTCTATTCGCACGCAGAAAGTCCTCTCCGTCAGAAAGCTAGCAATCAAGCGAAGGTAGCAATCTGGGAGCTGGATTTCCCGGAGCTTGAACAAGAGCCCGTCATGCCAGACACTATCAAAGGCCTTTTCCACATCTAGGAAACAGGCGACAGTCTGCTCTTTCCGACACCCGGCGTCCGTGATGTATTCCACCAGTCTCATCAGTTGATGAGTGGTGGAATGCCCCACACGGAAGCCGAACTGTTCGGGGGCGAGTACATAGAAATTTCTTAGATTATCTAGTACTCTCCGTTGTACGAGACGTTCGAGGACCTTTGACGTGGCTGACAGTAGACTAATGGGCCGGAGGTTGCCGGGACGGGAAGCGTCCTTTCCCTGCTTCGGGATCACTATAACCGTCGCCTTACGCCATTTCTGGGGAAAATAGGCCAGTCTAAGACACGCGTTGAACAGCGCGACCAAGAAAAGTACTCCTCGCTCCGGGAGTCGAGTAAGAGCGGCGTTCGAGACGCCGTCCGGGCCAGGAGCTTTTCTTGGCACGAGTTCAACGAGCCGATCTGTGACCTCTTCCCTAGTAATGGGTTCGGGCTCCGTAGTGATCGGAAGAGACAGAAAGTCTTCCACTTCGTTCTCGACTCCTTCGTCGAAGTCCCAGTCCATGGGCGGGTTAGGTGCGAACTGTCGCTCAAAACACGTGCCCAAGTACTCGGCCTTCGCCTCCGGGCGAGCCAGGATTTGACGAAAGGTCCAGCAATGGCAGGGATGCGAGGCCGGCGCCTCTTCCCTACCAACGCCGAAGGTATCCGGTAAGGGCTACTTTCGTCCGATCCGTCCCCTGCCTGGGCCACGGCGAGTTCCCAACAGCGTCTCCGGTAGGCCTGCATTTCACGACGTAAAATGCCGGTCGCCCGGTTGTACGCTGCCTTGTCGGCCGGATCACGGGTCCGCTGCCAGCGTCTCCGGAGGCGATTTCTCTCGCAAGCGAGAGCACTCGTCTCCTCAGGGATCCGCTGCCAGTGGGGCGTGACGCCAGGCTTCATCCTGGAAGACGCGTCGATCGCAGATACGACAGCCTCGTCAAACGCGGCAACTGCCTCGTCGACTTGGCGGAAGGTTTCGAGTGGTCCCGCGTCTGGCAATCGGCGACTTAACGCCGGGCCATAGCGATCCCATTCTACCACCTTCCTGACATCTCTGCGTACGACGTGCTGGGTAGCGACGTGTATCAGGATAGGGAGATGATCGGACGATAGTTCCGTTAGCGCGGACACATGGACCGGGCAGTCAATTCCTTGAATCACCGCTATGTCCAAGACATCGGGAGCCGCGTTGCGTTGTGAGGGGTAGAACGTAGGTTGGGTAGGCCCAATCACTTGTATCCTGCGAGAATCAGCAAACCTGCGTAAACGTTTCCCGTTTGGGGCAGTCAAGCGACTGTTCCAATCGCGATGTTTACAGTTCAGGTCGCCGGCCATGATGACCCTCCTGTGTGCATCGAACGCGACAGCTAGATCGGGGTGAAGGAGCTCTTTTTGCGGCGGTTTATACGCCGCTACCATCTGTACACCGCCTAGAGTGTTTAACAACTCCACAGCGGTGCCTTCGAGGTGAGTCATTGCAGGCAAGACGACTCGGTGATGCTCAAGGCTGAGCCTTACCGCGACGGCAGTACCGCCACCAGCAGTGCCCGGTCTGTCGTTTCGATAGCACACATAGTTGGCCAGTCGTAACCGACTCGCAGGAGTCAAGTGGGTCTCACTGAGAAGCACTACATCGGGTTTGAGTCGGGCCAGTAATTCTTGGTGTTCCTGGATCTTGTTGGACAACCCGTTGGCGTTCCAGGAAAGAATCGAGAGATCTCGTTGGAGGACCCGACTCATAGAAGACCTACACAAGTGGCGGCTTCCACCAAGAGCATGAATCTCTCAGTAATATCAGCAGTCTCCAAGCGGGAGCGGATGGACCTGAAGGTCTGGGCGACTTTGTTGAGATCGAACTCAGCAAGGAAGTCTTTGACGACCTGGTAGTCGTCAGGTACGGTTCTTGAGGCAGATTGCCCGGAGACTGTGTGCGCGTAAGAGCGCCGAGGCTTGTCAATCGGGGGATTGGTGGAAGCCAGGGGTTTCTTGGGGCCAGGTGTAGCGCCTCTAGCGGAGGTGCTAGGAAGAGGGACAGATGCGATTGCGTCGGACTTCGCGCGCTGTGCAGGCTGTCTGGACTGTGCGGCCGGGTTGGCAGGAGCCCGGGATCTAGCGCCACGGGGCTTTCTATGCCGCTTTTTTTTGCCTGCGTTGGGAAACCGCGGGGGCGGGAGGTCAGGCGAGGCTGCTTCTAAAGCAGGGGCAGGATTCTCCGTTGCTGGGGAGGGTTGAGAAGTCTCAGGCTCCACAACCGAGATGTTTTCTGTTGGCTGGGTGGTCTCACTTTTAGATGCCACGAGGTTACGGCGCTTTTTCGCCATAGGCGGGACAGGGGCCTGTGAAGGAGCCTGAGTTGGAGTTGCCTGTGCTGCAGGTGTTTGCTTCGGGCCTTTGGATCGCTTTTGTTGCCTGTTTGAGACTGTGGCGGAAGACACGGCAGCCGTAGCAGGAGGCGCAGGGCCTGGCTGCTCGGTTGCAGGTCTGGAACCAGCTACCGGATGCCTCGGTGGTGGCAGGCGCCCTTTCGGCTTTCGCCGCTCGAGCTCCCGCTGAAACACCGGACATGCCCGGTAGTTGGCGGGGTGACTCCCGCCGCAGTTGATGCATCTTTTGAATGCAGGTGCATCGCAAAGTTTACTGGCGTGAGGGAGAGAACACCTCACGCACGCCGGAGCGTTTGAACAAGAATCGGAGTGGTGCCCGAAGCGTTGGCACCTGTGACACTGAGGCAGAGCCCCGGGAGCGCGGCTTCTTTCCACTTTTACGCGGAAACCAAAAAGCCGCGTAAGTGAGAGTACCTGCCTCGCTATTCTCCGCCAGGATGCGGACCAGAGGAATTGGACGCCTTGGTCCGGCAGGAGTAAACACCCGATGGACCGCGCGAACAGGATAGCCCAGCTCGCGCAGCTCATCAAGGATTTCCTCGAGAGGAGATTCCACGTCCAAGCCTCTGAGGATAAGCGACAGAGGCTTCACGTGTTTGGGCGAGAAGGTGTGGTACTGGAATTGCTGGGATTCCACGTACGCCACGACACTGCGGTACACGTCCATTCCGCGGACAACGATCTTGACTGTGTCGCCCCCAAGGAGCTTCAGGTCAACGTTGGCCGGGGAAAGTCCGGGAGCCACTATCAATCGCCGGTAAAAACCGGTGACGTTGTTCACGCCGTGAACGTATACGGGCGGGATGCGACCAGAGGCCGGCGGTGCTTGGGCACCGCCGGACACAGTCGGCCCCGGGCCGGATTCGCCATTGGCGGGGACAACTTCCATGGCGGACGCCGAGGAAGAGGTTGAGGACGATCGATTCCGCCTCGGTTTCTTAACCGGGCGCCCCCGTGGCCCAACCGCCAAGAAAGCGTCGGTCTCGTCACCGGGCAGCGGAACCGACCGGGGATCGACTTGGTCCGCTTCCATAAGCGGAGAACACGGCGAATCGCTCGTGTGGGGCGGGGCAGTGGCGAGCGACTGCGTGCTCGATGACGCGCCCGAAGCGGGCATTTCCGCCATCGAGCAGGAGGTTCGCCGACCAGAGGCAGCCAGGCTGCCTCCGGCGGTAACCAGGGACCTAGGGTCCGGCCCGAGCCGGATCGCTTGCGGGGCTTCTGAAACGCTCAGGCTTACTACTAGCTGGGAAAATGACCGGCTTCGTTAGATACCTCTCCTTACCAAGAGAGGTGTCCACCGGCCTCTTTACCTAGGCGATATCCAAGCTCGCTCACCACTGGTGGGGGCTCGCAAGGATCGTCTTAGGCAGCGCTACCTAAGAGCCTGAGCGTCAGCGGGCTAGATGCGCTGCGCAACTTACAGCTCTGGCAGGCTATTTGCTTCCTCTTCAGCGGCAAGAAGGTGGTCCTGAAAAGGGTCACTTGGCGGGTGGCCCTTAGAAGGTCCGACGCACTCAGCTGTGCTTGTGCTGGCTACTCAATTCACCAGCCGGCTGAGTTGTGGTCTTCTATCTTCTTGGTGTCGCAGCAGCAAGCGAGCCAAGATGATGGCTGTCCAGCGGCGAAGCAGCAGGCAGCAGGGCAGCGGCTGATGGCAGCGAAAACTTCAGCTTCCAAGCTGGAGAAAGCAGTCCAGAAGAGATCCGTACAGTTCCAATGCTGGTTGCGATCGTGGACGGACGTTCGACCTGGACGGACCGGACAGACCTGTATATGTTGTGACGGCAGCGGTATGCGATCATCTGCTCTCCGGTACCAGCGGTGGACACGGCGAGCCAATCCGGCATCAGTATTCGGAGCGAGTCAATCAGCGATCCCGGTGAGTGCATAAAACCAGCCCCGGGAGAAAATTTTGGCGCACTCTTCATCGCCACGCCATCGGACGCACTTCATCTCCTCTCCTCTCTCGGACGACATAGGCGCGGAGTCAGCCGGAAGGAACGGCCGAAGAATAGAACCGGCGTTCTTGCCTCTTCGCCCTCCAGTTCCGCGCCAGCGATGGATTTCGCTGGGCCGGCAGCCGATTCTACAACCGGTACCGGAAGAAGAGGAGGATTGCAGTACGCCACGAACAGCGGGCGCAGCCGCCGAACATCTCAGCGCGGCACTACCAACATCACCGTTCTCGCCACTCGGTCCTTTATAGGGCCACCAAAATAACTAGAGTGTACGATATGCACCACTTGTCATGCGGCAAGCCTTTTGTCCGGTGACAATGTATATCCCCCTTGTATCCCCCACTTTTGCCTCTTTCGATACAAAAAATCTATACACAAAACATTCCTCTCTCTGCATCAATCACTATCCTATATGACATACTAAAACAGAACAACACAGCAGATGAACTAATTACAGATATAACCGAGACTCTCAACATAATCACAAAACAGAATTACTTCACCTAGAACAAATCGTTTTATATATAGAATGACGGACTACCCATCGGCTTGTTCATGTCCAACATACTAGCTGAACTGTCTTCAGCACTTAGAAAAAGCAAGAATCTTTACAAAAGTTGGCAGAAACTCACATAAATTATCACATTCCAGAGTAAAATAAAATGTATTTTCGCATTACTAATACAATGCGTTAAAGGTACTAAATAACGTCTAATTGTTTCGTCTCATTGTCTTTCCATTTTCAGCAGTAGCAAACTATTGATTCTTCAGCAAACAAAACATGTGATCCTAACACTTAAAGAGTAGACCGCAACAACCGAACTCCAACAGCGTTGCTGTTCATGTAGAAGACCACTTTGAAAACCATTGTTTCGTCTCCTTGTCTTTGCATTTTCAGCAGTAGCAAACTTTTGATTCTTCAGCAAACAAAACATGTGGTCCTAACACTTAAAACGTAGACCGCAACAACCGAACTTCAGCAGTGTTGCTGTTCATGTAGAAGAGCACTTTGAAAACCACTTGTCCTTACAGAGAAAGTTGTAAATATTTAAGTCAGTCTACACGTTGATTTTAGAATAATGGCTTCCATTCTCAAAATCAACGTGGACCACTGAGTCGAGCAGATACAGCGCGGACCTCCAAAGCTTTCAGGTTACTAAAGAAAAGTACAAGTACAAAATTTAAACATTGTTGATTATGGTCCAAGTCACGTTTTTGATTATAAATTATGATATTTTATTATTTGACGATCTCTTCCCGAGTGATACGTCTGATGATGGGACATAGTTCCCGAAACGCGTAACAACAAAAACAACTCAACGATGTCACAGGACGGATTTGAAATAAGGTAATTTATTTAAAAAATTTATTTTGTTAGCGTACTTATTAAGTAAAATACATTAAATTTAACAATGGTAACGAAGCAAAATTATGTTTGAGATAATCAAAATCAAATGATTATATTTTCCTTTAAATTAGTCAATGTAATTTTTGGGTTCAAAGTTACTCTACGACTGTATGAGCGAAACCCATTTCTTCTATAAGTTGGTCGTTTTAACAAAGGAGTGAAGCAAGGAGATAGTCTAAGTCTATTACTTTTCATAATACTCGTGGGCCAGATCCTTAATCAGTACAAAAGAATACCCAGATGCAAGAACACTTTAGGATGAGACAAGGGTATGTTCAAGCCCTGGCCTATGGTGATGATATTGTTCTAATTTCGAAGAGTAAGGAAGAACTTTAGAACGCAGTAGCTGAATGGGAAGTCTCACTGGGGACATAAGAAAAACTATAAATGTGGAAAAAAGCGATGTGATGGCGATATTCAGGCAAACTGAAGAGGTGTTCCTGAATATTAACTGAGAAGGAAGACAAACGGAACAGTTAAGAGGTTCCTGGGAATACTATTCACCTCAGACGAGAAAGTTGATGACATAAACCATCGGGGTCAAAAAATCAATTCAAATATACTACCGGATTTCTATTATTACTGTTGTTAGGAAGAAGAATCATTAAAAACTCAAGCTACGAGTATACAAAACAGTTTTTCTGCTTGCATTACTCTACCACATCATGAGACAAAAAATTTCACCCTGTTAGAGAAACATAAAAACATAACATACTACAAGCCAGTGAATGATGAGAACAACTGGAAAGCTATGAGAGAATTAATTAGGACTACAACCATAAGAACTCTGGTTTAGCAGGATTCGGTTGTTGAGATAGCAGATAGAAGAGTACTGCAATAGATTGAGCCAGGAAGACTGGAATGTACCGAGAAGCTGAATAGAAATGGTACCTAACATTTGTATGCAGCCTATATATAGTAGGCTGGGTACCTAATAATTATTCCAGAAACACGTACTTAGTAATTACTGTTTCTTTGTATTGGCGGATAACTCAGTAACCACAAGAACACTGAGAATGACAATGTCGATATCGGTTTTCTTAAATCGAAAAATCGAAGTTAAGAGCAATCACATCACCATCGACTGTCCCATAATGGGCAACTGCAGACGCTACCTGTCTCCAGCTAAAGAACGCTACAGGATTAGCTAATAAAAATCTTAGACGAAATTTTACTTGTTATCATTCGGAAAAAAGAAGTCTGTAAAGTCAGTCTGAAGCTGACGTAGAACACGAAGCAGCTTTCACATAGGCTTTTGATTGAAAAGACAACAAGTGGTAATCAAAAAAATTATTCATTGACTGATATTAATTAAATTATTGAGTACTCACATGCGTAGTCAGTTGATCGAGTACATTAAATGTCATACCGAATTATTAATTGCTGAAATTGTGAAGATTAAAATTTTTGTATTATTAATACTTTACACCATACAATGTGTGTGTGCGTGCGCGCGCGCGCGCGTGTGTGTGAGAGAGAGAGAGAGAGAGAGAGAGAGAGAGAGAGAGAGAGAGAGTGAGGGAGTGAGAAAGCACGCGGGCGCGCGTGTTCGATCAACATTAGACTTACTTTGGCTACTCTAATGTACAGTATACTAACGTAATCCACTACCATATGAAAAGCACTACTTCCAGTGTTTCTTTAAGAACGTATCAAGTAGTAAATTGAAACATATAAATATAAAAATGCATGGAACGTGCCAAAATGTATGAATCAGAACTAATTAGTCATTGAGACAACGTCAAAAGATCTGAAACAAAATAGTATTAATAAAATCAGTGTGTTAAATTGTGTACGGTCAGTTTGTGTACACAGGTAACGTATAAATTAACGTTTTGAATTAAAATGATTAAACACACAATGTATCTGATTAGGAACTTGTATTTAGCATTTTTATTAAATTAAAAAATAAATGTCAGGAAACAATAAAGTAATTATGTTTAAATAATAAAAATTAAGTCGGTCTAACTTAATAGACCTAAATAATTAACACTTGATATTTACGTTATTTGAAATTAAAATTAAAGGAATTAAATTATTCATTTTTAATTAAATTGAACGATATTCTGATACATTTCGTAAGAATGTACAAAATTTATTTGTTTCATTTTAATTTTCAGGAATAAGATTTAGTGCATTTGTATCAGATAGAAACTCGAAATCATCTAAAGGATTAACTGAAAATATAGAATAGTTTGTTACAATGTAATAGAGTTTACGTTATGTGCGACGGTAATTTGATGACGTAAGAATACCAGGTATACTATGTGCTTCAGGATAAAAATAATTTAAAAATAATCATACCATATGTTATCATATAAGGAAGGAAGAACAGCAAATAACTCATTTAGGCGATCAGGTGAGAGATGCAGTTTGGTCAGATCAGGTGATCTCGTCACTACGAACCAAACGTCACGTAGTCTGCAGCTTATTGACACAAGACAACAGCTGAGCTGCTCGCTAAGCTGAAACTCACAATGACGGCATTGGTAAAATGCCTGGGAAATTCTCAACTGTCTATGTCATACCTTTAAGAAAAGTTTTCTTTTTACTCATTCACGAGAATGGCATTTGACGAAGCTGTCAAAAATTGTCGCCATCATGTTCGTTACACGGTTTCATGCTTTACGTATTAGTTTGTTCCGCTTCTAGTATGTGAAAATCGTTTTTTTTATTTTCTTCCAATCTTTCTTGCTTTTGCGTAGTATATGAGAGCACATTTAGGTGTTCTTTCATTTCACATCTTGTTAAAGTGATCTTTTCATTTTTGTCATTATGTTGCACGCTTCCTTGCTTGCTTGGCCCCAAAAGCGCAACACACAGAATAGACCAAAAATAACATAATATACCACAAATTCAACCAAAATACTTATTACTATTTATATCTAATATAACATACTTCTCAAATATCCTTAAAGTGTAACATAATTCCCAAAAGGGGGGAGGTGTAAGTGAAAAAAAAATTTTGATATACCAGTTAGTGAGCAGAGTCAAACCCGACCCGTTTATTTCAAAACAATATGAGCCTCCAAACTTTACCTAATCATAAGTCAGTCAGCAAAGTTAATTACTGAGTTAATCCAACTCAGAAATAATCTAAATATTGAAAAGACTAAATACTGAATAAATGGTTTGCTAAAATTCAATAATTGTATAAATTACATACTGGATAAACTGATTGCTGGATATGGAACGATCGCATAAATCAATACTCCTATCCTATCCTACTCCTATCCTACCTGGGTATTATTGTTCTTTTAATTTTAGTTTTCTGTGGTTTTATTTTGTTGTACATTCATATTAGTTGCAGATTTTTTCTTTATGTTTACTTTTTCTTGTTATAATGGTAATTTATTGTGCTTTTTATTTGGTTTTCATTTGGATCTTTCTGGATATTCCATATACTTGATTTTTACTAATGATCATCTGGTAATTGATTTAAGTGGATTATCTGTCATGCTACATTGTATAAATTACATACTGGATAAACTGATTGCTGGATATGGAACGATCGCATAAATCAATACTGGTTTACAGTTAATAGTGTTTAGCGTACAAGCTGTGATCGGTTCATGAAAATTCTAACACTGTTCTGCATCACAAAATATTCGTGAAAGGTTTTGGTTCATGTCACATAAGGTGAGAAAATTAGTTTATCTCTCTTTTCGTTATTAGTTGTACTGTAACTTCCACTGAAAGTTGTTAACGGTTAAGTGTTACTTGGTAATCCGGAGAGGTCGCAACGGGTGCGTGTTTCTCAGCGCTCACGTCATGTACCGCTGCTGTGTTCACGTGTGAAGAAAGCTACGTCGAGTCCATATACTTGTATTCTCACTCTTGTACGTCGAACCAAGTTTTGAACTGAAACTCTTTTAGTATACTTTATGCACCCGCACAGCTTAACTAGTACGCCCACATTCATTCATATAGTGCGTAGTCACAAATTTACAAAATCACAAATTACATTATAAAATTACAACTTCAAATTATATATACAACAAATACTGACAATGAACTTTACATAGCTTTTTTTTTTTTTTTGACTGACTGAAAATTGGTTTGGTTTTTGACTGACACGTCTTGGTTGGTTATGAATAAATCTTTTTACAGAAATTACAAGTTTTATTTTATTTTACAAACGCAATAGACGAAAATTATTCGTCCCTAGCATTGATTTATGATAACCAAAAATCATAGTTACCTTGGTAATCGAGGCTTCTTTTTTAATGTGCTGAAAGGACGGCTCTGCTCACAAGGGTGGTCTGGTGTTCGACTGGCAAGATTTAACCGAACAACGGCTCCGTTAGTAAAGGGAACGGCGTGACGTCAGGACGTCGGGCAAAATACGATTCGCCGATTGTTGCATTCGGCCGATGCCGAATAATTGCAACCCCCCTCGAAAGGCAAGCTTCGGGTGCAGAAACAACGGTTGTCCAAGATTGAATTCACCAAAAGCAATATTCAATATTCACAGAACACCAATAATCAGTTACAAAGAGACCATGTAAGGTTTCTTGCAAAAATAAGAAATCGCCAACAATCAAATTAACAACAAACACCCACATAAGGACAAAAGGCGTCCAATAACTTAGTAACCAACAAGAAAATAGAACGACTTAGTTCTAACACACATTAAAATCAATGATACAACAGAACACATACTTCAATAAATACCAAAAAACAACAAGGCATAAACAATTCTTCATTGGGCGTACCTCGGACAGGCACTTCGTAAAAGGGCATCTCGTGAATGGGTGTCCTGCGCGCGCGGGGAAAGGCTTGTGAGACAATCAACTAAGTCGACTTCGATAACTAGACAGCTTTCGTGTACTAAACTGAGAGGTTACTAGTCACTCAATACGGCATTTGGCGCTACCTAAGGACAATTCCGAGAGCCGCCTTAACGCTTCGACATCGGAAGCGAACGACTAGGGGGTGATCAGTCCCCCGGTCGCTCACACAGCAAGGCGAGTATAGCAAACTAGCATTTCTATGTACAAGGGAAAATTGTTACTACGCCGGTACGGTGGCGTCCGGGTGATGGGAGCTATCTTCATGAAACGCGGGTTTCAAGAAACTAACATGACTTTTCTTGACGTGTGACAGGGTCTCCGGGTGTCCTAAATTCACTGTCACCAGGGTTAGAAAATCGATAATGTGAAAGGAACCTGACTATCGGGGCATAATTTTTGCTGTAAACGTGTTCACTCCCGAACTAAGGGGATGGGTCGTACACCACACCAAGTCACCTATTTTGAAATGACAAGCCTGACGATCCCTATTGTACGAGCTTGCAGCACGGCGGTGGGCTTTCATTAAGTGGGACTTCACCGACTGCCATACTACCTGAGTGTCTTCTGCTGCCTCGGGTAAAAGGCTCTGAATGTCCCAGGGGCAGGTTACGGGAATGGACGGGGCAAATTTAAACATTACTTCAAACGGACTTCTCCCTGAAAGAGGATAACAAGTAAAATAAGGGAACATTCAAACAAATGGAGAAAACAATTGAAACCAATATTGAAACATTAAAAAAGGAAATGAAAGAAAATAATGAAACATTATTAAAACAAAGTAATGAGGAATTAATAAAACAAATGAAGGAGGATAGTTAAAAATTAGATAAAAAAATCGAAAGCAATAATGAAACATTGAAGAAGAACCATGAAATATTAGAAAGAATAGTGAATAAATAAAAGAAATTATGAATGAGAATTTCAGAAAGTTAAGTGAAACAATAGAGGGTGGTTTCAAGAAGTTGAAAGGAACACTAGACAGTGCTTCTGAAGGTATTAATGAACAAATAGAAAATAAAGAAGACAAAAGGACATTGTTATCAGAGAATAAAAATTGCAGAAACAAAGAGAGTATAAAACACTTGGAGAAGAAGACACAGATAATAGGAGAAATACGTAGAAAAGAACTAATAAAAACACGGGAAGAATTGGAGATGATGAAGAATGGACTAGTTAATGTAATTAATCTTCCAATTACCGACCATAAAGAAATCATGAATTTCAAAGATTATAGGAGGAGTTCAAAGAAAATTTTAGAAGTGACTCACGATAAAACAGTGTGTAACAAGTTAAAAAAGGCTATAAGTAAATTGAATACACCAGAAATAGAAATGTATAGTAAAATATCAGTGATAGCATCAATGATGGATATACCATTGACCTATTTGTTTGATAAACAAAATGGAAAAATGATTGAGGTAGTATAACGTCTCGTCGTTATAACATCGGGAACCTGATTAATTGGCTCAGGTCAATTAAACAGGCTGCCATAATCTTAACAAATTCATAAGTAACTGGAAATTAAACAAATGTTAAACAGGATCCCGTGAATTGAGGAATATTGACAGGGGTTTGTAGATTTATTCACTCACCTTTTTGGACCATGACATCTGTTTATTACATAATGTTTTAACATCTGCGAAGAAATTTAGTAATGAGTATATTAAAAATAAAAACATTTGCACCTCTTGTACAAATAGAATTAGAGTAATTAATGAGTTAACTGCCCTCGGATCCGAGTAGTTTGTTTCAGTATATGATATTAAAATTATAATCTTTACTTTGTGCCATCTGAAGAATGGGCTTATTTAACTTTAACGTGTTATATTCATAAAAGGCTTAAACTTAACACATATTATTACTAAGCATGAAATTACAATTTTATGGTAATTAAGTCAGTCTTTCGTGTTTTACTTTACTTTCATTGGTTAATTAAGTGTCCATCATGTATTATTTTAAGTTAAGTTCCGAACCACGGAAGTTGAACTTCCGTGTCACCTGTGTGTAACATCGTCGGCGAATCGGCGCTTCTATCGGTTGTGCAGGGTGTGTTGGAGATCTTCTGGCTATCGTGTTTTGGTGAAATCTGCTGTCATTCCTAAAGATGAGTCGTCTGTTGGGTCTGTAGATTCTTGTGGTAGGTTTTGGGTTGTAACTTTCACTGGTATTCACATTGTTGTACCGCACATATTGTGACGATTTCATTAATAAAAAATATGTTAATTAATTAAATTGTTAATGTATAAGCTGAGAAATTTTAAAATTTTAATAAAATCTCACATTTTAAACTAAATCTTATTGCTATCATTAAATAATAATAATATTTAATAAAAAGTCTAATAATAAAATAAAAGGGAATACAATTGTACAGAAAGGGTGAAGCTTGTTAATTAATCCTGCATATACAGGCACTGACCAGAATTAACTTGTTTTCTGACCCCTAAACAAACTAAATATAATTGTAAATTTTGTTATTATTTAAATAATTAAATAAGACCACTGTAATGTACTTTGATAACGTCTGTAACTAAGAATATCTCTATTTAATTATTTAATCAAACTTTAGTCCTTTAATTAAATTAGAAACATGGAACTACTTTTATGTTGACTAGTAATTGTCGCGAGATTACTACTCTCCCCCTAACTATTTTTGCCCACTCGCAATGGAGCGCTCACGCCGTAAGCTGCGTACAGCGTTGTTTCGCGACGCGTGTATAATTATGTGAATGGTTGGTTCAATGAATATTTATATAACTAAATTTGTGCGGCGATGACATCTCTCTCTCAATGAATAAATAACAAACTATGTAATTCATACATTACTACAAACATTAAGGTGATATTCAACTAATCAATAATCATGTGAAGTGTATTACTGTGCAACAAACTTTCTATTTATTTATTATAACTACAAGAATTACAACAGTCGTCTAAGATGAGAGTATCCTACAAGAATTACTACAGTCGCCTAAGATGAGAGTACTTCACCCCGAATGATATAACAGACTTCAGGAACTTCACCGTCACCGGATACTAAGGCAACGACAGACCTTCAGGAAACCCACCAAGGACCGAAGAACCAATTCTGCAGCAAATACTGAAAACCAGGTGACATGGAGGCTTGTCTTCCATGGTTATGAGTTACTAAAATTATTACCCACAAAAGACAATTTAACTCACCACTTTTAAGACTTTAAAAGACAGACATTATATGTAACATGTAGTCTGTAATCTAATAACACTGGTTATAGCAAAAGAGTAAATGTTTAAACTAAAAGTTTTCTTGTTTTGAAAGATTAATAAAGTCCATTCTTCAAATGGCTCAATTTTCAATATTGTATATGGCAAGGTGACCATTATTAACTTAATATATATTCAATCCCGGATCCGTGGAATAAATTAAATAGATGTACATCATATTTTGAGAGCCCTTATGAAAGAGTAATATATATAATTATACTGTAAACTGTATATGTTGAGAACTTTAAATAGAGAACTTTATCTCATAATGTAATAAAGAGATGTCATCTGAGTACCTAGTAAACTGAGTGCATAAATCAACAGTCTCCCCTTTCCAATATCCTGATATAAGAATTGTTTTATTTGTTGTGATTAATTTTCAGCTCGTCACAACGAAAGGCAGCCTGTATAATTGGCATAACCAATAAACGCGGGTTCCCTACGTTATAACACAAGTTAAGATGTTATAATATTACTCACGGTTAACAGTTACATGTTAAAAGTTTAACATCACATTTAGGTGATGTTAGTTTGTTACAGAGATGTCATTGTCATACACTCATGTCATTTACGACATGTTTACATCATCCGGCTATCTCACACAAGCTTCTCCTCGTTTACAGGTTTTTAATTGACTACATACTTTTGTACGCTGTATCAGCAGAGGAGTCTGAGATACAACTGAACTGGCTAACTATAGCGGTGAAGAGGCTGTCCGCGCGCGGGTAGCTTCTCAGCGTAAAAAAAGTAGTTCTCACTTATTATTAATTATTTTCCTTTAATTCGCTTATAACTTAATGACATCGCTCTTTACTTTGATTACTCTTTTATGTGACTAGGGGTAGTTACGGATTTATGTAGTTTCTCAAATATAATTTTATTAACTGCTACATTGGCAAATCGGCAGGTTACTACCGGTTTGGGGCATGGAGAAGGGTTCATTCGTATCTTATTAAAGCTAATATTAGTATTATAAATTTTTTTCTTTAATTTTGTTGGATTTTGGCTTATTAAATCGTCACATACTCCTCCACTTAAAGAAGACACAGAGTCAGGGACCGATGTGTTTTCAACGGGGTAATAGATTAGAATTACACTGGGAGTATGCTCGGAATTTCTGTGTGAAATTCCTTCCTCTCTTTTAACAACTTCCTGATGAGGTACATGAATCACTCTCAATTCACTATTTACTATTAGCAAGAAATACAATACCTTATTAACTAATACTTAAAATACATAAATTTTAAAGGTCATAACATATATAAAATACACAAAATTCATCTTAATTCTACTACTTAAGACTACTACCGGTTTTTTCTTTAGCTTTTCCTTACTCTTGTTATGGAGTTACTCTTCACAGAGTAGGTTTCTCATCCTTACTGTGTTTCCTTTTCTCTTTCAAGGATTTCGTTGAATCGCGGTTGACGAATCATTGTAGTAAAGTAATTGTAAACAAATTGTAAAGTAATTGTAAAGTAACTTTACTTATATTCTGTGTCAGCTGACTTCTCACTTTTCTTATTCTCGATGAACAACTCGATGAACAGGATCGAAGGTTGTTCAGGCCTCATTCCTATTCATACGATTTGGTAATTAAGTAGTGACTCAATTACAATATAGCAAATATACGTCTTAATACATCTATCCTTTTCTACTTCATTTATTTTCACTTATTTAAATAAATGCTCACTAGCATTTTTCTTTCCGTGATAATATCTTATCTGGGAAACATGACTTCTACGTACATATTTATTCGTAATTGGTTCATACAGTGCTACGGTTACGGGAGTTAAGTATCTGTAAATTTTGTAAGGGCCACACCATCGGTAAGATAGTTTGGAGGTGGTCTTATCAACTGCACTACTCGTAGGGTGAGTTTTGTACATAACTAAATCTCCATTTTGATACTTTACTTCTTTACTATCCCACTCGTGATATTTTCGTGATTTTCTCAAGTTCACTCTTAAGTTAGCGCGAGCTTCGTTCCATATCTTTTTTATATTTTTACTACTAATTTCGTGGGGTAGTAATTCATGTATTTTCCACTTTGTGGATAATGGGTGATTCGGTTTATATTTATACAACAAATCAAAACGTGTCGATTTATGTTCTTCGTGATATGCTGAGTTGAAGGCAAATTGTATCCAGGATAGGTTCTGGTCCCAAGATGTATGGTCTTTTGCATGGTAGGCTATTAAAGCAGATTTCAGGTTTCGCAAATACCTTTCAGCAATATTACCTTGTGGACGATACTCTGTGACGGTAATGTGGTCTATGCCTAGTCTGAAACACATGTCCTTGAATTCTTTTGATTTAAACTGGGGTCCGTTATCTGACACTAGATGTACTGTCTTTAAATAATCTATCTTGCAAAATCTTCACAGTGGTAGATGCTAACGCTCGTCGCATGGGATACATCCAAACGAATTTGGTAAATGAGTCTACACAAATGAGTAGCATCGTATTACCTGATTTTGAACGTGGGTAGGGGCCAGAAAAGTCCAAGTAAATTTTAGAAAAAGGGTGTCTTGGGAGTCTCCGAGATTAATTTTTCCATGTGGCTGTTTCTCGCTGGCTTGCTCAGTGCACACAAATTACACTGTTTTACGAATTTAGCTATCTCGCTGTTCATATTTTCCCAATGATATTCTTTTCGAATGCGATGTATCGTTTTATTTATTCCCATATGTGCTCCAATGGTGGATGAGTGGTAGTATTCCATAAGCATAGGTTTAATAATATCCGGGGCAATTATTCTCAAGGATTTTCCATTAGCTACTCTATAACATAATACTCTCTTCTATTTTTCTGAATTATTTCCTTTATCTAGCTGTTCTATTATTGTATTTAAATACGGGTCTTGTTGTTGGTACTGAGCTATATCAGTAAATTGAAGAGGGAATTCAGTAATTAGCGTATTGATAATTATAATCGATGTTTCACCACTTTCCTTATTATCGGATAATTTATTAGGCGGTTGGAACATACGGGACAGTATATCGGCAACTACATTTTGGGTGCCACGAATGTGTCGTTCCTTAAACTTTTAACAATTTAATCTCAATACCCATCGTCCGATACGACCTAACTGTTTAGGGTGATTTAATAACCAAGATAAGGCTTGATTATCCGTTTCTAACAGAAATTATTTATGTTCTAAAAAGGATTTGAATTTCTCAAATGCGAATACTACAGCTAAAAATTCTAATTCGTATGCGGAGAATTTCTTTTCCTTGTCGGTTAGAGTTCGTGAGGCATAACTGATCGGTAATCTAGAATTATCTACTTCCTGATATATTACTGCTCCTAGTGCTACACTTGAACTGTTAGTCTGTACTACAAATGGTTTAGTAAAATCAGCTAATTGTAATACCGGGGGTGATATTATGCTTTCTTTTAGTTTTTCAAATGCAGATTGGTGTTGTGGAGTCCATTCAAATTTCGCTCCTTTTTTTTCTTAATGCGTTCAACGGAGCTACTATATCAGCTAGGTGAGGGATATACTTGTGGAAGTAATTTATCATTCCCAAAAATCGGGCTATTCCTTTTGTATCCCGTGGTGGTAAAAATTCTCTGATAGCACGGGTGCGTTCTGGGTCTATGCTTACCTTTCCGTCGGCCTTTACTATGTGACCTAAAAATGAAAATTGTTTAACAGCAAAATTTACTTTATTCGGGTTTACTGTTATTCCGGCTTTCTTTAATCGTGATAATACTTCACGTAAATGATGCAGATGTTGATCCATAGATTCGCTGTAGATTACTATGTCATCTAGGTAGTGATATACAAATTTAAATTTTAGGTCGTGGAATATTTTCTCTAACAATCGGCTACATACAAAACTTCCTTGGGATATTCCGAAGAGTACTCTAGTAAATTGGTACAGATTGAATGGGACGGCGAATGCGGTTAGGCGTTTGGATTCTTCCGATAGCGGTATTTGATGAAATGCCTGATTTAGGTCCATTACGGTGAAAACTTTAGCTTTTGTAAAGTAATGGAAGGCTCTGTAGATGTCGGGGAGTGGTATGGACTCGAATTCTATTCTTTTATTTAATTGTCTATAGTCCACAACTAATCTATGTTTATCGGTGCCTTTAGGTACTAAAAACGCAGGTGATGAATAAGGTGAATTGGAAGATTCTATGACTTGTTGTTCTAACAATTTATTGATATGATTTCTCATTATTTCCATTTTTGGTGGAGATAACTTGTATGGGTGCAGTCGTATTACTTTGTTGTCACTCAGGTTGATCTTGTACTCTATGAGATTCATTAATCCTAACTTTGGGGTGAGGACGGTGGAAAATTCTTTTATTAGTTTTTGTATTTTCAGTCTATCTTTACTTTCTAAGTGATCTAATGCAGACTCGTGGTGTTCTAGGTGCGTTGCAGAAGTTTCCATATCTCCACTGTTATTTATTTCATAACCAAAATTATATTTTCGAGTACGGTCGAATCTAAAATAATACTGCTTATCGTACATGTCAAGAATTATACCTGTTTTACTGATAAAGTCCGCTCCTAATATTAAGTTTGGTCCTAATCCGTCATATATTAACACTGGAAAATACCACGTTAAATTTTTAATTTTTAGTTTAATCGTAATGCTGAGTTTTATGATTAAGTTTTGTTTGTTAGCGGTAGCGCATTTTATGTTCACCTTTTGACTACGTTTAACAAGATTGTGTTTAACTAATGTATCTGCTAGCTGTTGACTGATTAAGCTTCGTGTCGATCCAGAATCAATTAATCCTAGGGTGGTAGTAACGCCAAGGTCTACTTGTATGTATGGTAATTGACACATACTGGACTTGCATGTAGTAATTGAGTTGCATTTATCGATAAATCTCTCTACGTAGAGGTCTACTTTTTTATTCTTTTTTTTGTTTCTTTTTTGTATTTCCGGCTATTTCCTATTTTCACGATGCTGCGGAAGACACAGGATTTCGGATCTACCTGCCTTACATGTTTTTTGAATAAGAGGGTTTTTGGTAGTGCTGTTTCTGTTTACAGTATCTACTGATGTGTCCTAATTTCCCGCAGTTATAACATTTTTTTCTCTACTCATGGTATCACTTGTATTCTGTTGGGGTTGTTGATTATTCGATTTAGCTTGGTAGTGAGAAGTTGCAGGAATTCGAAATGGTCGTCTATCACGGTGTGTTCTTGTCTCTGATACTAGGGGTTGTGTTTCATTTCTACGTTGTACCTGGGGGAGTAACTCACGTCGGTTCTGATCCGAATACCATACGTTGGATGAGTGGATACTGCATTGTTCTAATTCTGCGAACGTGTTGGGCTTATTTATAAGTGCTAAGCGAGATCTCTCTCCCGGGGATAATCCTACCAAGATTGTTTCTACTAACTGCTTTTCGCTCCAGTTTACTTGCAGTAATCGTGAATCTTCTCTTATGTCAGCGATATAGTGGGCGAGTCTCTCGTGAGCTCCTTGTACTCGAAAGACTGTGTTTCGTTTCAGCTCTTTGTAAATTCCCGTTGGAATAAAATGTCTTATCAGAGTAGTATGGAGTTCTTCTACTGGATGTTCTGAGCTTAATGACTCCAGTACACGATCCTTTAATGGTGGTCTACTTTTGAGTAGAAGGACTTGTAATATTTGGCAATCACTTAGTTGCTGTAAGTCTTTTATTTGCAGCAGATATTTTATGAAAGCTAATAGTTCGGTGATACTCAATCCATCGGTGTATGGGATTTCTGATAGAATTTTTTCTACGGGGTGAGTTATCTTTCCGTAGAGGTCCGCACTAAAGTTTACGTGAGGTGTTATTCTAGGAGGTCCCGGTGCTTGATTTGTCATCGCTGAGGGTGGTAACGCATACTTATTGGTGAGATTGTGGAGGGCATTGGGAAGTGATGCTTCAGCAATCGGTAGGGTATTCACGTTCCTATTCAGTAACTGATCATTACTCGGTTCTATCATTGATACCGGGGGGGATTCGAAATTCAAGGTAGTGGGTCTCTGTTCTAGGGTAAGTGATTGAAATGGGTAGATATATAAGTTCGTCAGAGCTTCTTCAATTTCCTTCATTTTAAATGAGTCGGACTTTCTACGTAATTCTCTTATTATTGTGGTTAATTGCTGTAATGCTTCATCAGCAAATTTTTGCACATCTGGGGGAATTACAGTAACTTTGGGCCAGTTTAATAAATTATTTATCTGACGGCTTAAATGCTCTATTCTCTGTGTGGTACGTAAGATTATAGCGGGTGATTTTTCGTCGTGTAGGATTTGCGATATTGACGTCAATTCCCTATACTTCGCATAACATGTTTCTCTTTCGCTATCAAGATCTATTTCGCTTAATCGACCTAACTGTGCGGGTGTATCTGGCCTACTTTAGCGTAACGTTTTGCGTAGTTCCGCGATCGTTACGTTCGCGTAAGGGAGTCCGCGCAATAGTGCTTCATAGCATAATTCGTCTTGTAACAACAAATCTGGATTGAATTGAGCCATGTTCTTAAGATGCTAAGTCTTATACACTCCTTATTCTACTTATACTAAACACTCTATTTTACTATCTTTAGTTTTTGTAAAAATTTAAATACATGAGAGATATTTACAAATAGGTGATACGAGACAGTCGAATCTCGCCTCAGAGAGAGAGAGAGAGAGAGAGAGAGAGAGAGAGAGAGAGAGAGAGAGAGAGAGAGAGAGAGAGAGAGAGAGAGAGAAGAGAAATCTCACCCACCCATATTTTACTTTTCAACATATGGTTAAATCTGTTGTTACTGGGCAAGGGGTCAAACACTTTGTATTAGACAATAGAGGGAGGTGGTGTATTGTCTAACTCGACTTTCCAGCTTGTAACAATGGGATTGTTTCGTACAGGCGGTAACAGGTTATTTTTCTGTCCGAGATTTTCGTCAAACCGACAAGTTGGGGAATGAATTTTTGAACAGGAAAAAACCTGGGCTTACTACATTTAAATATCCTTACCTATATTATGTTGCGTAATAATTATTATAATTTTCTCTCTATCCTAATTTATGATTTTACTTATTATAATACGAGTTCTTATATTGATTAATTGAATTTTTTTTTTGTTACTTACTATTAAATATTAAGGGCTAATAATAAAGGCTTCTTATTTCACTACACGCAAAAGTTGCGTATTTTAAATTAACATGGTAGTTAAACTAGCATAGTGAATAATTCTACAAAATATTAAATGACAACAGCAGAGTAACGTATTTTATTTTGCTATTGTCACTGGCGCATTAAAACAAAAACAAGCAGAGTGGCGCATTTTATAAGGACTCGTCGTTATAATATCGGGAACCTGGTTTGGCTTAGGTCAATTAAACAGGCTGCCGTAATCTTAACAAACTCATAAATAACTGGAAAGTAAACAAATGTTAAATAGGATCCCGTGAATTGAGGAATATTGACAGGGGTTTGTAGATTTATTCACTCACGTTTTTGGACCATGACATCTCTTTATTACATAATGTTTTAACATATGCGAAGAAATTTAGTAATGAGTATATTAAAAATAAAAACCTTTGCACCTCTTGTACAAATAGAATTAGAGTAATTAATGAGTTAACTGCCCTCGGATCCGAGTAGTTTGTTTCAGTATATGATATTAAAATTATAATCTTTATTTTGTGCCATCTGAAGAATGGGCTTATTTAACTTTAACGTGTTATATTCATTAAAGCCTTAAACTTAACACATATTATTACTAAGCATGAAATTACAATTTTATGGTAATTAAGTCAGTCTTTCGTGTTTATCTTTACTTTCATTGGTTAATTAAGTGTCTATCATGTATTATTTTAAGTTAAGTTCTGAACCACGGAAGTTGAACTTCCGTGTCACCTGTGTGTAACATCGTCGGCGAATCGGCGCTTCTATCGGTTGTGCAGGGTGTGTTGGAGATCTTCTGGCTATTGTGTTTTGGTGAAATCTGCTATCATTCCTAAAGATGGGTCGTCTGTTGGGTCTGTAGATTCTTGTGGTAGGTTTTGGGTTGTAACTTTCACTGGTATTCACATTGTTGTACCGCACATATTACTCCCGGTTAACAGTTACATGTTAAAAGTTTAACATCACATTTAGGTGATGTTAGTTTGTTACAGAGATGTCATTGTCATACACTCATGTCATTTACGACATGTTTACATCATCCGGCTATCTCACACAAGCTTCTCCTCGTTTACAGGTTTTTATATTGACTACATACTTTTGTACGCTGTATCAGCAGCGGAGTCTGAGATACAACTGAACTGGCTAACTATAGGGGTGAAGAGGCTGTCCGCGCGCGGGTAGCTTCTCAGCGTAAAAAAAGTAGTTCTCACTTATTATTAATTTTTTTCCTTTAATTCGCTTACAACTTAATGACATCGCTCTTTACTTTGATTACTCTTTTATGTGACTAGGGGTAGTTACGGATTTATTTAGTTTCTCAAATCTAATTTTATTAACTGCTACATTGGCAAATCGGCAGGTTACTACCGGTTTGGAGCATGGAGAAGGGTTCATTCGTACCTTATTAAAGCTAATATTAGTATTATAATTTTTTTTTAATTTTGTGGGATTTTGGCTTATTAAATCGTCACAGTAGGCCTTGAAACAAGTGAAAATTTTGCAGCAGAAAAATCGGAATACAAGATAGTAGCTAGAAAATGGACAAGAACAGAAATAATTCTGGAAACAATAGCAGTCCAAACAACAAGGGTAACTAATATATTTGACAACGGATAAACGAAGTATGAACATCATCGCAAAAGGAATTGATTGTAAAGATAACCGGCAATGCGTGAGTAATGTTATGAGTAATAATAATAATAATAATAGTAATAATTATAATAAAAAAATTAAAACAATGGTTGATTCCGAAGTGGAAGAAAAAGATAGAAGGCTTAAAAAAATTAGAGAATTTAAAGGAGAAAGAAGAAAAAAGATTAAACTAATGATTAATTAAGACAAATTATTTTCTAGAATATGCAAATAGACCTAATAGAAAAAAGAATGGCAGAAGGGGCGAAGCCAAACAGTCAGATAGTATACGTGAAAATTAAACTACAGGGGGTACCTACAGATTCGATGATGATTGATACAGTAGCTAATAATTCCTTAATTAATAAAACTGAATTGAACAGAAATTAAGAGTCCATATGGAGAAGATATACACACTGCCTAGCCACCATGTTATTATTATTGGAACAACAGGAAGACAGAATAAGACAGTAAAACAGGTAATCCTGAATGGTACAAGTCAAGGAATAGGAATTCTAATGGTGTTTTTTGGTAGCCCAAGGGTTACTCTTTTAAGGTTTAGTAGAGTGTTATATGCTACAGCGCCACTCTACAATTATTAATCTGGCCAGTGGAAAGGACACTGAGCGCAGACGGCTAGGCATGATCGAGTGAGGATAACAGGACGTAAAAGTGCCACTCACAATCGATATGCATTCACCGTGCCTCGTGATGATAGGGATAAAATTAGGGCACAAAATATAATTGACATTTACAATAAATACAGAAATGTTCTCCGACTCTCCAGGAAGGGCAAGAAATTTCATCTGCAAATTAAAAAATACACGATTCAGTTAATTTTAATAAAAATAAATAATACTATAGCGCAATCATTAAAAGAAACCTTAAGAAATAGAAATACAACGAATAATAAACAATGAGATCATTGAGAGAAGTATTTTCCCGTATACCAGCCAAATAGTCGCAATACCAAAAAAAGGATAAACAGGTGCGGTTATGCCTCAAAGCCAGTAAGCTTAATAAGATGTTTATTAATGATCTAACCTACAACCAAACGGAGATAAAGAAATTTTATGAAGAAAAATGTTAATGAGTACTATTTATTTCAGCAATTATAAACCAACTTAATGCTGAAATAACCAGTCTTGAGGGGGGACATTATGTGACGTGAAAATTCCCTTCACATAAAAATAATCTAATAAAAGAAACATTGAAATACAAAACCATAAAAACTAGGAACTTAGTTAAGAGAATCTTATTTTATACCTGAGTAGTAGGTAAAATAAGATTATTATTGTATAAAAATGTATGTTAAACCTTGTTATACATTATAATAAATATTATATTTTATTTTAAGTATGTTAGAATCAATTATAAGTGTTTATAATTGATCATTTTATAATGTAAATAAGAATGTATTTGCTATAGACAAGAAAAACTTACTTCTACACAGGAAAGTATTATTGTAGTATACTGAAAGTTTTCAGAACTATAAAATATATAAGCATAGAAAGTGTGATTAATTAGGTTTAATTAATAAAAGTAAAATTATAAAAGAAATAAGAAAATATATGATATAAATGAATTCTAACTTGAGTAACATTAGGCATTATAAGGCTTACAGTTTAATCAAAAGGTTTTGTAGAAATTAATAATATTATTATGAATCATGAATAACTAAATGTATAAATGTTAACAAGAATTTATTTATACAACTACAGTAATACATTAGGTACAAAAAGCTTACTGTAAACCTAATTTATTGAAGTAGTCAAAATTTTATAAAATGTAACTTTGGAATTAATGAATAGAAACTGATCATGTAAGATATCTAAATAATCAGTAAGAAAAGATCTGTTCAATGGCACTAATAACTTCAAGCTAGTACTTAGTACAAGAAGGTTAGATCAGTTATAATTAATTTTTTAAATTTTAATCTTAGAAAATGATGTCATCAGTAACAATGTTTTTAAATAACCAATGGAAATTTGATACTTTTGTATCTTAACAACCCAATATTTAAATAAAAATTATTTAGTCCTTTGTTAGATTTCATAGAGTATACTTGAAAAAAAAATTGTGATCCTAAGAAGAAAGGAAAATGAATTTGGAATCAAACTGAATATCAAGTTAGATGAAGGAATATTTAATGAAGATTTATTGAAGACAAAAGATTATAATACAATATATCAACAAAGAAGAAACCTTTAAATTGATCAAAAAAGTGTATAGAAATAATAAAGACAAGAAAGTATTGTGGACAGATATTAAATTAGAAAACTATTAAATAACAGTTACCTACAATTCACTATTATACTTTTTACACAATTAAACAAGATTGAATACACTTTCACTGAAATAAGACAATCATGTTTTATAATTATTTCACTTATGAACTCTTATTTATTTGTATTTGAGAATTATTAGAGGCAAATCATTTTATAAGGCCTAACTAACTTATTAACTAACACTGTTAACTTATTCCCTATTTATAACACTATATTTTCTTTACTGTTGTATTTTACTATAATTTATTTATGTTTGTGAGGTTTTGTACTTCATAAGTGGTATTTTCGTTAATTGTTTGTAGTCTAAAAGAATCCACAACATTAAAAATAATAACAGATTTTAATGTCAAAGCCTGAATTAAGAAGTCATACCAACCGCTGAGCGCAAAATATTATTAGCCTGGTCAAATGTATTTATAATAAAAGTTATTTAATTTGAATACAGGAAAATAGAAGGAATTTAAACCAAATAAAAGAGTATTGATTAATATAATTAGTATGGATAATTATTCTTTTTAATAATTAACAATTTTTTTATATAACGAAAATTAGTTTTTTTTTTTACCAGGGAAGAAAGGTTGGCAAGCTCTATTTTTTGGCACTAGACTTGAATTTGAATAAACTAACAAGGTAAGTTCAAATAAATAAGGAAAGGAAGAAAAATACTATTTAATAATTTTTTCATTGTTTATTTTAAACAATTTGGCGCTCAACACCTGAACAAGAAATATAAATAATAATTTATTTCAAAGAAAATATATTACCATAAATAAGAAACACACAAAATTATAGGCGATAAATCACGTCTAGTTACAATATATAACTCAAAGTCTGAGGATTTATGTGTACTGAATACAAATCCACACCGTTACACTGGTTGCCACCAAATTTTGCACAAGGCAAAATGTGGTAACACTTGACACAAGGAAAAATACTGTCTAACTTGGAATTTGATAATTTGCCGCGTTCGCACGATTTAGGCCCTTTTAATTATGCCGTTTCGTTGACGCGTATAAAGATGTCAACCACATCATAGAGACTAGAATTAATTACCATAGTAACAAGTATATACCATTATATTACCATCAAAACAAATGATATTTAGCGGCATCGGAAATGTACCTTTATCCGTTCCTGCAGTACATTTTCGATGTTTTATATAATATGCGATTGTATCGATATACTACCATGTGGAAAAGAAGAAGTGTACTAAATGTAAATTGTCCTATTACTTGATGCAAAGCGAAAATACGTGTTGTTTTCATTTGTTAGGTTAGATGACGACGGTTTCTGGTTTTTAGTTTACTGCTGAAATAAATAAAAGCCATGGTTGAGGAAAACATAACGTTTAATGTGTTATACAATGCTTCTATCACAGTAACACTTAAAATAAAGAATTTAGCGTTTTTGATTTAACAGGTATTTTATAAATATCTCCAAAGGCTTTATAAACGGGTATTTTTAAATCTCTAAAGGCTATTGGACCAACATAATAATTTAGTACAAGTCAAAATAGTACAAGTGTTTAAAACAGCTTTGGAGAAAATTTGTCTGATGTGTACAAAATTGTTTTACGAGCTGACAGAACGCCATATAGACATAAACAATAAAAATTATATTAAAATACTTATTTCCAAGGAGAGTTATGGAATGGACCCCACCATGAAGAAAGAAAAGAGAAAGACCACCTAGCACCTGGATAGAAGAAATTCAGAATATTATGAGGGAATGAGAATTTGAAGAAGATCTTTGGATGGACAAGCAGTAGTGGAAGATGAGAATTCATCACTTCTGTAATCTTTGGTTCCGGTAAATGTGTACAGCCGGAATAACAATAATAATAATAATAATACAAAGATCTCTGGTTATCCCATTCCTTGACAATAGGATCTAGTCACTTGATAAAAAATTTTGGTGTCTCAAGAATGCTATGAAACACTTCCAGTTACTGATCAACTCCAAGCCGGATAAGGGAAGATAGATGATATTCCCGGTGATATTGACTCTAACAACAACCGACAGAATTATATTGCTTGTTTGTTTACCTTGAAACCTCAAGTATGCCACTCATTTACAACACAACATTGTAGAAACATTTACAAGCAAAGCTGCATAAAAGATACACATACGATTACATAATAATTTGGCTCCCCCAAAGTGGTATACGAGAATGAATCGTAGAGATTATCAAACGCCTTGTCCGGCGGTCAGAGGGCCAGACACACGGCGCAAATGTCGGGGAGCTCGTGATTCTGATTTTAATATCATTTTGTTAACTTTAAAATTCACGTCGCCCCGCCTACCGATCTTACTTCTACGATTCTTTCAGCGATGCTAAGTAAGACCATCAGTTTGAAAATTTTAAGGTTTAAAAATTTCTATTTTTCTGTAGTATAAATTTCAAAATGATAGGAATTAAAATGAAATTCGCAAACTTTAAGTTACAGTGTTTCTGACATTTGCACTGCACAAGAAATTTGTATCGTTCTTCTAGTGACTGGTGCTTCACGTAAGAGAAGGTTTAGTAAATTAACACTGATGCAAAGAGGCTGACATCAACTTTGCTTTTAAAAAAATATTATCTTGCAATGTTGTTGATAGAAAATTTTTAAAATTGTCGTCTTGAAGTTACTTATGACTTCGTTAC
Source organism: Magicicada septendecula (assembly GCA_034769895.1). Lineage (NCBI taxonomy): Eukaryota > Metazoa > Arthropoda > Insecta > Hemiptera > Cicadidae > Magicicada > Magicicada septendecula. Next base: position 119,346,034 of record CM068370.1, read on the forward strand.
CCGCAAAAATAGAAGCTTCAGTGTTTCAGTGTACGGTTATTCAGAAATATACAGCCGTCTGTATTGTACATTTAGATCCGTCTGTATTGATCAAGCTGACAGGAAATATCGTTAAGTTTTTAACTTAGTATTATGTTGGTTAAATTGCATAAGTTCAACCTTATGTGCGGGACGTTAGGCGAACCCTTAAGTCAGTAAGTAAAGAAACACGCCTAATATTATACAAGGTGACGGCTCTTCCACACTTCTTTATTGGTCTGAGAATTGGACATTAACGAAAGGCCAGGTCAGTCGCATCCAAGCGGCTGTAATGAGATTTCTCAGGCACGTGGCAGGGTATACTCTCCATGCTCGTAGAAGAAACACAGATATATGGCAGGAACTGAATAGTATGAGTATACTCGACAAGATCGCACAGTATCTGCTGAATTTGTGGGAACATCTTTGCCGAATGGATGACTCCCGCATCCCCAAACAACTATGGAACTATAAGCCGAGGGGACGGAGATGTTTGGGACGACCGAAGAAGCGCTGAAGTGACCAGCTCTAACTTTGCCTATTTGAAACCGGAACAAACCATCCTTGATTTAATCCGTGAATATGATGATGATTATAATATTGGTTTTCCTGAATGTGTCACACAATTATGTAGTAACATATTTGTTTTTTTTTAATTCAGCTTTACTATTTATAAATTGTCGTCTATTTACCGTTGGTTTGTCTAATTCAGTAATTTATTGTACAATCAACAGTATCAGACAATTAAATGTGGGCTCTTCGAAGATTTGCCTAAGGGTTCATAAAATCTAAGGGCGGCTCTGACAAAGGCGAAAGATCAAAACTTCGAACATCAGAATTGAAATTTCTCAAAAGAATTAAACCAATACATGATAAATAAGAAACGAAACAGTACGGATCCAGGTAAATGTAAAACAACTGGAAGAGAGAGTACAGATGTGTAAGGCGAATTGGGAAGAACATGTGAGCAAAGTGGATGAAAACCGTGCACCAAAAAGGTTGCGTTGGTACAAATGTGAGGAACGCGGAAGCGTGAAATGCGTATTGAGGCGCTGGTGAACGACTTTGGCAGCATCGTACGGAGAAGCCAAGAGTAACAGTGATTCAGACCGAATATGTAGAAGGGCTGGAATAACGCCAAAAATATTAGACCCACAGTTTACGTCGTCAAGAATCACATTCTGTCATTGACACGAGTCCTATCTTTTCTTTTCTCCGTCCTTTAGTATTACCTCGGCTGTGAGACATCTCGCCTGTTCCTATCGTCCTTTATCTCTTTATAAACCATCTTTACTACCTCCCTACACAGCGAATCCTATACGGTACACCGCGAAGTTTTAGAATTTAAATATTTAAATTTAAATATTGTACGTCTTCTTTAAAAAAAATCAAGAATTTTGCTATTTACTCTTTTCGGTATTTTTATAATTATTCTTCTTTCGTACTAGTGTTTATTTTTAACAATATAAATTGTAGTTATAATAGTTATATGGTTCTCTACCATTTGGTAGGTTGTAGTCACCACCACCGCCTCTGTTGAACCTTAAACCTTACCTCTTCATACGACACACTGCACTGTGTGTGTGTGACTCAAAACCCTCAGTGTTTCCCTTCCCTCAATACTGATGTCAAAGACAACTGTTCTTAGTACTGCAGTCCAGTTTCGCTTTTTCTTCGTCGTAACTCGTTGTAGTTTTCTATTCTCCTGTTTTTTTTTAACACCTCCTGGTTGCTTATATGACTTCCATCCGCGTCCAAACAGACATACCCAGAGCCTGAATCTTATCTATATCTTTTTCGTTATCGTCCAAGTCTTTGACTCATAAAATATACTCTGCATATAAAACACTTCACCAGTCTCTTCCACGATAATGGTGCTGCTATTTACCACTCCTTCGCTACGGCTATCTAGTCCTAACCTTTCGTTCAGCAGTCAGCTATTTAGTCAAGTTGATTGCCTAAATTTTCTTTATTGTTATGACTATTGTTATAATGTTGTTAAAATATAATATAATAAAAAAACAACAGCAATATTTAGAAGGCTTTCACGGCCAGAGTCAATGTTGTTAAATTGTGAACCCGATCTGTTTGGCGATGGCCCAGTCCTAAAATCTCTAGCGACCGCGTTTGCACAGATTGCTATAGGCCTAGATATTAGCACTGCAACACTGCCAAACAACCCGGGATCACAATTTAACAACAACAATGTTATTCGGAAGGTGCTGTAGTATGTCAGGCAATTTTGAAAGGGTGCTAAGATTTTCCAAAAAGGAATCATTGGTTTTTAGAAAGGAAAAATTAGACGATTAACGTAATGGCTGGGAAATCTATAGCGTGGAGCAAGTCAGATATTCCGCTCTAACACTTTTATTGAGATTTCTCTTCCGTCTCTATTAGTTTTAGTTTAACTTAATCAGACAAAGTGATGGGAGTAGCTGGGAAGTAGTTTCTTTTTTTATTGAGTCTGGGTTAAGCCCATCTATCAATTTGCATCTCATAATTTTAATTTACAAGGTGTAGGATGAGCGTTTTATAGCGCAATCCTCTAAAAACTAATCACTTTGTTATTGTAATGCTTGTCACTTGACATACTACACTAAATCAAAAGGGATCATTCTATTTAGCCTTCGCACAAGTTCAGTATTGTCGAGAAGTTGCAGCACCTCGACATTCTGACGTCTTTCATGCTTCTTGGTGAATCGCTGAAATTCATCTTCGACTAAAGCAATCTTCAAATCCCTGTGAATTTCTTCATTTCGTATGTACCGTGGTGCATTACGATACACCTTAGTACTTTGTTTTGAAATCTCTGGATAAGCTTCTGTTACTTTTCTTCGTGTATCCTCAGAGTTGTACACCATTTGTCCAGACAGGTTTAAGGATTTGTTTATTTACCAATGGTTTATTATGTGCAGATAACTCAGCATGTCGCCCGAAGAGCCAGTAGAATTTTCTGAATTTTTGGTCAAGTTCAGTTCTTTTTATTTTTACGTGTTCCTTCCAGCATAACTTGCCATCTAATTTGATGCCTAAGTACTTTGGATTGCTTTCATGTGGTGTCACCTGTTGGTTGATAACCACACACAGGTAATTAATTTCCTATTGGTGGAATTAACGTGCACTGACTTGCCTTTGTTTAGTGTTATCCTCCATCTTTAGTCCAAAAACTGACCTTCTGAGTGGCAGATTTTAGTTTCTCAGTTGCTTTTTTAATGCCGTTACATTCTGCAATAATGGCAATGTCATTAGCAAAGGTAGCAATTACGACCTCTTCACAGGTTGGCATTTCATTCATATTGTTACGTAATGCGGAAAAGTGTACATCAGTACAGAACCTTCTACGTGTTTCTATGCTATTCCGACTGTGTGGAATCCGGCTGCAATGTTGTGTGCGTACGTGATTCTCAACGCGTTAACTAGACTGTGCCAGAATTCACTGGCGGCCGCGCGAACGGTGTCAAGGCTCCAATGAAGTACGCCCTAGTGTTTTCCTTTATTGTTGATGCGTAGGATCGACTATTCTGGAACATTTGAGATATCTATTTAAAGATGACAGCGGCGCTTAGCAGTCAGTTTTGAGTTGCGACATATTCCACTGCGGTTCCAAATATTGTGGCGAAGTGTTATGTGTTTTATAATTGTGCGGACGAGTGTAATACAACTGTGTTTTATACTCGTTGACATTAGTATTGCGTGTGAACAACTTTTATATGATTTGTTGTAAGAGACTGTCTTGTTGAAAACAAACTGTTTAATTGTGATAATTAAAGCTGGTGATTAGTGACTTAACAGGTGCCTTGTATTTTGTTTTCCACTGTACCATAGTGAGACCGACGTAACAGTATATATACAGCAGGAACAGAACTGCTCCCAATACGCTGCCTTGTGGAACACGAGCTGAGATATCCACTGTACCATAGTGAGACCGTCGTAACAGTATACAGCAGGTATAGAACTGCTCCTAATACGCTGCCTTGTGGAACACCAGCTGTGATTTCCACTGTACCATAGTGAGACCGTCGTAACAGTATACAGCAGGTATAGAACTGCTCCAAATACGCTGCCTTGTGGAACACCAGCTGTGATTTCCACTGTACCATAGTGAGACCGTCGTAACAGTATACAGCAGATATAGAACTGCTCCTAATACGCTGCCTTGTGGAACACCAGCTGTGATTTCCACTGTACCATAGTGAGACCGTCGTAACAGTATACAGCAGGTATAGAACTGCTCCTAATACGCTGCCTTGTGGAACACCAGTTGTGATTTCCACTGTACCATAGTGAGACCGTCGTAACAGTATACAGCAGGTATAGAACTGCTCCTAATACGCTGCCTTGTGGAACACCAGCTGTGATTTCCACTGTACCATAGTGAGACCGTCGTAACAGTATACAGCAGGAACAGAACTGCTCCCAATACGCTGCCTTGTGGAACACGAGTTGAGATATCCACTGTACCATAGTGAGACCGTCGTAACAGTATACAGCAGATATAGAACTGCTCCTAATACGCTGCCTTGTGGAACACCAGCTGTGATTTCCACTGTACCATAGTGAGACCGTCGTAACAGTATACAGCAGGTATAGAACTGCTCCTAATACGCTGCCTTGTGGAACACCAGCTGTGATTTCCACTGTACAATAGTGAGACCGTCGTAACAGTATACAGCAGGTATAGAACCTGCTCCAAATACGCTGCCTTGTGGAACACCAGCTGTGATTTCCACTGTACCATAGTGAGACCGTCGTAACAGTATACAGCAGGTATAGAACTACTCCTAATACGCTGCCTTGTAGAACACCAGCTGTGATTTCCACTGTACCATAGTGAGATCGTCGTAACAGTATACAGCAGGTATAGAACTGCTCCTAATACGCTGCCTTGTAGAACACCAGCTGTGATTTCTTTTAATTCAGAATAACAGTCCTTGTGTTTTACTCGGAAATATCTGCCAATAAAATACTGAAATCTCTCTCCAATTTGTACTTCAACCCGCAATGCCAGACTTTATCGAAGCCATGCGCTACATCCAGGAATATTGTGGAGGAAATTCGTTTTCTTTCTATTGCCTTCTCAAAGATACTGGCAATTCTATGTACTTGATCAATTGTTGAATGTTTATTTCGGAACCTGAATTGATGGTTGGGAATCAAATTCTTCTCCTCAATAATAGGTCTAAGACGCTTTAAAAGCAACTTCTCAAATGTCTTGGAGATGATCGATAGCAATGATATCGGGCGATATGTTGCTTTCTCATTTGGTGGTTTACCAGACTTTGTAGTTATCATTACCTCTGCCACTTTCCACTGCATTCGGGAAGTAGTGTCTAGCAGAATAGGACAAGTCAGTAATGTAATTAGACATCTCAATGGACAATTATTGAGTACGAAAGTAACAAATACAGCAAAAAGAACATTGTAAAAGAACACTGTAAAAGTCGCAGTAGAAAGTACTGGAAAATGCCGTGCAGAGGCATACAAAACATCAGTCCGAATGCAAACTGTATCCACTGATTTTTTTTTAAAAGTGTTTGAATCAAGAATGTAAAGATAAGGAATACAATAGGAGTTAACATGAAACTTTCGTAAACAATTTACTGAAAACTTTAAAACCATCTAGTTTAGAGGAAGTCAAATAAAAAATGGTTCACGGAAGTAAACGACTAGACACCGCCCACTGAGAGGAAAGATTTATAACGAAACTACAAGAAGAAGAACATGGAGTATTCTATGCAGGATAGAAGAGTAACGGATCAATATTGCTTGGGCAGGTGAATATAATTTTTAATTTTAGTATGTGTAAACACTTGGTAACTCACCGCCTTGTGACTTCTTTAAAACTTCCAATAACAACGCGTTTCAAGGATAAATTCACATCATCCGGTTATAAAAACACCAATCCTTCTGGAGAAGTAAAAATCAAAAAGCACTTCACGCTACGTCACGACCTGGAGTCTACACGTGACTTGGAGACTATAATATAATGAATATAATTTAACTAGCATGACAACTAGGATGCGACAGACGGTGTCAACAGAAATACTCACTGTAATAATAATATTAATAATAATGACAACTTAAATATACCAGCATAATCAGTGTGCTAGAGTACATTAGATATTGTAAAGTAATATGTAATCTGTTTCCATTGTTTTCTGAACCTAAGAACCAGAATTTCTCACAGCTTGATTTCCACCACATACTACATATTGCTTCCTCTTTTGTAGCCAACTATTTGTTGGTTCTAAACGCAAAGTCATCATTCACGGACTTCTCTTCTCTTGCGGCTCGTTATAATTGTGCTTAAACAAATATTAATCATCATCTTCATCATCTATACAAAACACGGTATAGACAAGGTGCTGACTGTTCCGCCTTCAAAGATCCTCCAGCCATCTCTTCCAGGGTCTACCCACACACCCGTGTTCTATAGGTTTGTATTTCCAGACTTTTTTGGCAAGTCTGGAATCCTACAGTCTGTCTAAGTGTTCTTTCCACCGTTGTTTGTAATCTTTAAATTTTTCATTCAAGTTAAAACTTGTACATCTTCTTTTGTGGCCTCATTCTTTATACAGTCATGTTTAGAACACTTTTAACTCCTTTTATGAACGCCATTTCTGTGGCCTGTATTTTACTGTCTTGTTTTAATATTAATATTTAATATTAATTCGCTTTCTTATACTTATTTTCAAACTACATCTGATGATAAGACAATATCGTCAAGATATTCAACAAATTCCTTGCGAGTTCAAAAGTCAAGTGTCGTATTTAACTTTACTTTAGATAACCGTCGCGACGTCATTCGATTCGACATAATATTTTTGCCAAGAAATTGGTTTTGTTGGCGGAAAGGAATTTCGTAGTAGGTATACAATCATGGAATCACGTGAACCGCGTGGGGTGTTTGTGACGGCGTAGCATACCACTCACTGTTCCTGAAATAGTTTAACATCTGTCCAAAAATGAAACGTACCAAAGGCTTTGTTTTGAATGTTTTTTTATTTCCAGCTCGATTGCATGCTGTGTACTGAGCTCTGCCATGAGCAGCATAAACATTCTCTCTCTCTCTCACCTCCTCTCTCGAATTGTGTGTGTGTATTCTATATTATATTATAAAATAATAATCTACTTCTGGACGCGTATTTTGTAATTTCTTATCATTGTATGTATATACACCTGATGTACATTTCACATATTTAATCTTTATCGTCACAGGTAAATATTTAATCTTTACCTTCACTATACTCGTAAAAGAGTGAATAATCAATTTTATTCCTATTAAAATGTTTTATTGTTGTAATGTTTGTTTACGTAATCAGCTGTTTTGACGGTTATTTAATTTTTTTTTTACAGAAACAAGCCAGCTGTGGACCACGCGAATATCATTTCCTTTTCTTCTCCTCACAGCCCTCATTCGCACACTATGCGCCCCCTTCCTTTCCACTGTCCACGCCTTTCTCGTCTTCTTCTAAAGCAGAGAACCTCGAGATTTTGAATTTTGTTTGTATAACGAGAAAAGGTGTATGGTGTGTTTTTTTAAATAATAATAACACTTCTTATATCATATCGACTTTGTAAAAATCATTCAAAATTTTATTAAATCAAATTTTCAAAAATTACGAATTAAAATTTCGTCATTATTATTCGCATAATATTTTTCTTTAGTGTGTGCTCATCATACACACAATTATTGTTACTATACAAATAACATTACACAAATATTCATAAATATAATACACAAGATATAAATTGGCATGTATAAATAGACATTTATATAATATATAATGTGGTCTCGACTTGCTCAGATTGTATTTCTTTTTAAAGTCCATATTTTTTTATATTATTGCTACTTTGCTTTGTGTGCCTATATATGAATATGATATTCATGAAATATTAATTAATTTTAGAATTACTTAAACATTTATGCTACGTTATAATTTCAAAAATAATTTTGTAAATGTTAAATATCATTATACATTACTACAACCTAACCAATTAGATTTACAATTATTATTTACATTATTAAAGTTTATCATTGTCTCTTTACTCTTTTATTTTAGTGTCTTCTCTTTAGTGCCTCGTTGGTTGACGAGTAAAAATGGTTTCATGTCACCTTATTACTGTGCGGTGATACTCAGTGATTTCTCGTCATGATCCTGAGTCCTGTGTCGATCCCCCGTTATCGTCTGATCCTCCTGGGTTCCGTCGTCCGGTCCTCCTGGTCCACTCAGCATTCAGATGACTCGTACGGTACTATCTCCATACTGCTGGGATATCGACCTTGGATGCTCCACCGTCGAGCATAGCCTTCGGTTGGAGATGTGTTCCAGTGAATGAAGGTCGAGGCTGGTGCTCCTCGCTTATTTATACTGTCGGGCGCAAAAATCATGTTTCAACCATTATGTGCACGATTTATATTGTTATAGGCCTAGTTTGTCGAGCGTCCCTTTACAGATTCGTTTATTTTTCTGACTTATTCTAATATTTTCGCAACATGCAAATTCTTTTGTTTATTACTCAATGTTCACACGATCGGTAATTTTTTTTTTTGTATAATTGTATGCTAACAGTTTTTCTATACCTTAATTGTTCTTGGTTCTATTCACTTTTATTTACACTGCATTAATACGTATGTGTTATTTGTTTCGATTAGATTTTGCACATGTGCGCGTCTTTATATTATTAATAACGTGGCGTAATTTGTTTTGTCATATCTTACGCGCACTTAACAAAATTTGAATAAAATACTTATTTAATTCACATTTATTCAGTGGTGACGCTATGCCGGTTTCTACTGGCTCACACACACACATATCACTTACATTGTACACAGTCTTAGCTTGAGTGTGGCGTGATACGCCAGTACCGTCCTGCACATTCGGTGTTCCCCTTCGCTGGTTACCAAATTTGTTTAGTTAACCTGGACCGATCCATCCGAACCATATTTCCAAGGAATCTAAGTCTTTCCCTTCGGAAAGCCGTTTCCAGATCTTCCAAATCCCTGTACAGCTCTTCTTTGGGTCTATGCCTCTACCCATCTTTCGTTTTCTTGGAGACATAATTTTCCGAAGAATTCTTCGTTCATTAAAACTGTTCTATATTTATATTTTATTTATTTTAATAAATATATAATTTGAAGTAAATCATCGTGTTTTGTTTCCATTTTAATTTGTTCTTTAATTAGGGAATATTTATTATTATTATTATTATTATTATTATTGTGTTTGTGTTTATTGGGATTTTCCCAAACATCCATTTTATAGCCTTTTGTATGATTTTTATTAATTTAATATTTTGAATGTCTGGAAATTGATGTTTAACATTTAGACAGTGAACGAATAATTTGACTTGTAGACATTGTAGAAACGCATTGCAGCGCTGATGGAATATATCGATTAGTTATTCTTCGTCTGGTCTACGTAAATTTTATTGCAATCTGGACATTCTATTTTCTATATTCCACTTTCATATTCCACTTAAATTGAGTTTTTGTTTTATTAAAAACTATAGTGTTTGTTGTACGATATTTTTAAATTTGTATCCTTACTTGTTAAATTAAAGTCGTTTTCTTAGTTTCTCAGTTATATTTCGTAATAAGTAAAGTTTTGTGTATTTTATATTAGAGCCTATCATTAATTAGCTGTATTTTTAGACTTAGGTTTGTTAAGTGTTTGTTAGTAATTTTTGCAACATGCTGAACTCCTCCTACCTCCTTTCACGCTTCTGAAGATTTGTGCATAACCTAAGCTCCATATGTGTTCTTCTCTGAACTCTCCATCCTGGCTAATCTTATTGCTTCACATATTGTTTTTCATATGGTCAAGTCTATCCGCCCATTGCATTGTACGTAGAGCCATCTGTAACTCTTTTTTCTTCTATACAAGATTTTACATTTCTGGTTTCAAGTCGAAGGTAGTTTTATATTTTCAGAATAATCACCATCACATCTGCTTCAAGCTTTCTAATTTGTTCCTGATTCACAAAGCTGGTCACTCCATTCTTTTTCTTAGATGGCGTCTTCAGCAATGCTGTGTCTTATAAATCCTAATGATTTTGTAACTTGAGAATTCACCATACAAGGAATTTGATCCCTTTGTGTATCCATCTGTCTTTCTATCTCAGCGGTTATATCACATATTTTAAGAAATGTTTACAAACGAATCTGTTTTTCCTACTGTCTGCAAACGAACATCCGGCAACACCTCTCAAAAACCTTATTTCATTTCATCAACCTCTATTTACTTTTTTTGCTATTCTTCTGTTAACATCCAGTTTTCACAGCCATAGAGAGGCTCCTGGAACAATCATTCCAATACGGAATTCGAATGTTACGAGCCATTGTTTTTAAAACGTCTTCTTATTTTGTCTCATAAGCACTGACAATTTTGCATACTTACATCACAATTACAAGATGTTTCACATTCCAAATATGTAAATTTATTAACCTGTGCAATTGAGCTGTTGTTAAGTACAATTTGTGCTCATACAGAGTCGCAGCCTTTAACCGCCGTAACTATGGTTTTGAAGGGATATGCTCGAGTTATAACATTTGGCAAACTTATGACAGCTCAAACAGTCCTCAATGTAATTATTCTCAAATTCAGCTAAGGGAATCTAATCTTTCGTATAACTCATTGTGTTCAGTCACACTATCAACCGTATCACGTAGGTCTCCTCTCTGCCATGTACCAATTGCATCGTCGATGTAGGCTATACGTTGAAAGGAGTAGGCCTACGTGATACTGGACAGAGCTGCCTTACTCCTTGAGTGGTTACAGAATGTTTGTCGCCGTCTACAGTTTTGATGCCAGGTCCGTTACACGATATTTTAAGCAACCCGTATAAGATGCTGAGGCTGTCCTCTTCTCTTCTTGTAGTCCACGGATGCGACAAAAGTGGGAATATTAAGCTCACTATGTTTTTCAATTAGCTATCTGAACGTAAATACACAATCTGTAAAAGATCTTCCTTGTAGTGTCAGGTCTGCCTTTTAATCTGTTTCAGTGAGTTATCTTTTCTCTGACGTTCCATCCAGTAGATAGGCCTGTGCAGCCCTATAATTTGAAGGTCTATTTTTTGCGATCTGCCTGGCTCACCGCCCACGTTTTGCAAGCACATGACTATAATGTCCAAGTTTTGACTATAATGACTATCAGATTAATAACCATCATTAATGTTCTTGAAAAACTTCCATGTCTCTATATATTTTTTCTTCTGGTTGTAGCTAATTCTTTTTTCGTTTCGTCAGTGTAATATAAGTTGTCGCACTGTATTTGGTCTATTTGTACATACAATTTCTTCACACCTCATAATTTTCCACCTTTATGGTACTAACTGGATATCGACTATCACGACCTTAATCTTAGATTAATTTAAGCAATAAAATTCTGCCAATTTTTTAATAGAGTCAGCATCACCAGTTTTATGTCTTCCTTCACCCGACTTAGAGTTGATCAGTAACTGAAGGGTTTCATAGTATCCTTATGGGGCTCAAATGTTTGACCAAGTGACTGGATCACATTGTGAGGAATTGGATGGGAATATTAGGAGTCTTCGGTAACATTCCTCATTTGTTTCTGAAGGAATTTTGTTCCTCAGTGTCTTGCGTCCTGTAATACTTGCTCTAGAAACCGAGAGTCCTGAATCTTCACATACTTTATATCAGTAGTGTAACCAAGGGGGGCGATGGAGGAATCAGTCCCCCCCCCCGGAGCCATTAAAAATATCATCCAAATTCCACAGCCATTTAACGTAAGCTATTCCGAAGCCAGTTGCGTGTATTCAAATAAGGCTTATAAATAATTGTAGAAAAATGAAGAATTACAATGTTTGTAAATTAATAAAATAAAGTCAGAGTTTTCTTAATAATGACAATCACTTAACATTCAGTAAATAGCCTACGTAGGCCTATTTGTAACATATTTGACGTCGGTTTACCCCAAAAGTTTGAGACTCACTGAATTTATAAAATAACATGGAAACAAAACTGAATTTGCCATTTGTCCTAAAAAAAATATTGACTCTAGTCTTCAAGCTTTTCACTCTCCCTCCCGGAAGTCGCATTCCCCCCTTCCAGAAACCATCTCATCCACCCCAGGAGCAGCTCCTAGTTACCGCGACTATGAAACATGATGTACTGATTTCCAATTTAAATTGACGTTTTCTTCTAAAAGTAGTTTATATTTTATAAAATTAATCATTATCATCCACAATCACCACCATCATCAGCACCATGGCCTGTTGTGCCCTCTAGACGAGGTACACCTCACACTACGGCCATAGTCTGCATTCAACCATGTACGGTGACGATTTGCACGACGATCTTGCGTGTGTGTTTAATTAAATGATATTAAATCAACCTTAAGAACACAGATTTTTCTGAGGCTACGAAGAGAGCTACTGTTTTACCTACTGAATACATACAAAAAACTGAAAACGTTATGAATACTTCATTTTTCTCAGTTACTAACATGAAGAACCCACACGGCGCCCCAATGTTCAGAACGTGTTATGAGTGAGCCTCTCGAAGAATGAGCAAAATAAGCTGTTGTGAGTGTGTGCATGGAAATTTTAATTTACGCATTTCTGTCTGCGAGCGTTGGTGTGTTTATGGAGTTGATAAAATCGTTTTACATCATCCTAAATATGTTTTGTTAAATCCAAACATCAATTATTCTTACTGCCTAATAAGATAATTGTGGGACATGTGCTGTTCTTACAATAGTACAGATCGCATTTTGCAGCAGTCATACAACAGGTTTTACAACATTGTAAAACACTATATTTGTTTCTGTTGTGTTTAGCAAATAATTGTTTGTTTCATTTACTAGAAATAGCCTATCTCTCGTAGCGCTCGATATAGTGTATATCTTCGTTACTGTGTTTAGTACACACTGCTATGGTTATCAGGTTTCAGTAATTATTTCTAACAGTCTTCGATCTGTAATTATTCAGAGCTGTGTTAAGAATTTGGAAAAAATCCAGTATACGTGATGGAATAGTTATACAAAGTGAATAAAAACAAATTACTAATTTATAGAAGAAACAAAAATGAACACATACAAACTCAATAATATTTCTGGTCGGTGTTATTGTTAGAGTGAATCTTGAAATTTTTTTAGCTTTCTGATAGACCATTTAACTAATATTCACTATATCGTTTCATCAGTATGCAGTCACTGAAATTCATTTTTCATGAAGCTCGCTGGATTGTCTTTTCTAAAATATGGTAACCATTGTATTTATATAGGCTACACTTTGTGAGTACACCGTGTTACTATACGCAGGCGTGGATCCACGGGGGGGGGGATGGGGAAATTTCCCCTCCCAAATGGTTACTTCTGATGATATTTATTTCGTCGTTTTATAATATAATAAAAGATTTATATGACTTTATATTATTTATTCATGGTTTTACTCTATAATTACTTAAAAAATTAACTGTATCTGCCAGCAGGTTAATTTTGTTTGATACAAACCACAGAAATAGTTAAAAACAGTAATGTGTGTACCATAGAAGTTTGTATTTTATACTGTAAGTAAATATCATTAAAAGGACAAACACAGATACGATTTTATACTTGTACGTCAATAAACTTATTGCGTTGATAATAACAAACTCTATTTATATATCTTCAGTCATTCCAATAATTTTTAATTTAGGCCTTTAAATAATGATCCAAATTTCCATAATCCTCCTTCCCCTAAAGTCAACTTTTCCCCACCCAAAGTTGCTTGCTGGATCCGCCCCTGCTATAAGTATGGTTATGTGTGTATTTATGTTGTAGAATAATTTTCTCATTCATTTGAAGTTATTCTTTTATTGTAATCACTCACTGCTTACCGCGTCTCTTCGATTAAATTCCTTGACTCTACCTAGAACTTCATCTTTTGTGCTTACAACATTCTCTTTCGCACGTTTGTTGTAATCCAAGTTTTGCTGCCATACATGCGCATGGATACTGCCAAATAAACGCTTAATATTTCAGTACATTAACCGCTTTATTTTTTGAATAACTTTACATCAAATAGATAAAATGTCTGTATCTAATCTCAGTAATCTATTAAATATTGGAAGTTTAATTAAAAAAGGCGTGTTAGTGGTTATAATCACAAACAGAATTATCACTGTTGCACACCACTATAGACAACTTATTCCGATTACCGCTTTCAAGCTTCTCAGCTCATCGTCAGATCAACAACAGAACAAACAATCTCTTAACTCCCTCACCCGCCCA